>NW_004624767.1:19460612-19495582 GCF_000247695.1 Heterocephalus glaber | reverse complement strand
ATTTCCCAATATCTATTATACATTTTGGTCCTGATATATACTTTTGGTTTCTCACACCAGAGAAACTATGCAGTATTTATTTGTTTCTTTTTTTTTTTTTTTTGGTACTGGGGATCGAACTTGGGACCTTATGCTTGCGAAGCAGGCGGCAGAACCACTGGGCTAAATCCCCAGCCCTAACTATGCAGTATTTAAACATGTGTGTTCAATTTATTTCACCTAAGAGTATAGTCTCAAGGTCCAGCCATTTAGCTAGAAATGTCTCAAGCTCATATTTCTTTATGCAGAGTAGTACTCCATTATATAAATTTTTTTAAAAACACTTTTTTAATATCTTTTTTGTCCACTCATCGGTTAATGGGTATTTGGGCAGTTTCCAAAACTTAGCTATTACAAATTATCTGGCTAATATCTTGAATATACAAAGAAATCAAAAGAATTAGCCAAGTATTTAGCTTAGCGGCACCACACCTGCCTTGCAAGCACAAGGTCCTGAGTTCAATCTCTGATACCAAAAAAAAAAAAAAGGCAACTGAAATGAAGACACTTCTCAGAAGTACAAATGGCTAATACATGAAAAAATGTTTGATATCTCTGGTCATTAGAGAAATAGAACTTAAAACAACACTGAGATTCCATCTTACTCCAGAAAAAATGGTCATCAAGAAATCAAATAATAACATACTGGAAAGGCTGCAAGGGGGAAAGGTACCCTTCTACAATGTTGATGGGAATATAAACTAGTACAACCATTATAGAAATCAGTATGGAGATTCCTCAAAACACTAAAACTACATATTCCATTTCTATTCCCCTTCTAGGTATCTTCCAGGAAGAGCTAAAGACATCATATTATAGTGATACATACATACCTATGTTTATAGCAGCAGAATTCATAATAGCTACATCTTGGAAGTCACTTATAGCTCCATCAATAGATGAATGGATAAAGAAAATGTGGTATTTATGGAGTACCAATGGAGTATCACTCTGCCATAAAGAAGGATAAACTTAAGTCATTTGTAGAAAAATAGATGTACCTTGAAAGCATAATGTTGAGTGAAATAAATCAGACACACAAGCTTAAATATCGCATGGTTTCTCTTACATGAGAAACTCAAAATATAAATAAAGGGCAAAATAAAAGGTAAATAATAGGAAATAGGGAGATAGATCTTTTGCCAAAGGCAAGGGAACACTATCAAGGCTAGAGATGTAACTCAGTGCTCAACAGTAGAGCATTTGCTTAGCACATGCAATGCCCTGGGTTCAATCCCTCATACTATTAGAAAAGAAAAGAGAAAAGATGGGACAAGACTACCAAGTGGGTAGAAAGGCAATCCTCCCAGTAGGAGAAAATATTTATATATCATACATCTCTAAGAGATTAATATTCAGAATATACAAGATAACTGGTAAAACCCAACAATAAAAATACTCCAACAATCCAATTCAAAAAGGGCAAAAGATCTGAAGGAACATATAAACTGCCTATATTAGCACTTTAGTGAGACCCTGTCTCTAAACAAAAAATAAAAAAGGAGCTGGGATGTAGCTCAGTGCAAAGGCCTTAGGTTTAGTCCCCAGTACCACCACACACGCATGCACACACACATGCACAAACATATGCATGCAGTGCACACATGCACACATGAACACACGCATACTTGCACGCACCTACACATGCATGTACATGAGGAGAAAATAAGCATTGATAAGGATATGGAAAAATTGGAACCACTGTGCACTATTAGTGGGAGTGTAAAATGGTGCAGTTGCTGTGGAAAATAGGATAGCGATTTCTAAAAACACTAAAAATAAAATTACACGATACAACAACTACCCTTCTGGGTATATACCTAAAAGAAGTCAAAGAAAGGTCTAGAAGCTCCTGCAGCATAAGAATCTAAGAAAGCATCCTGCTAATTTCCACCCTACTCAAATATTGTTTTCTTGGAATGCCAAAGCCCTCCACTCTTACCCACATGGGCCCACACATACAGACATCACAGGAGGGGTCTCACTACATGAATATTTCACTCACCACACACAAACTTCCCGGGGGCAGATCCATGACCAGAACAGCAAAGCAAATTCCACATCTGTTTATCATCTAAGATCTAATCTCTAACAAAAATTGGATGGCGATGGCCCTGCTAGCTCTGCTGGGGTCAGGGAGAAGCCAAATTCTCTCCATTTCCAGGGGGATGAACTGGAAGAACAGGAAAAGGTGGCACTGGTTCCAATTGCCTAGATTTTTTATTGACCAAGCCTAACCCGAAAGCAAGAACTCGTTAAGCTCCAGGCTCCCTTTCTCTTTTTTAGAAAAAAAAAGAGGAGAAATGCCAAACCTAGACTCAGAAGACTAAGATTCAAAATCTGGCACTGCCAGGTCACTGACTTGATTGGACAAGACCTCGGTCAGACAAAGCCTTAAAAGAGAGCAACAGGGCCGGGGATTTAGCTCAGTGGTTCCGCTGCCTGCCTCGAAAGCGCAAGGTCCCAGTTCGATCCCCAGTACCAAAAAAAAAAAAAAGAGAGAGACCAACAATCCAAGTTCTACCTAGTTTGCGGTTACACTCCATAAAAAAAAGAAATGAAGCCTTGAGTAGATTAATTGAATCTAGTCAAATGGTTTAGCAGCCTGGGTAGAGAACTTCAGTTATGTGAGAAGAGATTAGGCAATGTGATGCCTGTATCTGGGGCACAGGGGCTGTGAGACCATCCCCATTTGGGGGCAAATGGCAATGAATCAGGCACTACTTAGCAGCTGGATTCAAGGCCAAGACCTAGTTTCATCCTGGCCAGCAGTCTCTTGAGGAAACATATAAGGAAAATATCATCTGGTTGAGGAAGAAACCTAAAAGTTACTTAGGAAGGTAATGTACTATGTTTGAGATCATGTGATTTATTTCCTTAGTAAGTAAGCTTCTTTAACTCCAGGAAGAGCCAGGCATGGTGGTGCATGCCTATAATCCCAGCAGTTGGGAGGATGAGGCAGGAGGATTGCCTCAAATTGAAGGGCAGGCTGGGCTACATAGTGAGATACTGTCTCAAAAAACAAACCAACCAAACAACAACAACAAAAAATGTGTGTGTTGAATTTGGGGTGTTAGCTCAGTACTATAGCACATAGCTAACATGCAAGAGCCCTGGATTTTGATCCCCAGGACTAAAAAAATAGAATAAAATCTGTGTATTTCTGTTCCTTTGTGTATTTCAATGTTTAAGAGAACTAGGTTGGTTCAGAATAACAAGTCAATCTTGAGATTCCAATTAAAACATACTGAGTAACTGATTTAAACTTATGATTTTAGGTAGGAATTTTACTAAGTTAAAAATCACTGGGACATGGTAGTACACACCTGTAATCACAGCTTCTCAGGAGGCTGAAGCAAGAAGATCAAAAGTTCTTGAATGCCTCGGCAATTTAGCAAGATCCCATCTCAAAATTTAAAAAACCTATTAAAGGCTAGGGATGCGGTTCAATGCAAAGGCCCCAAGTTCAATCCCTGGTACCACCTAAATAAATGAACAAATAATAGGGCTGGATATGTAGCTCAGTGGTAGTGCACCCTACAGTTTGAACCCCAGTACTGAAAAAAATCTGTGTTGGCAGATGACAAGCATGTGAAAAGGTACTCAACAAATTGGTCATGGAAATTCAAACCCTAATGAGATACCACTATATACCTTTTTAAATGATTGAATTTTTTTTCAGGTACTGGGGATTGAACCCAGGGCTTCGTGCATACTAGGACTTCCCCAGTCCTTTATTTTATTTATTTTATTAGTACATGTTTGGTTTTTTCCCTCTATACATGGCTTTTATTATTTACATAATACAATATAGCATCAATGCTGAATAGTATGATTATGTGCAATACATAAATATGAACTATATGTACACATCTGCAAATCTAAATTGGAACTAAGGTACATAAAATTGAAAGCAAAACTGAATGCTTTAATAAAAGTAAAAACTACGACCAAACACTGCAATAAGAAGTAGTGCCTCATGTACATACTTAATTATTAACAGATGAAAAATGAAAACAGGCATTACCACAACACTAATCTAACTATACTGATTTATATATAAAAAAACACAAGTTTCATACATCACAGGAAACCTTCCATTATAACACAGATATTAGTACATGATTGTGATACATAGTGAATGCATTCATCATGGGGTGTTGGTACATATACAAATCCCATCTCAATCATTTTTTATTTATCCTTTCCTTCCCCTCCTACCCTCCTGCTTCTCTCCCTCCATCTCTAGATCCTCTTCCCATCTGCAAAAGGTCCCCCTCCCTGTTTCCTATTATCTATCTTTTATTTTGCTCTTTAAATTATTCATACTTTGAGCTTCTCATATAAGAGAAACCATGTGATATTTAACCTTCTGTATCTGATTTATTTCTTCTGTATCTGATTTATTTCCCTTAGCATGTGGTCTCAAAGTGCATCTTAAACAGCTGAAATTAAAAAGACTGACCATAGTCAGTGCTGGGGAAGATGCTGAGAGATTAGAACTCTCATACACCGCTGGTGGGAATATAAAATAGTACAACTGCAGTTCAACCACTCCATTCCTAGGCATCTGCCCAAGAGGAAATACATGTTCAAACAAACACTTGTGCATAAATGCTTCACTTGTAATTGCCAAAACCTGAAAGCAGCAAAGATGACTAACACCAGGTGAACAGATAAACTGTGTACTCTCCATGTAATGGAATAATTACTCAGCAATAAAAAAGAATGAAATATTGATATATACAACAACATGAACACATCTTTAAATAATTATGGCTGAGTTAAAGAAGGCAGACAAAATACAATAACTACTATATGAGTTCATTTATGGAAAATTCCAGAAAATGCAAATTAATCTATAGTAACAGAAAGCAGTGTAGTAGTTCCTTAAGAACGGGAGGCAGGGGCCAGGGGTTTGGCTCAGTGGTTCCACTGCCTGCCTTGCAAGCACAGGGTCCTGAGTTCGATCCCCAGTACCAAAAACAAAAAAAAACAAAAAAAAAAGAAGGGGAGGCAGATACATGGGGAGAGGGATTCCACATGTGCAGGTGTGTTCACTGTCTGGACTATGGTGGTGGGTTCACAAATGCACATTTATTAAAACTTACCAAACCAGCTGGGGATTTAGCTCAGTGGTTCTGCCACCTGCCTCGCAAGTGCAAAGTCCCAAGTTCGATCCCCGGTACCAAAAAAAAAAAGCCTTACCAAACTGTACATTTTCAACATGTACAACTTATTATGTCAGTAATACCCCAGGAAAGCTGTTTAAAAATCAAATATTAAAGAGGATGGGCTGGGGATTTAGCTCAGTGGTTATGCCACCTGTCTTGAAAGTGTAAGGACCCGAGTTCAATACCCAGTACCAAAGAAAAAAAAAAGGATAGGGATGTTTACAAAAAATTTAGAGTCAGCTTAATTCATTAGATTTATAGGGGTTAAGTATTAGGAAATTTTTAAATTAGGCAACTGGAAGATGTATTAAAATAATTTAAAAAGAGTAACTATAATTTATAAATTCAATATAAAAATTTCAAATCAGAGGCAAGGCGTGGTGGCACATGCCAGTAATCCCAAAACTCCAGAGGCTGAGGCAGGAGGAGCATTGTGAGTTCAAGACAAGTCTGGGCTACACAGTGAGTGCCAGGGCAGCCTGAACTGCATAGCGAGATCGTCTCAAAAAGAAAAAAGAAAAAAAAAAGAGGCCAAGTATTGCGACTGTTAAATTTTTCTAGAATATAAATGGAATGGAAAAATCTGTAGGTATGGTTAAGAGCTAAACTTAAAAGACTAGATTTTTGTTTGTTTGCAGGGCTGGGGATAGGGCCTCCAGTATGCTAGGGAAATGTTCTACCACTGAGCCACACCCTCAACCCTAAAACTAGATTTTTAAATTTATAACCTTAATAAACTGAAAAACAATTTTTCCACCCCAGTAATTTCTGAATAATCTTTTCATTATTCAAAAATCCAAGGATAGGAATGGGTGTGGCATCCAGAACCTCACCCAGACACCACTCAGCAGTCACCAGGAACACTCCTTCAGAATCTACGTTTCCTGACCCATAAGAACAATGTGTCCCTGAATGTTTATTATTAGTAATTTATTAAGATAGACTTTAAACAGCACATAAGTCAGAGAAAGTGCTCAGAGAAGCATAAAGTGAGTGTGGGTATAAGAAATGAGCATTAGGGCCGGGGATTTAGCTCAGTAGTTCCACTGCCTGCCTTGCAACCGCAGGGACCGGAGTTCGATCCCCGAGTTCAATCCCCGGTACAAAAAAAAAAAAAAAAAAGAGAGAGAAATGAGCAGTAGCTGGGAGTGGTGGTGCACACCTGTAATCCCAGCATTTCGGAAGGCTGAGGCAGGAGAACCACAAGTTTGAGCTATCCTGGGCAATTCAGCAAGCAGAGTTAGGGTAGTGGTCTGGGGATTACAACTTAGTAGAAAGGGCCTGGGTTAAACCCCTAGTACAGGGACGGGGTGGGGAAAAAGAAAAGAGCAGCATGATATCCTCGTATCACCCCTACTAACTACGGATATTCCAGACCCTGGGCGGACCAACGACAGAAAGGAGGAAGGTGACACACGTATCCTCACAGACTAAGCATGACTCAGCACAGACAGGCCACAGAATTTTCCACAGCCTCAGCCGCAGATGTCAAGTCGCCTGCCGATCAGGAGAGGAGCCACCACTGAAGGAGTCCGCCGAGTCCCTCAGGGCAGCGCGTGGAAACGTACTTCCAGCGGCTGCAGTTGCGCAGTCTCCCAGGCCCCGCCCCCCCCTCCCCCCGGCCGCCTGCAGGTCCCGACACGGGGCGGACAGGAGCACTGGGGGCTAAGGAGGCTGGGAGGACCTGGGGTTCTGCCTTCTTGCACAACAACAACAACAAAAAGCCCACACCCACCTCCGTCCAGGCTCACTAAGCAGAAAGCTCCAGAGTGGGGTACCCCCCCACACTTGGATGACAGAGCCTTGGATACAGTAACTAAGGAAAGCTCCTGGGAACCAGCAGGGCCTTGGGAACTGATGAGCTGAACAAGCTTTGACAAACCAGATGATCAGGGAGAAGGAGGCCCTTCTTGGTGACTAGTTTTCCCTTCCAATTGATGGATTTGGGAGAAGACATTAATAAACGAAGACAGCCTTAAACAATAGAGTTGGCATCTTCGATTCTGCTCATCAGACTTCTCCAGGTTTTGGTTTCTTCAGCTCTCTAATATAGGTGCTTGGGGGATTTCACCCAACGCCCCACTTCTCCTCACAGGGACACAAGCAAGAGAAATAACATCCAACTCTATCAACCCCCAGAATAAGCCTCCAGAGTGAGCAGAGAAAACAGGGTGGAGGAAACGTGGTGGGGGAGGAGCTCTCACCACAGGGCTCGGCCATTTCCACCTCGTACTCATCTGCCCTTCAAAGTCAGCTCTCTCAGCAAACTGTCATAGAAAACAGCTACTGCTGGCCCAAAACTAGGACAGGAGGACTGTGGGAAATCCCATAAAGGAAGCCAACTCCTAGGTCATGAAGAACACCTTGAGAAAAATCCCTACACAATGGGTTGGAAAGCCAAGAAAAATCCCTGTACAAATGAATCCCCACTCCACATTCAACATGAGCTCTGGGGAAAGCTGAGCCACAAAGTCCCCAACACCCTGGTCAATGCCCAGTACTGCACCCCACGAAAAAAAAAAAAAAGAACAAAAAAGGTCCTTAAGCATATAGTTGTGAGAGACAGAGCAGCCAGCCTGCATTTGGATGAAGGGAACCTAACTATTAGTGTCATCAAGGCTGGAAGAATGCCTGGCCAGGCTGTTCTTTCATCTGAGTGGGGGAGTCAGGTGAAGAAGCCCAGCCCAGAGGGCCTAGGAATTTAGGCTGGGGAGACACAACTGAATTTCACAGCCACCTGCAGTCAGGGAGCTGCACAGTAGGGGAAACCTTAAAAGCAGGACAAAGCCTCATTCTAGATGAGAATGGGCACTATTGATTGGTGTCCAAAATTGCTCAGTGTGGCTAAAATTGAGACACAGGTCATGCTTCCATCACAGTAAACATATTACAGTGGTGACAATGAGACCTGTAACATTTTGCTCAAGAATAATGAAAAATGTTGACTTTCAATATTAGAAATGAATGATTAAGGAATAATACAGAATCTAGATCATGTGCCACAACATCAACACTATGTAAAATTCAAATTCTAGTGAAAAAAAAAAAAAGAAGCGGGTTATAGCAAGCAGTGCTGCCTGGGCACTAGGTAGGGGAAAGAAGGGACAATTCCCCCTTTACTCCCTTGTCATTGTGACTAGTAGGGCAGCAAACGCACATTAAGTGTTCTCAAAACTCCTGCTAGAGCCACCTCTCATGCCCCAGCTGCATGCTTCCCCAAGTCTCTCACCACCCAGCTCCCCAACCTCTGTGGCCCCCAAAGAAGGGGTCTTCTCAGGCTCTGCCTTGTCTGGGGGATGCTTCCTGTAAGAGCTTCATAGCCACCCCCTGCCCAGCTTCCAAAGCCACACCCTTTAGAAGGCCTCCTGCTATGGCTGGCCAGCTGCCAGCTAAGGCTAACAGGAAGCCAGATGTCACTTTTCTATGAAAATCAAGAAAGTCCAGAGACACAAGCTTAAATGGAGGTTTTCCAAAAATCAGAGCTCAGCCTTTTGTCCTGACAGAGCTTGAGACCTGACATGACAGGTCTGCAGCGTCTGCAGCTGCTCCCTCCGAAGTCCCCATACATGCCACTGGCCAGGGTTCAGGACAAGACTCACCCTCAGTGTTTTGTATCCTGAAGGCAGATCCTACCTAAAGGAAAAGGAAAAAAAAGAAAAAAGTGTTAACCTTGTTTCTCCAGGCACTCCCTAGAGAACCTAGGAAGGGTGATAACATAGATTTAAAAACCAGAGAAGAATGGCTTATATGCTTCCATCTCAGAGGGTTGGGGGGGGGCCCCAGGGC
The DNA here is from genome assembly GCF_000247695.1 of Heterocephalus glaber. The sequence continues at coordinate 19,486,583 of NW_004624767.1, read as the reverse complement.
AGCAAAGGCTGAGGGTGTACCAAGCTCCACTGTCCAGCTGCCATCTGCTCTGTGACCCTCGAAGCTTGGTTCCTCATCTGTACAACGGGTACAATGCCAGGCATGGTGGCACACACCTGTAATCCCAGCACTTTGGAGGCTAAGGCAGGAGAATCACCACGAGTTTGAGGCCAGTGTAGGCTATATAGTCAGTTTAAAACCACCCTGAACTCCACAGTGAGACCTTGTCTCAAATAATAAAATAAAATAAAATAGGGCCGGGGATTTAGCTCAGTGGTCTCACTGCCTGCCTTGCAAGTGCAAGGTCCCAAGTTCGATTCCTGGTACCAAAAAAATAAAATAATATAGAGATGATAATAATACCCACCTCGCAGGCTTTAGAGGACTTTAGGGATAACACATACAAATGACTGCTCTGATGTTAATTACAAGTATGGCAGTAGCATCTAAGTAAAGCTATTGATTTGTTTTGTTTTTATTTTTTGAGACAGTGTCTCCCAGTGTAGCCCAAGCTGGCCTTGGAACTTGAGGCCATCCTCTTGCCTCAGCCTGAGATTACAGGCTGCGCCACCACGCCCAAAGTAAAGCTCTCGTCTGGCTTTCCCACAACACAAGAAATCTCAGAAATTGGTTTTTGTTGTTTTTTTTAATCTGAAATGCTTCTCCTTCCTATCCATCTCCATCCAGCCCCAGGCCCACTTCCTCTGCACAGCTGCCTCTAATCCTGAGATGTTACCTGTGCTCCTGATTCTGGGGCTCTGGCTCCTCTCTTATTCTGCAACTTGACACTAATGAAGTATTCCTACGTGACCTGCCACAAGTCTCCCATTTTCCTTCTGTTTCCACAAACCTTTTCCTGCAGAAGACCCCTCCCCACCATGTGTAAGAGAACATCCCATATTCGGGCCCACAGAGCCCACGGGTAGAGCCACTTTTCAGAGTTTACAGACTGCTTATTTTCCAAAGGCCACACCTGTGAAACAGCTCAACCCACAGGTTGATAAACAGCACAATTGGGCTGGGGACTTAGCTCAGTGGTTCCACCGCCTGCCTCGAAAGCACAAGGTCCCGAGTTCAATTCCCCATACCAAAAAATAAAAATAAATCAACAGCGCAATGGAGACATACACCAGTGAGCCATCAAAGGGACTGAGTGCATGTTTAGAGAAAACCAGTTGTCTTGGTAAATTATGTCCAGGCTGAAACTGAATATGTGAATATCTGAAATATTTACTGAGTTCACGCTTTGCACTAGGAACTATGCCAGAAGACACAGGCTGTCCCCAAAAAGTAAGTTAAACTGTTGGTAGTCAACTTTAGAAGACAAAAATGGGATGCCACGTGAGAGATGAGAAGAGACTCAGAGCCTAAAAGTCTAGGGCAAGTCCCAGCCATGTCACTTCCCAGCCATGTGACTCTGAGCAAGTTATTTCACCTCTGTGTGTATAATGGGGCTGACAAAGACCCCTGTCACCACATAGAGCACACACACAGGTTGGCTTTTATTACTATTGACAATAAACAGCTATTTATCATCATCAGTATTATTAAAAGTGAGAGCCCTCATCTGGCTGAGTAGATTTGGCAAGGCTTAATACAAGAAAGCCTTGAGGACCAGGGAGGTAGCTCAGTGGCACCGCACTTGGCTGGTCCTGAATTTGATCCCTGATACTGGGGGGTTGGGGGGAAGCCTTGAGTCTTAAGGAGTATTTTAACTTTGACAAAAAAAGGCCCTGCAGAAAGCAGTCATCAGGAAGGAGAGCAAAGAAGGGACAATAGCAAATGAGCTTGGGGAAACAAAATAGTCTCATAGAGGGGCTGAGGTGAGCCCAACAGGTAAACACCACATTAGAGAGCCTTGAATGCTAAGCCCAGGAAAGCCTCTCATTCAATAAGAGGAAATAGCTTGTTCTTTTTGTCACTTTCCTGCCATCTACTAGTAGCCCACCTCTTCTGGCAAATCATCCACAGCTAACACTAAAAGGCAACCAAGAGAAAGAGATAATGGGATGGCCAGACAGGCCTAGGTGTGGTTTCCATGCGTGGGAGCAGGCAACATGTCTCACTGCTGCGAAAGATGTCCCCAAACAAGAAATGGCCCCAAAGTAGGCACTTTCAGGTAGAAAGTGTAGGGGTCCCTTCAAAAGAGGGTAGGGAGCTACTGGGAGGCAGACAGAGAGAAGGTCTACACTAACCTCCACTGAAAACACTGACAACATCGACCTATAAGTGGTACCTGGCTTTCAGGAAGAATGCTAGAAAGAGGTGGGACTTCCTCTCAGACCTCTTGTCAGTGGCACTGGTCACAGCAGCCAAACGTGACTCCTTTCCATCTTCTCTAACTTCCATTCTTCTCTCCTCACTGGCTCTCCATTTGAGCTATTTTCTACTAATTTATCCAAACCTTTTATTAAGTGCCTACTTGTTTCCAGCACTATGTTAGGGACTGCAAGGACACGATGAAGAGGGACACAGACAGCAGTGACATAGAAGGAGAGATGTGAGTCTGAGGTCCAGAGTGATGTTGGGAGGACAGGCACCCAGCACAGTGCCTGGGGTCCTGGAAGTCACACAGAGGAAGCAAAGAGCAGGGCAAAAAGAGGGTGGGCAGCCTGCATTGGTAACTCAAGGCAGGAGGGATCCACCAAGGGTCACCAGGGGAGACCCTGGAGGTGAGGAGTGCCACAGGGAAGGATCAGCCAGGCTGCAGCAAGCTTTGGGAAGGAGAGAAGGTGCAGAAGGTTACATGGGGTAAGCTGGGGAGACTTTGGCTGGCAGCCTAAATTAATTCAAAAAACAGGCATTGAGCAACCATACTGAACAGAGCCCTTTCCCTAAGGGCAGGGCACAGGCCTTCCATGAGGAAAGAAAGGATCGCTGGACATGGCGGCACAAGCCTGTAATCCCAGCTACTTGGGAGACTGAGGCAGGAATATTACAAGTTCAAGCCCAGCCTGGGCATCTTAGTAAGATCCTGTCTCAGAATAAAAGAAAAAAAAGAAGGCTGAAGATGTAGCTTTGCATGCCCTGGGATGGTGAGGCACAGCCATGTAGCCCTGTAGTCCCAGTTACTAGGGAGGCTGAGGGAGGCATGAGGTTCATTTGAGCTCATCAGTTTAAGACCAGCCTGGACAACAGGGTGAAACAAGAGAGAGAGAGAGAGAGAGAGAGAGAGAGAGAGAGAGAGAGAGAGAGAGAGAGAGAGAGAGAGAGAGAGAGAGAGAGAGGAGAGAGAAGAAAGAAAATGGAATAAATTGGAGGAAAGAAAGAAAATAGCTCACAAAAGTGCATATTTAGCATGTTGCTCAGGTCTCTAGGTTTGATCCCTTGCATAAAAGGGGGGAGGGGTCTCAAGGAACCTCCTGGAACACAAATGGATACAATCTTCAGCTGAAGCCAGCTGCTGAGCCCTCCAAGCCCAGTCAAGCAGGCAACTGCCTTTGGGTCCAGTCTTACTTCCTCACTGTCTTACCTGCACTTTATCCTCACCTGGTTACATCTCCTGTGACCTGCAGAGTCCTCTTGTAACCTGCTATTTCCTCCACATCCTCCTTCCACCTCCTTCAGCTTTCCTCTCACAGGTTCTAAAACTCAAGTCTCTTGCATAATAAGACCTTTGCCACTCAAATCTAACATTTGCTTCACTGCCAATGGCATCAAAAAGGTTTACCACTCACCACCTCCAGGAAGCCAGCTCAAATTCATTCCCTTCTATCCTCAAGGCCATTTCTCCTCTGCCTTGCTTTACGATGTGGTCTGTCCTGATTTGTGAACTCCAATGAACTTCCTCTTCCATTCCTCCTTTGAGCTACACCTTGCTCTCTCTCCAGCTTTCTACAAATGTCTGTGGTGTGTTCACTTGCTGCTTGGGGTTTTTTCTCTCCTCTAACCAGTTTGTTGGCAGGATCAACCTCATCACCTACATCATATCTCAGCACCGAGCCTAGGGCTCTGAACATGGTAGGTATGCAAAGAATATGATTAAGAGTTATGGTGGTGCATGCCTATAATCCCAGCACTCAGAAGACTGAGGCAGGAGGATCGCTGTCAGTTCGAAGTCAGTCTGGGCTGCATAGTGGGTTCAAGTCCACCCTGAGCTACATAGCAAGACCTTGTCTCAAAAAACAAACAAGACTCCAAGAGTTAAGATGAAGAGGCAAACAGAAAGCTGCAGCTGCAACTGAAAAGCTGAGCACATCCCACAAGGATTTGGATCACATACAGGGAAAGGGTGAAATGGCAGAGGCCAGCCAGGACTAGGGGTGGCAGTGGATAAGGGAGTGACATGGAAGACACATGGCAAAGATTCTGGGGCCTCTAGTGACCCTGCAAGTGTTGGCATTTCTCAGAGCCTCAGTTTTCTCAGCTGCAGAACGGGTTAATGAGCCTTGGCCTACCACTCTCACGAAATGAAGAGGCAAACCGATTGTTAAGAAGTCCAAAGATCCCAGAGACCCAGGGACTTGGCTTAACTCCATCATTTGTGAGATGAAGAAAGAGCTTTCCAAAGGCAAAGTAGGTAAAGTAGTCACACGAGGAGGAACATGCAGGGCAGGTCATCAAAGCCAGGACTACTGCGTTCTTGCCCAGGAGGGCACTTATTGAACTCAATTCATCAACTACGAAAAGTTGTAGAAATAACAGGCTGAGCCCAGCTTCACCTCCTGAGAGGCCTTGGGCAAATAAATCACTGCATCTAAGCGCCTTACACTTTCTTCTACATCTGAACCAAGGTAGAAGCCTCGATTCCACTACATGAGGCAGAGAGCAGACAATCGTAACAAAGAAAATGCTCGCCTCAGACGTCACAGCTTTCATATATCCTCTATGACGGGAGCACAGATTTGGGTGCAAACATTCAGGGACCTAGAGCGATGCATTTCAGAGCTCCATGCATCAGTTTCTCTATCTGCAAAATGGACAGAAGAGCAGGATTGAGGTCGCCAGCAGCCGCCAGGCGGGCAGAAGGAGGTGTCGCCCGCGCAGGAGGGATGCAGGTTGGGCGGCGGGCCCCGGGCGGCATGCGGTGGGGCCCAGGCAGACAGGCAGGGGGCAGGTCCGCACCGTCCGTGTCCCAGCGGGAGGGGGAGGGACGCCGCACGTCCTGTCGTGTCGCGACGCACGCTGCCGTCTCCTAAAGCCGCCACTCGCGGAGCCCGCTCCGCTTTCGCGCGGGCGACCCTTACATAAGCGTCCCTGGCGGAGGCGCCGGAGCACGCCCACCCGCTCCGACCTGCCTCTGGAAGAGGAAGGACCAGAGCGCCGCGGACACTCACCTCCTCCCCGCCGCTGTAAGTCGTCGCCGCCGCTTCTAAGGCTACTGCCGCCACTGACAGGGAACAGCTGCGGTCTCCGCGCAACCGAACTTGCTGCAGTCCTGGCCCCGCCTCACGGACTTCTTATTGGTCCAGGCAGCCCAACCCCTCCTAGTATTGGGCAGTAGTCTCCGTCACTCACTGCTCCCCCGCTCAGGACTCCTCCCTATGCCCGCCTACCCGTCCCGTTTAAGCCTTGGCGCCCCACGTCAGCCCCGCCCCTCTCATCCCCGGTTGGCCTCTGGATTGGCGGCGAGGCGAAGAGAGCCCGCCCTTGGAGAACCACCGCCTACTCCTGGTGTCTCGGCAGCCTCACGTGTGCCTCGGGGCCGCGCCCCAACCCGCAATAGGCGGAAGTGGCCCGGTACCGACACGTCGTGATTGGCTGTCAGCGGGGGTGGGGACGTGCGATTCATTCACCCGAGTAGCACGTGTCTCCCCAAACCGCAAGCACAACAGAAGCTGCGGTGCTCTGGCATCCCGGCTTAAACCCGAATACACGTTAGAGAGTGGAGAAGTAGTAGCGGGAAAAGCATTTTCGAAGGGCGGAAGGAAGGAGAAAGCCTTGGTGCCACCTGGCCTTACGTGATTGCTTCCTTTAGCAGCGATGTGGGTGTTGATGGTGGTCAGCAGTCTGCCTGTGTCACCTTGGGCGAGTAGCTTCATCTCTGCCTGTGTCACCTTGGACGAGTAGCTTCTTCTCTCTGAGCTTCTGTTTTTTAATGTGCAAAGCGAGCCCCTCAGGACCTAAGGGGTTTAGAAGTCTTGGTTGGCATACAGTAGAAAATCTTAAATTGGGCTCTGTGCCAACCAGGGAATAGAGAAGTGACCAACACAAACCAAAATTTCATCCTATGAGTGAGAGGAGACTGACAACAAACAAAATATACAGTGCATCAGATGGTGATCAGGACAAGGAGAAAAAATAATTTGCTGCAGAGAAGAGGATCAGGGAATGTGAGAACATCGTGTTAACTAGTAATTGCTTTTTGAGCAGGGAGAGAGATACTGTATTATGACTCCCTCTTCTTGGACTTTATTATGTATTACGTAAAGAATTTGTCATGCCAGACAGGCATAGTGGCACATGCCAGTAATCCCAGCACTTGGGAGGCTGAGGCAGAAAGATCGCTGTAAGTTCAAGGCCAGCCTGGGCTACATAGTGAGTTCAAGGCCAGCCTAAACTACATAGTGAGACCCGGTCTCAAAAAACCAAAAAGAAAAGAAAGAGAGGAAGAAAGAAAGTGTTTGTCATGCTAACTTCTTTGTCCTTCCTTCCACCTATCCTGCAGAACCCCAACCCTGGATGGATCCAACACAGCTAATTTAGCAGCACAACAGGGGTTTAAATTTCAATTTTCAGATACACACATTCTTTTGATCAGCATACACCTCTTGAGTACCTACTATTGTGCTTAGTGGTGGTATGCTGGAGACGGTGGTGGGCAAGAAATCTTAGAGCCCACATTCTATTGGACACCCAAGTCCGCTTTTTTGCGGGGGAGAGGTGGTAGTGGTGGTGGTACTGAGGATTGAACCCTGGGCCTTCACATTGAGCTACATGCCCAGCTTACTGTTTATTTATTTAAAGACAGGATCTCCCTAAATCTCTAACTACTGAGATTACAGGTGTAAATCACCATGTTTAGTTACTCTTTTTTTTTTTTTTCCTTTCAGGAAAAGAGTTGAAGCTATGTGAACTTGGGCATGTCCCCTCTCTATCTGGGCTGGATTTTCACATAAAACAGGTGAGACATAATGGACACAGAGTGTGATTTACTTATTGTCCCTATTACTCTTGTAGTCCATGCCTACCTTATGACCTTATCACTTCCTGTCTGTATCTTATCCCCCCAGCTGTGTGCCTGCAAGACATGGGTCCTTGTATCCTTCACAGGGCAAGGCCCTGCTTTAGGACTGGCCATTCAATAGGGGTGGGTGCAATAGTGACTGGGTGGCACAATTCTGGTTGTTCCCTGGGAACTCATGTTCAGATCAGAGAGCAAGTGGCTCCACCCATGTTCAGATGACTCCTACATCACCAGCAATTGATTTAGATCTGAACAAACAAATTAACTGAGGGCCGGACATGCTGGTGCACACCTGTAATCCTAGCACTCAGAAGGCCGAGGCAGTAGGATCATGAGTTCAAGGCCATCCTGGGCTACATGGTGAGTTCAAGGCCAGCCTGAACAACATATAGAGACCCTGTCTCCAAAAAAAAAAAAAAGAAAGAAAGAAAGAAAGAAATTGAGTAGAACTAGAAAATGGACTGTTGTGTGGATTCTTATCAGCTAGCTCCTGCATCTATATTATCTAGCACAATTAGACGGAAATACAAGGCACCTTCCCATCCAGCCTCTCATCCTACCCTCAGGATGAGTTCCCCAAAAGGACATAGTTGGGAAAGTATTTAATTCCAGACACAAAAACTTCTGCCTAGCCAACAGCTTGGATGTGGAGTCCACCATGGTTGGGAAAAACATTTCTCAGCTGGGCATGATGGTACAAACTTATAACCCAGAAGCACTCACGAGGCAGGGGCAGGAGGATCTGGAGTTCAAGGGCTATATATTGAGACCCTCTCTCAAAAAATAATATGAAGAAAAAGGAGAAGGAGGAGGAGGAGGCCATGGAGGAGAAGCATCTCTCTCTGTACCACCAGTGACAGAATCTCCTTGGTACCTGTTGCCTGTGTGAAACACAGATTGTTGAGCTGCGCCCCATCACTCTTATGCATATTAACCAGAGGCCTTGGAAGCATCAGCAGAGTCACCAAGGTCAATGAAACCCTTCTCCAGAAAATGAGAGCCCTGCATTGCATTGGTAGTTTTAGGAGCTTTCCAAATGGGTCTAATGTGGGTTGGTGTTGAGACCCACTGAAAGGCATAGAAAAGTATAGCCCCGACTTCCACTGTGGAAGAATGGCCCCAGCTCTTTAAAACCCAAACCAGACAGATTCCTGGACCTACCCCACCCCTGTAGATTATGAGTCAGTAAATCTGAGGCAAGGCTGGGAATCTTTTTAGTCATTTTTCCAGTTGTCTTTTTTCTTTCTTTTTTTTTTTTTTTTGGTACCAGAGATCAAACTCAGGACCTTGCGCTTTCAAGGAAGGCGGTGGTACCACTGAGCTAAATCCCCAGCCCTTCCTCTTGGCTTTTTAAAATCAGCCCCTAACTGATTCTAGAGACATGGGAAGCTTGGGAAACTGAGTTCTTGGGAGACTGAGGCAGACGGTGAGGCCAGACAGAAGGGCTGGCCAGGAGTTTGGCTCTGGCACACAGCACAGAAGCAGCAGGATTCTGTCAGGAGGGAAGTAATGTCCCAGAAGTCTGGAATGTAGCTCTGCCTATTGCTTCTTAGTGTTGTCCATTTTCTGGAAAGTTCTTGGGGTTTTTTGTTTGTTTGTTTTTCTTCTATTCCCCATCCCCTCCTCACATTTGAATATCAAGAATTGAGGGGGTTTTTGGGTTTGTTTTTCTTTTCTGAGACAGGGGTCTCACTGTGTAGTTCAGGCTGGCCTCGAACTCCTGACAATCCTCCTGCCTCAGCCTCTCAAGTGCTAGGATTATAGGCCTGTGCCACCATACCCAGGCAAGATTTGAGTTTAAACCAGATAAGGTGGTGCACACTTGTAATCTCAGTCAACACTCAGGAGGCTGAGGCAGGAAGATTTTGAGTTTGAGGCCAGCCTGGACTACATAGACCCTGTCTTAAACAAAACAAAAAAGAACTGATTTAGCACATAGAAGGTGCTTAATAAATAGTTGGCAAGGGCCAGGGCTTTAGCTTAGTGGTTCTGCCACCTGCTTTGCAAGCGCGAGGTCCTGAGTTCGATCCCTGGTACCATAAATAAATAAACAAATAAATAGTTAGCAAATAAAGCCATGGGAGTCATCTACTCATGCTTAGCAGTGAAAATGCCTGACATAGATGGGTCTGTCCCAGAGGCCAAGAGTCCAGTGAGAGAGGCAGGAGTCCAGAGGGCACCCACATTTAAGGGAGAGGGAAAGTGAAAGATGTAACAACCTGGAACAGGCCAGGGCAGGTCAAGGAGCATGAATGGTGAGGGGTAAACTCACCAGAGGGGACTTTGACAGCCTGGGCCAACCAGGAGGAAAATGAGATTCAGTCCCTGCCCAGCCTTTAGCACCACTCACTGGAGTGGGTGTGAACAATGAGCTGTCTTCCCTGTCTCAAGCTCCTCCCAGGCCAGTGGGGTATGGGGGAGGACAGACCACTAACCACTTGCCTTCAAAGCAGTGTAGCACTGTGCTGAAGATAATGACCAGAGGCCCAGGGACTCCAAGGAGGGGCCCCTGATCCCATGTGAGGGGGCTTGGAGGGCTTCCTGAAAGAGGCAATGCCTGCTTGCACAGAGAGAAGGGAAGGTGACTGTACTGAAAAACAATCCTATGCAGAGGGAAAGGCCCAGGAAAAGGCAGGGTGGCATGACAGGGTGGAGGAAAGGAGTGTCATGCCACTGCAGCACAGCAACAGAGCTCACCAGCACATTCAGGGAGCAGTGTGGAGGCCCAGGAGCAACTAGCAACAAGAAGAACAGAAGTCAGCAGCAGACACCCTGAGCCCAGGAACAGCCCACCCAGAGACCCAGATGGCTTCACCCTGACAGCTCACAGAGCAGCTGAGGTGTGGCAACTCTTCCCTCCCAGGATGGCAGAAGAGGAATGAGCAAGTTCTGGCAGCTGGAGTCTGGAGGGCCTGGCTGCCATTAAGAAGGCAGGGTGACCTTTGATGAAGAGCCAGGCCAGGCTGCTTGACCTCAGTGAAGACGCCTGAGACTGCAAGAGGGAAGGACAGAACACTCCTCAGGGGCCGAAATGTGTCTTCTCTTCTAAGCCACTTGGACCCCTTGGTGTGTGTGACAGGCCAGGGCAGCTCAGGAATAGCTCTTCTGCTCTTTTTGATATGTTTCCTTCACCCTAGGTCTGCGAGAGGGACAGGCCACTCCACTGGGGCCTTGGGATGGCTCCCTACACAACCACCACTAAGCCATGCTGCACTTTTGTGACAATGAGGGTGGCACTTAGTGGCCCCTTCTTAGGGCCACCTCCCATCAGCCAGGAGCATTTGTGCTGTGTGGAAATTGTACAGCTGTGTAAGACAGCCTTGTACCCATGCCCAGGTGAGGTTTTCAGGTTGGGGGACCCCCAGTACTTTCTCAACTGTGGTACCAGGTTCCTTTACCCATGCCTCCCTTTCCAAAGGACTCTCCCTGTGTTCCTGGCCTCCTCCTGCTCTGGTCAGTCTGGACTCCTCTATCGGACACATGGGGCCATCATGAATCTCCACAAGACGTTCGGACCTCCCACTGGCCACAGTGGGCCTTGGTCTATAATCCAGGCCTCAGTCTCCCCCTATTCTCTTGGGCTGCGAAGTCTCTGCCAGCTCTAAGACCTTCCCTCCTCCATTTCCACGCCTCTGAATGTGAAGTCGCCAAGAAACAAAGAGAAAGACAAAGGGACAGGTTAGCCACCCCACAGCGCTCCCAAGTTTACTGAGGTGGCACCAAAGCAGGCACTTCCCCTTACCCCGAGCCCACTCTGTGCCATAGCTAGCAAGCAGCTTCTGCCCTCTTGGACTCCTGCTTTGAGGCCCACATGCCCAATCCCAAGTCCCCAAGGAGGAGGCTCCTCACTACTGCCCTACCCCTTCACCAGGGTGCCAGGTCCATACAAGCTGCTGCCCTCTGGCTGGACAGACAGGGATGGACCACCTCCCCACTCCAAGCTGTAGCTCCTCTGCTTCCCCAGTGGCCCTTGGAAGCAACAGAGGTGCTGTACCCATTTTCCAGGTATGGGCACTGAGGCTCAGAGAGAAGTCACTTCTCGTCTTGTCACAGGGCAAGGGGCCAAGTCAGGGACCACTAGGAGATGCTTTCTTTGCTTTATTGGCCATCTGGGAAAAGAGAAAGCAAGAAAGTGTAGAATGCAGCTCTCAAACAAAGGGCTTTGTTTTGACATTTGCATCCTAACAACAGTCCTCAAAGGCAGAAGGGCCTTGAACAATCATGTTTCCAAGATGTTCCAGGCCTGTCTATGCAGTAGGCTTGCATTGTGGCCCAATAATTGGTACATGGTTTTGTTGTTTGTTTGTTTTGCAGTACCAGAGACTGGACGCAGGTCTTTTGCACTTAGCTCCCCGGTCTTTTTATTTTGAGACAGGGTTTAGCTAAGATGCTAAGTTGCCCAGGCTGGGCTAGAACTGGAGATCCTCCTGCCTCAGTCTTGCAGAGTGCTGGAATTACAGGCATGTACCACCACACATGGCTGCAATTGGTGCTTTTTAACAAGGGAAGTTTGGTGGGGGACCCAGGTTAGAACTGCTCAGCTCCATTTCACAAATAAGAAAAAGGATCAGATAAAGGGACAGACCCACCTTCAGCAGTCACTAGGTCCTGTCTAATTGAAGGTGTTCAAGAGCACCTGTGTTACTGCCTCTGAAACTCACAGAGCTCAATTGCTTTCTCTGTACTCAGAATAATCCTACCCTAATCCCTCAGAGCACTGTTGAAATTAAATACAACTGCATACCGGAAGCCCTTAGCTCAGTGCCAAGCACATAGCAAGGGCTCACCACCTGGGTGCTTTTATAATAGTTTTTCCAGCAGTAGTGTTAGTGTTTACCATTCACTTTGATTTCTCCAGGTGATTAAGTGGCCAGACTCTGGCCCTGGACCTGACAGCCTCGGATTTCAGCTTCCTGTGGGGACATGAAAACCAAAAAAGTGGACATGTTTGGTACCACTGTTCTGAATTTTAAAATCTTTTTTTTTTTTTTTTTTGATACCGGGGATCGAATTCGAGTCCTTACACTTGCACAGCAGGCAGAAAAACCACTGAGGTAAATCCCCAGCCCCTAAATTTAAAAATCTTGGGTCCCCAATAATCTGAATTATGAGTTGATCAGGCAAAGAGTAGAGTCACATTACCAGCTAAATATATACCAATGGTTTTCATTTAAATCTGCACAATCTCTCGCCAAATTTTTAAGGAGAAAATCCAGTGGCCTATGATTAAGCCTATAGCTCTGGCCAATCATCCTAGAGGACACTGGAAGACCCAGACTCCCACCCACAGATGGTGGAACCTAGTTTCCTGAAGACTCTGGGTGCTGACTGGACTCACTGGGGCTGGATTCCTGCCTGACTGTGCTTCTGTTATTTCATCTGAACAGCAGGATAAGCTCCCGAGTGGTGCAGTGACAGAGGTAAGACTCCTGGGGTGGAGAGTGTGCTCCATCCTGACTGCCTCCTGGGGCAGCTCAGATTCTCAAAGGCCTACAGTGCAAGCTTCTATCTGACTTTCCCAGGGCAACCCTCTGTGCTCAACTCTCACCTCCGTCTGTGCTTGCACCGGTCCTCTGTGCCCTGGAGGCTGAGCACCAATGCTACCTCCTCCCAGAAGCCTGCCTGGATTCTCCCCATTCCCCAGCCATTCTCTTCCGTGCACCCTCAGCACTTGTCATCTGTCATAAGTCATCCTCCTGATGTACATGAGAATCCCTCCATTTCCACAGACTCTGACTTCACCTGCCTCACTCCAAGGCCTCACCAAACAAGTCTGGCCCAGTATTGTGTAGAAGTGGTTTGATCTCACTGGTTCACCTTCTAGGTAACCTGCCCCAATGTGCAGCCTGCTCGGGTATCTAAGCCACATTACAGCTTTAAATGGCTTTGTTATTTAGGAAATAGATACCAATGTGTTTCATCAGTCTTGTGCTTCTATTCTCTGTACATTTTAACCTCTCTGAAATGGGGCTATATGTTCTGATGAATGGGCAGTGGGTATTCTTTCTTAATGATGTGTGAAATGACACTGCCTTCCATCAGTGCTACCTTAGATCTGGTGAAGAAAGGTATAATCCCATTTGATTGCTGAGAAAGTTTAGGAGCATGAGTTTGAGCCACTTCCCAAGGCACATGGCCAGCATGTGAAAGAACAAAGCTTTAAACTCAGGCAGTGAGGTGGGATTTGGAAGCCCAGGTCTTTGTGCCAGGCACTCTCAGAGATGTTCCCAGTGACCCCAGCCTGCTGGTGTTCACATCTTTGTGTGACCCCCTCCCCTTGAGGCTAGGCTGCACCTAATGACTGGCTGCTCCGAAGAAATAGAATACAGCAGAAATGATGGGCTGTCACTTCCGAGATTAAGTCCCTGGGGATTCTGGCTTCTGTCTTGTTTCCTCTCTCTGGCCTGCTCTCTTGCTCACTCTGATTGAAGACAGCTGCCATGCTGTAAACTACGCTTTGGAGAGGTTGAAGGAGCAACAGCCAACTCAGCCCAGTCCAGCAAGCTGAGGGTAGGGGAATTCTGTTACGAATGGCAAGGGTGAGCTTGGAAGCCCATCCGCCTGCAGCAGGACCTGGAAAAGGCCTTTGTGGTAGCCTGGAGAGACTCTAAGCCAGAGTCCTGCTAAGCCATGTCTGATTCTGGTCCCACAGAAACTGAAATAATAAACGTGTACTTGCCTAAGTCACTAAGTTTGTTTTAAGCCACTAAATCTCATTTAAACTACCAGGTTTAAGTGATATTAACAGAGGGATTAGCTCCAGAACCTGTGCAAATGCTCAAAAAATAGTGGTTAGAACCACAGGAGAAGGAGGAAAAGGCAATGCAGCCTGGTCCCTTGGCCTGCACTTCTCACCCTACAAGTAATTTGTCACACAACAGTGCACAACTAATAGTCTCCTGTATTTAACACCAGGTATTTATACTGTCGGGTCCTGGGGGCACAGATGAAAACAGTGTAGTTCGTACCTTCAAGGAATGCCTGGTCTGCTGGGGGAAAGCACGTGTGTGTGCTGGTACTCCATGGGCTTTGGAGACCTGAAGAGGGGGCACCCACCTTACCCAGCCCAGAGGGCTCTGGGAGGAGTCATTCCCAGAGCTGAGGTGCTGAAAGGTGAGAGCACTGGCCAGGTGAGGAAGTCAGGAGGTAGTAGGGAGGAAGGATAGGAATATGTATTTTCTTTTCTTAGTGGATGGGAGAGAGTGTCTGAAGATTACAAATTTAGTAGGAGTGTTCTGCAGCTGTGTGCTTGATGCATACACAGGCCAGTGATTCAGCCCGGCACATCTCAAAAGTCTGTGAGTCAGCAGGCTCCTCCTGATGCAGGCTCAGGAGAGGGGATTGGAGACTGCCTATGCGGAGGTTCAGGCGCTGAGGGGTGGATGATGGCCAAGCTGTCTTCTAACTGGGTTGGGGTGACCTGGAGGTTAAACAGAGGAAGGTAGGCAGGGTTGGAATAAACGAGCTCGGAGCCACATCAGGATCAGTGTTTGGGACAGGTTGGGGCAGAACATCAAGGCCCCTTTTTGTCCATTCTCTTCAGAGGCCCTAGCTTAGTGCCTTTGAGTAAGAGGTGAGCCTGGAAGACCTTGAGAGACCCTTCCCTAAGACAGGTGTGCTGGTGCCCACCTGTAATCCCAGCACTTGGGAGGCTGAGGCAGGGGGGTCACAAGTTGGAGCCCAGCCATGGCACTTAGTGATTTAGTGGGAGCCTGTCTCAGAATTTTAAAAAATCATAAGCGCTGGAGAGAGGGAAAGTCCTTACCCAAGGACAGCCCAGAAAGTGAGAGGGAGGAAAGGAGCAAGGCCAGGCCCAGGGGACGAAGATGAGGTGGGCCAAGAGTTGCAGCTAGCACTTCCCTGACTGTCATGGTGGCCTGTGTGGCAGCCCAGTCGTGGAGGAGGTGAGGCTCCTGGCTCCCATCCTCCCTCTGTCACCAACACAGGTAGGAGAACAGAGTGGTAGAAACATGGGCTTCAACGTAGGAGCCCCAGCACTGCCACTTACCAAGGGTGCTCTCTGGCTGGCTGCTTGCTCTCTGTGAGCCTCCGTTTCCTAATCTATAAAATGGAACAAGTTGGGCATGGTGGTACATACCTTCAGACCCAGCTAGCCAGGAGCTGATGCAGGAAAATCACTCAAATCTAGGAATTTGAGGACAGCCTTGGCCACATAGCAAGACCCTGTCAAAAAAACAAAACAAAACAAAAAAAAACATAAGCTCAGTGTGGAGACACAATGTCTATAGCCCCAATACTCTAAGAAGGTGAGGTAGGAGAACTGAGAGAATTCAAGCCCAGTCTGGGCAACTTAACAAAGCTATGTCTCAAAAATAAATAAGTAAATAAATAAAATTTTGAAACAGGACTGGGGATGATAGCTCAATGTTAAGGTCCTAGTTTCAATTCCACCCAGAAAAAATAAAATAAAATCCCCACCTCAGAGGACTAACGTAATGTTTAAATGAAATCCATAGAGAAATTAGCTCCAAAACCAGAAAAGTGCTCAAAACTAAAAGGAGTATGCCACGGATGTATGAGGTTCCTTCAGCCTTGACATCCTCTGATTCTAGGGATTCTGCTGGCCCCCTCAAGAGCCCCTTCTCTTCCCCCTGCCTGTGGGACAGAGCTGCTGGCAGTCTTACTTTGAGAGGCAGCCACCTTCATGACTTCAGTTTCTTTCTCCTTCTTCTCCTTCTCCTCCTCCTTCTTTTCTGAGATGAGAGTCTCAATATGTAGCCCAGGGGGACCTTGAACTTTTTATCCTCCTGTTTCAGCCTCCTAAGTGCTAGGCTTACAGGTGTAGCCCCCAGCTCAGTTTCAGTTTATAACCAAGATGACCCATTTTATAGATAAGGAGACTGACCAAGAGAGGAAGGAGTTTGCCAGTCATAACGAATACCACCAACTCTCTTTTACTGAGGGCTTGCTGTAGGTATACCAGGCTATGCTGTGCTGGATTTTAGGAGCAGAACTAGGCCTGGAAAAAAACTAGGCCAGGGAAGAGGATTACAAGTTAGAGCCCAGCCTGAGCCACTTAGTGGCTTAGCAAGACCTTGTATCTAAATAAAAAGTTAAAAAGTAAGGATTGGGAATATAGCTCAATGTAAAAGCCCTGGGTTTAATTCCTCAGTAGCTAAATAATAATAAAAACGGCTGGGGATGTAGTTCCAGGGTTCAATCTCCAGTAGTGGAAAAAAAGAGAAAAAGAAAGAAAGAAAGAGGGGGGGGGAAGGAAGGAAAGAAAGAAAGAAAGAAGAAAGATAGGGCCTAGCCTGGTGCCATACTACTTTTTAAAAAAATTTCTAGTGTAGTAAATACACCTAACACAAAATTTCCCACCTTAGCCTTTTCAGTGGACAGTTCAGTGGAGTCACATTCCCTCATAATGTTGAGCACCCCACCTCTGGAGCCCTTATCCTCCTTGTCAAACTGAAAACCCACAGCCATTAAACAAGACCTCTCCACAGCCCAGCCACTGTGTGACTGCGCTAGGTTGGAGCTGTCCTGGTTCATCAGAATATGTCTCTGAGTTGCTATGGGGCCACCTGTGTTCAGTGTCAACAAGATGAGTGGTGTGGACAGACCAGGCCACAGGGGTTCAGAGGAGGCAGAGCTCTTCCAGAGCAGGGTAGTCAGGGAGGGCTCCCTGGAGGAGGAGGAAGGGGGGAGGGGAGGGAGAGGAGGGGGAGGGGAGGAAGGAGGATGAGGTGGGGGACAAGGAAGGCACACTAAGAACCAGTCCCTTGGTCTCCACTCCTTGCCCCAGAAGGTGGGGTGGCAGTGGAGAGAGTGACTCAGAGATGCTCAGCCCGTGGCCTGCCCTTTGGTTTACAATCGCCTCCTCAGCAGCACCAACCTTTGCCCCAGGAGATCACCTGTCCGACGGTTGGAGGTGGCAGACCATCCAGGTGGCTCGCCAGGGGAACGGAAGCCTCCAGAGCTATGAGAACGGGGCTTCGCAGCTGCTCCTTGCAAGGACGGCCCTCCTATGGGAAGCTCCGGGAGGGACAACTCTGGCGGGCACTGAGCCTCCGGCGGGGCCGTAAGTCCAGGTCCCAGGGCCTGGATGGAGGCCCAGAAGGGCTGGAGGCCTCTGCTCAGGAGAAGCTGCCCGGGAGCCTGGGGGACACAGAGCAGCTGATCCAAGCCCAGCGACCAGGCAGCCGGCAGTGGTTGAAGCAGTACCAACAGGTATGGCTGAGGGTTGAAAGAAGGGCGGTGCCCTTGCAAAAGAGAGCAGGGCTCCCAGGAGAGGTACTAGGGCTGCAAAGGCCCAGAGCAGACGCACACAGGCTGGGGACCAGGAAGACTGCACAGTAGTCTGGAGGCGAGACTAGAGAGAGAGGCACCCAGGGGTCATATTTAAGAGGGCCCTGAAATTGTTCAGGATTTTCCCACGGACACTGGGGAGTCACTGAAGATTTTAGGCTGGGGATGGGTGTGTGTGTATATGTATGTGATATAGTCAGAGCTGCGGTTTTTTTGTTTGTTTGTTTTGGTACCAGGGATTGAACTCAGGTCCTTGCGCTTGTGAGGCAGGCAACGGAACCACTGAGCTAAATCCCTGGCCCAAGTCAGAGCTGTTTTAAGATGCTCGATGTGCTATATAGTATGTTGGATGGGTCATACAGCAAGAGGCAAGGAGATCAGCCAGCGCGTCTTCCCCAGGGTTACATTTTGTTCCCCTCTTACCCTGGGGAAAAGGAGAGATCCAGACCACCTTGGGAGAGGTGTGAGGCTGCTGGCCTTGCTTCTAGGAAAAAGGACTGTGAGGGGCACTTTTCCCTGGGGTCTACCCCCACCTCGTGGCTGTGTGTAGAATGGCACCCCAAGCCCACCACTCTGCCCTGGGCCCTCATCTCCCCCACCCTCGTCTTCCAGCAGGTGCGGAGAAGGTGGGAGAGCTTTGTCGCCAGCTTCCCCCAGGTGACCTTGAGTCAGTCGGCCTCCCTGTAGCTCCCGATGGACACCACCAGCTAGCAGTCCTGGAGGATGGCAGCCCCTTGCTGACCTGCCTCTCTGCGGCTCTTCTGAATTATGGACTGCTCCAGCCTTCGCCATGCGGCCCAAGGAGGCCCCTCTCCAGCCCACTCAAAGCCCCATGTGGCTGCCCCTAGGCCCTGGCCCTCCCACTCCAGGGCTGGCTCTCAGCAAAGACCCCAGTGGGGCTGGGGAGAAGGGGTCAGCTCTGTGCCCTCTGGGCTTGGAGCCCCCAGCACTATGATACACATGACTAGGTCTTAGGAGCCTGGCTAGAAGTGGAGGTGTCAATGGCCCCAGCCCCACACAAGACCCTACAAGATCAGTCACCTCCTTCCAGGACAGAGCTTGAGGAAGCTAGACTTATAGCTGAAAGGCTCTTAGACAGACGTCACTTGGTCACAGGTCCTACCTGCTGCTGGTCAGCTGCTAGTGAGGGGACAGGATACAGATACCTATCTGGACAGTGAGCCCTCGAGGGCAAAGATCATGTCTGGGAAGCCCTCAGTTCTGGCCAGTCTCTGGCCAAAAGACCCCACCTGTTTGCTGCTGCCTTCAGGCCTCAAAGTATCCCAATGAAGGAAGCAAGGAGAGCACATGTCGCTCTCCATGTGACAGAAGGGAAACTGAGGCCGGGAGGGCGGGGGAGAATCTATTATTTTTGCCATCTCTCACCCCACTTACCCACACCAGTCCCCAACCCTGGGGCTAAACACGGGAATAAAGATATGCTACACTGAAGTGAACGAGTTGTCCAGTGACTACGAACATGCAGGCTCAGTGCCTCTCCCCATCCCTGTAAGACTGGGGCTCTCCTAGCTCTAGCAGACCACAGTCAAGAGAAAGGGAGCTGTGAGGCCTGGCTGTCCTGGTACAGGGTCTGTTTGGGGGTTGAGGAAGTACAACAGATAGAGAAGTGGTCTCCTTATTCCCCCAGAGCCCAGAACCATGGAAAGGCACTCGGGAACAAGAGAGGTCCTGGGAAAATGCTGTCACAGACAGCCACCAACACCCCAGCTTGGAAGCTGGACGGAGCTGAGCAGAAGTCCCCAGCCCAAATGGCCGCTAACTTCAGGTGCTCCCAGCTCAGTCCTTTTTGTAGCAATACCGGGGCTGCCTTGGGGAACCCCAGGGCTCCAGGAAGCAGTTTGTACCCACAGCCCTGCCCAGCCATCTCAGGGTCTGCAGGAGGAAGCTGGGCCAGGCAGCAGGAGGGACTTTACATTCTTTAGGCCTTTGCCCTCAGGGCCCATTCTGGCCTCTTTGTTCCCAGAGATAAGGCCTGTGATGTGTTTGTCTACTTCCATGCCTGTCTTCCACCGGGCCAAAAGTTCCAAGGAACCTGGCCTGTACCCTGGGAGGCCAGTGGGCCTGGCACTCAGTAGATGCTCTGTAGTGAATGAGTGACTCTCAAGGGACAGGCTCAAGATCACACAGGGAATTGATGGCTGAGCCAGCCTGCAGCTCATGACCTGGGTGACCTCTCACTTGAGCAGAGCAATTCCTACAGTCCCACCAGCAACCCTGTGGGCAGGCAGGTAATCTTTCCAACAGGGTCCAGGCCTGTTAGAAAACTGGTCCCCAGGGCCAGAAGGCTGGCTCAGGGGTTCCTCAATTGGGCTACCACACTTTGCTCAGTAATTATTCCTGGGAAACCTTAATACTTAAATAGTGAAAGAGAGGAGAAAGGAAAATTGTTTCTGGAGGAGTCACCATGGTCACTGCTGGGCCCTGTGCCAGGTCCTCAAGGAAACAGTATGGCTCAGTAGTTAACTGCACCAGCAAAAGAGCTGGACTACCTGGGTTTGAATCTGGACTGTGCCTTTTGGTGACCTGGGAAAGTCACTTACCTTCTCTGCCTCAGTTTCCTCATTTGTAAAATGTAGCTAATAACAGCACTCAACTCCCAGGGTCCTGGTGAGGATCCCATGAATTCGGGTACTTAGAACTACACAAAATAGAAAAACTGTCCTCCAATCTAATATAATCCCCATGACAGCCACCTAGGGTGGGCATGATCATCTTTGTTCTGCAAGTGAAGGAATAAAGGCTCAAAAAGTGAAGTGACCACTCAGAAGCACACAGCAAAGACAAGGTGACATCTGGACCCAGGCTCATGCCAAACCCTAAGCTCTCTAAGGTTTCATGCAGGAACATCAGGCCCAGAGTGTGGACCCCCAGGGAGCCCTAAGGCCCCCAACCCAGAATTGGGAATCAGGGGTAGCTGGCGGGGGGCGTATAACACCTTCTTAACATTCCAAACTTCTGCAGGCACTTGTGCCTGCTGTCACCTCCTGCCCCATTCCAGCCGTTCTCCCACTCTGTTCCCACACTGTGGCCACACTGACCTTTCTGATCATGGAAAGACTGGCCCCTTATCACTTTAGAGCCTTTGTACATACACTTCTCTCTGCCTAAAATATTATTTACTCCTCCTTTTTCTTTTCTTTTTCTTTTTTTTTTTTTATTGTTGTTTTTTATACCAGGGATCGAACTCGGGACCTTCTACTTGTGAGGCAGGTGGTAGAACCACTGGGCTAAATCCCTGGCCTACCCCTCCTTTTCCTACTTTATTCTCTCTTTATCCTTGGTTCAAATGTCACCCCTGTGTCCCCCAGGCTGGGCTGCTGTCCCTTATGTACCCTCCCAGAATCCTGGGCTCATCCTCAGAGCAGTTAGAGATCAGGTATAAAGTGGGTTGATGGTGACTCCCTCCAATAAAAAGTCTTCGCAGACAAAATTAAGGGTGATAAGGGCCGGGGATTTAGCTCAGTGGTTCCACCGCCAGCCTCGCAAGCACAAAGACCTGCTCGATCCAGGTACAAAAAAAAAAAATCAAGGGTGATAAAGAGATTGGTTTTATCTTAATCCAATGATAAGTGTCCTCATTAGGGGAACATGCAAAGGAAAGAATACAGAGGCACTTTGAAGCTGGAGACAAAGGTTGCAGTGATGTGGCCACAAACCAAGAAGCCAAGGATTCCCAGCAGCCACCACAAACTAGAGGAGGTGAGAGAAGATTGTCTCCTGGAGCCTGGAGAGGAAGTTTGGCCTTGATCTTGAACCTCTGAGTTTGGGGTTACATTACAGCAGCTGCAAGAAACTCATAGTGTGTTTGGGGAATTAGGTCTGGAGCAGAGTCCCTGCCATTGATTGCACTGGAACATAGGTACAAAGACAGACCTCCATTGAGCTAAGCCATTGGCTTAGGGGTATTGGGGGGGGGGGGTTGTACCGGGAGTCAAACTCAGGGACTTGTGCTTTCCAGGCAGATGCTGCTCCACTGAGCTACATTCCGAGACCTTAGGGGGTGCTCTTTATAGCCACAGCCTCCACAGATTCATCCCATGCCAGAGGACTCACACCTCTTGAAGAAGGAACCCAAGTGAGGTAGCTTCCTGGTGGGTCAGCTTCCAACCAGCCAGCGAACCAGCCTCTCCAAGGACATTCTGTACCTCACATCAGGTAAGGTGAC
The DNA here is from genome assembly GCF_000247695.1 of Heterocephalus glaber. The sequence goes on along the minus strand of NW_004624767.1, from coordinate 19,464,999 downwards.
AATGTAGCACCCTCAGAGACATCCCTAGTGGAGGTGGTCACCACAGCCCATGCAGAGGCACAAGGCAGAGGTCTGGGCTTCTCCCTCCTCACCTGGGCCAGTGCCAGCTTAATAGCTGAGTCTGTCTCACACTTCTTTGTTCTAATTCAGCCGACCTGGCCAAGGGGTCTCTGCTAGTCTTCTTGGGGGATCTTATAGCTAGGAGCTAAAGAGATCTGAGGCCCCCTGGCTTACTCCACTGAGCTCCAGTCTTTCCCAATCACTATCCCTGCCTCATACAGCTGTCTTACCATGTTTCCAGGAGTGGGGAGCTCACTACTTATCAAGAGTTGATCTGGGCCGGGGATTTAACTCAGTGGTGCTGCCACCTCACTGGCAAGCACAAGGTCCTGAGTTCAATCCCCAGTACCAAAAAAAAAGAAAAGAAAAATTTGGGAAGAGTTGATCTTTACATGTGACCTGTGCCTTAGATAAGTTCACAGTCTGTCTAGGGAGCAGACAGACAGACAGACAGCCACTGCTCTGCTATGAAGCAGAATGGAATAAATGCTCACTGAGGCAGCATGTGAGGGAGGTTCAATGGAGGCCCCTGATTCCTGAACCAGTGTGACACTCTGGGCTTGGCTGAACCCCCTCCCCCAGCCTCCTGCAAGCTTCCTGCCAGGGAGAAGGCTGTGAGCAGGTAGAAAAAACACCTTGCAGGAGAAATAGGGCCGCTCAGCTGCACTAATGGGGAATGCAGCGAGGCAAGCAGATAACACTGTCCCCAGCCTGTGTCAGAGCCAGGCTACAGATGTAGGCTGGGAGGGCCCTCAACTCCAACAGACCCAACATTCCTTCCTGGGGAGGCATGGGGCTCAGTGTGCACAGCCCAGCAGGGAACCAGAGGAGGGCCAGGCCTGAGTGTCAAGCCTGTGGCCCAAGCCCCTTCCCTGGAACTAACTTGCTGGGTGACCATGGGTAAATCATTCTGCTCCTCTGGCCTTAATTTCTCCTCTGTAAGATAGGGATGGTTATCTCTGTCTCCTTTGGGCAGAAGGGCACATGAGATGCCAAGTGTACAAAAGTTTTGCAAGCTTCAAGAGCACTGTGTCCTGAGAGACACTTTTCTCCTCTCTTCTCATCACCCTCATCATCAAGCTGGAGAGCAATTTGTAAAAGATCTGAGGCCAAACTGCCTGAGTTTCAATCCTGGCTCCACTACTTACAAGCTGGGTAACGTCAGGCAAATCCTTGACCTCTCTGTGCCTTGATTTCCTTGTTTGTTAAAAAAAAATAGCAGTCCCTCTTCACATGGTTGTTTTGTTGAGTTAATGCATGCAAAACATTATAGGGCAGTTCATCAATTCCTGGTTCTTAGTAGCCAGTTCCAGGGAATTCTCCCCATGTGACCTTGGGGAGGTCCCTGCCTGAACCTCAGAGTCCTCCTCTGGGAAATGGGGCTGTTAATAATAGCTCCTGGCTCAAGACCACCAGGGGATGAGACGGGCCAAGGCACACACTGTGCTGAGCCCAAGGCCAGCCCACAGAAGTGCCTGCTCACAGAGGACAGCCCGGGAACCCTGGCTCCTGAGCCCGAGCCCGGCATGTCCCCAGCTCACCTCAGCTGCGCTTGGCCTCAGCAGGGCTGTGGGTGGCAGAGAGGAGGAGCCCTCAGGAACTGGGAAAGTGGGCCAGCCACAGACTAGATGGCCACCCTGGGGGCTCCCAAGAAGGGCCTCCACTTAGAGCCTGCCAGGGAGGGAAGGGGACAGGACAGGGTGTGGGAGGAAAGTGTTCGGTCCTCACTACACACACCCTCACCATGGCTGCAGCTGCTCCTCCCCACCCCAACCCAGCCAGGCCCCAACTCCCTTCATTGAGTCCCGGACATAAGCAGTCAACCTGACCATTTTTTGGCCAGGCTCCCTCAGAGGACTTCAGAGAGGGCAAGAGAACACATCCCTCTCCACAAGGCCACCAGGGGTCAACCCCGAGGATGACCCACACTCTCCCAGCCATTTGGGGTACAAAGGTGCAAGAAAAAGGCAGAGTTAGCACTAGGAGTGTAGGCATCCAGAAAGGTCGCCTGGGGAGAGGGTGACCCTAACCGCAGTGGAAGAATCAGGAGGGTGTACCCAGCAGGAGAAAGAACACAGGCAAAGGCATGGTGACTCAGGATAGCTGGAATGTTGGGGACTGTGTGTAACTCATAACTTTTATTAGGGAAAAAGTGAAAGTGGGAAAGACAGGAAGATGAAGAAGGATCAGTTTAAAATTAAAGCAATACAGGGCCAGGGATTTAGCTCAGTGGTTCTGGTTCCTGCCTCACAAGCACAAGGTGCCAAGTTCGATCCCTGGTACCAAAAAAAAAAATTAAATTAAATTAAATTAAAGCAATACATAACACCACCAAGCAAGAAGCAACCAGGCAGTATGCGCCTCCTGATGGGAGAAACTCATGAGAGTCTTGCCCCAAAAGTCACAGCTGAATTTTATCAAGCTTTCATATCCAAGTCCCAATTTCCAAGAACCCCTGGGACAGAAAAACATGTTAAACTACACCATGAGGCTATGACCAGCAAAGTGCAGATTGTAGGGACCCCTACAGGACAAACAGCCCAGCTTATTTTTTTTTTCAGCAAATAAATTGCAAAGGAAAAAAAGCGAGAGTGGGAAACTCTAGATTAAAGGAAAACTGAAAAATTAACCGATTATAATGTATTAACTTTATTTGGAGCAAACAAACTTTTTAAAAAAGGAAAGAAGGAAAGAAGGGAGAGAAGAAAAGAAGCAAAAAAAAAAAAGAGAGAAACATTTAAAACTTTAACAATGACCAGATATTTAATAATATGATCTGACTATTCCTTTTTAGAAGGGAAAATTTTATAGTCAGCCTTCTGTATCTATGCATTCTGTATCTGTGGATTCAACTGCAGATCAAAAATACTGGGGGAGGCCAGGGATTTAGCTCAGGGGTTCCACCGCCTGCCTTGAAAGCGCAAGGACCCGGATTTGATCCCCGGTACCACACACACACAAAAAAATACTGGGGGAAAATTACAGCTGTACTGAATACATACAGACTTTTCTTTCTTGTCATTATTCCCTAAAGAATATAGTGTAACAACTATTTACATGGCATTTACATTGTTTTAGGTATTATGCATAATCTGGAGATGATTTAAAGTATACAAGAGGAGGCTGGGCATGGTGGCGTAAGCCTGTAATCCTAGCACTCACAAGGCTGAGGCAGGAGGACTTCATGAGTTCGAGGACAGCTTGGGCTACATAGTGAGTTCAGGAACAGCCTGTGCTCCATAGTAAGACCCTGTCTCAAAAAACAAAACCACATACAGGAGAGTGTGCATAGGCTATATGAAAATATTGTACCATTTTATACAAGGAACTTAAGCTTCCTCAGATTTAGGTATCCTGGGTGTCCTGGAACCAACTTCCCAAGGATATCAAGTGACAACTGTAATATTCATATTAACAACAGACTCTTCATTTTTTGGATTTTTAAAAACTTCTATGGATGGCACAATACAATGTCTGGGATTTTCTTAGAAGGTGAAGGAAATGGACAAGAATGTAGATGAACAAGATCAGCCCTGAGTTATCACTGCTAAAGCTATCTGATGGATACTGGATGGGTTGGGGGTGCCTATATTCTGTCCTTGCTGTTGTTGCCACCGTCATCATTGATCACATCACACAGTGCTGTTTTCCTTCCCACCGTGCTGGAGAGGCCACATGCTGTCCCAAAGAGGATTTAGGACCCAGAACTTGTCACTCAGAGGGTCAGAAGGCAGGTAAGATACTTGGAGTTAATTGGGATGTGGCAGAAGGAAGTTATTTCCGTATATTTGGGAATCTGTGGGTAGTGTTTATTTGCTAGGAAGTCTGGGTCCCTTCCTGTCAGTGCTAGAAGCCATGGTGGCCAAAGCACATAAACTGGAGGAGAGTCAGGAGTGGGCAGTTTGAGGTGAAGGCCAAGGCCAGGGCTTGGCATGGTGGGCGAGAAACAGACTCAGTAATGTCAGAGGGGGCCTGGTCCGAGGGAGGGGTCTGGGCAGAGCCACCAATTTGCTAAGTGGACTTTGACAGGCATCTGTGGACTTTGCTTCTGCACCTAAATGTACAAACCCTGATTTTGTCTCTTGCTAGCTCTGGTGTGGCTAATTGCTGAGAGAGTCCACTTTCTCATCGACAGAAAACACCTGTAATCCCAGCACTCAGAAGACTGAGGCAGGAGGATTGCTGCAAGTTCAAGGTCAGACTGATCTACATAATGAGTTCAGGGCCAGCCTGAACTACAAAGGAGACTTTGCCTCAAAAAACAACAACAAAAGTTCAAACCCAGACCGATCAATCAATCATCAATCATTTTAGTGAGTTAGTGAAA
>NW_004624767.1:19333658-19446098 GCF_000247695.1 Heterocephalus glaber | reverse complement strand
AAAAAAAAAGCATTTTTTTAAAAGCTGGATGTGGTGCCATACACCTCTAATCACAGTAGTCACAAGTTCAAACCCAGTCTGGGCAATTTAGTGACTGAGGATGTAGGTCAGTGCAAAAGTCCTGGATTTAACCCTCAGTATAAATACATACATACATACATACATAAATATCTCTATCATAAAAGGGACCAGTGGGCCCAATGGGCACAAAATTGGCCATTGTGAAAGGGAGGGCAGAAGCACCAATGGAGTAAGACACAGAGGAGGGAAATCTGAACCCAGTCCTTTATATTGTATTCAGTGATATAATCTAAAAATTATTTAAAGTCCATTGGAGGATGTATGTAGGTTATAGCAAATATTAAGCTATTTTATGTAAGAGACATGAACATCTATAGGTTTTGGTAGCCAAGATGTTGAGGGGGGAGTGTTGTCCTGGAACCAATCCCTTGTATTTAGGGAGATAATTAAGGTCAAATAAGGTCATAAGGATGGGACCCTAATCAAATAAAACTGTTAGTCTTAGAAGAGGAAGGGATACAAGAGATCCAGAAAGGGCATCTTGAGATAGAAAATGTGGCCTGACCCTTTCCTTTTCCCTCTGAAGGGGGTGTGATCTGACTGGCAGCTGTCGTGCTCCTCCCTCCAGCCTCCCTACGGTTGGTTTGAGGCGACTAGGACCAAGGTCTTCTCTTCATCTCCGCAGAGGCCACTCTCTAGGCCTTGGTGACAGGAGCCAGTCTTGACTGACAGCTGTGACCCCCTTCTTCCCCACTCCAGGAGCTGCTTCAATCTCTCTGAGGAGCTGCCAGAAAACTATGTACCTCAGGGCAAAGATCAGGAAGAGACGGGCCCATCACTGATATCCCCTAAGTCCTCAAACCTGAAAGGACCAAGATCAGCATGGGTGGCCCTCCTGGAGATTTCTAGAAAGCAGTAACTATCATGATTTCAGACCTGCCATCTTTGTGGAGATGTAGCAGCTGCCAATTAAGCAGTTGTTACTCCTGAAGTTTATAGGAACTGTCACATACAACTGCAGTTGCACCACTCTAGGAGATATCAGCCTTGGCCACATAAAATTTGAAACGTGAACCTATCTCAGATGACTGCTCCCAGACAGTCCTGATGACTGCCATGTCTGTCCTGTCACCTCCAGATGATCCTACCCCCTTGTCATTATTGTGAAAGTCCTCAAATACATCCACAAAAAGTACAAAACTGTGCATGCACAACCTACTCCTGTATTTAATTTAAAAAAAAAAAAAAAAAAGAAGAAGGCAATGATTTTTCTCACTCCTCCAGTCAGTCCAGAAGGGCTCCTTCTTGTGTACTGCCCCCCCATACTGTGGCAGAGGTCCCAGTAACACCTCCCTAAGGTGGTCCCAGAAACCTACTCTTGAGTCTTATCTCATATAGTATGGGCAAAGCAGGATGCACTAAAAAGAGTTGATAACACTAGGAGCTACCAACCCTAAACAGTTCTAGAAACTGGCAGCATAAACCAGTGGCAAGTGAGAGATAGGCAGTGACTGGTGACAGAGACCAAGGAAGATTGGTGGTGATGATCAGCAGTGACTTGCACAGAGCCCCAGAGAAGCAGCAGAAACTGCTAGAAGAGCTCCAGATAGCCTCCTCAAATGGGGTGACAAGCCAATAGGAGTGCTGCTGAGAAGCCAAAATGGGTGGCTAGAAGCTGCCAAGAGCTGTAACACCAAGAGCCAAAACACCAAGGGATGAGACACACTAGTACTCAAACCTGGACCTGCTAACATCAAGGAAGCTGCACTTTGGCAGTTCGTAATTTCTATCCAAATTGAGCAAAAGAACCCTCAGCTGATTGGTGACAATGTGAATACACAGCAAGGAGGTTGTCTGCAAGCCAGGAAGACAGGCCTCACCAGAAACCAACCCTAATGGCATCTTGATTTTAGACTTCAAACCTCCAGAACTATGAGAAAATCTATTTCTGTTGTTTTACATGCCCCCTACCCCACCGCTGTGTGGAGTATTTTGTTACAGTAATCTGAGCAGACTAACATAGGTTGGGAAGAGGAGCTCAAGGTGGGAGAGGTAGGACAAGCTACAGAATTTGCTGGGGCTGGTGCAAAAGGAAAACGTTGGATGCGTTGTTCCAAAATTGTTGAGAATTTTGAGATAGCAACAGCCAAACATTAAACCATGTGTGCACACAGATTGTATGCCCACAAAGTTGGCCCTGAAGAGAGATTCAGGATGGAGGCCTTGAACTAGATCAGGGATCATATTTATGTGCATTACACACTGGGGTCCTGATGTGTACTATGCATAGAGCTGGGCCCACACTCAACCAGCTCATACAGCAAGCAGAATTAGGATACAAACAGGATTGCAAACCACATGTAATAAGCACTAGTGGAGAGAGATTAGCTTCACAGAAAAGCGAGAGTGAAGCATGAGCCAGTGTTAGAGGAACCTTTTGGGAAATATTTTCACCTGGCAACATCTCTTACTCCTCCCTTCATTCTTAAGGACAGCCATGGGCAGCCATGTTTATACCATGTGACTTACTCTCCTGGATTAGATCGAGGCCATCACCTGACTCAAAGCAGCCAATCTGAGTGCTCTCTTGAGACCAGCACAGGTTGAAGTTCTAAACTAGAATGTTAACTGGGAGAGCTGTGGCTGTGCATCCTTCCCAAGAAGAAGCTGCAGAGAAGGAAAAGAGGAAGCTAAACAGCATTTGTGGGGCCGGGGATTTAGCTCAGTGGTTTTGCCGCCTGCTGCACAAGTGCAAGGACCCGAGTTCAATCCCAGGTACCAAAAAAATAAAAAGAAATCTAAACAGCATTTGTGCTTATGACAGCCTCTCGGTCCTTGATCCTGTCATTTATGGACATCTAGTTAGTTGCACTGCTGCCTTGAAGTGCTGAATCTTTTTGATAAATCCCCTTCTGTGGCTACATCTAGCTTAAGTGAGTTTCAGGGACTTGTTACGAGTTGGGGAAGCTTCACAGAAGGAAAAATGAGCTGGGTCCTGAAAGAGGAGCAAGAAATAGGTGCACACCACATGGTGGGAGAGAGGAATTCCTGGTGGGATAGAGGAAGGCAGGCTGGGCCCAGGCCCAAAGTGGTGGAGGAGGCCTGGTGGGCAGGAGACAGATGGAACCCAGCACGATTTTAGAGCTTCTGTCCCAGAGGGACTGGGACAGGGGGCTGGGAGACACAGCACCTCATCTCCAAGGGAGACAGGAAATCTCAACCCCTGGGTTAGACCCCTGGGCAAAGGGCCTTGCTAGGGACAGCTCCATAGCCTGTCTTCAGCCTTGCCAGGCCCCTCCTTCTCAGGTTCTCAGGACAACAGGGCCACCACACTCTGGGTCACAGCTGTCTGAGGGTGCTTTGCCGAACACTTCTTTCAAACTCCTTCAGCTTTTCTATTTTTACCTAAGAGTTCTCAGTTCTTGAGTGGGAGGCAGTAATGAGAGAGAGTGGGAAGGAGTGAGGGAAAAATGTATTTCTTTATTCAAAGACTGGATTCAGTTTGAGGGTTTTTCCTCATCATTTCAGAGGGGGGAGCGCTTCCTCCCCAATCCTAGGGAAGTCCCTCTTCATCTGATTTTTCCCCTCTTTTCAGCCCTCTTACTGATCTATTTATCCATCAGCTCATTGCTTATTGTCACTATTGGTTTGAACTCCACCTCTGCCACCTGCTAGCATTTGTTCTTGGCCACATGATGTAACCTCCCTATGCCTCAGATTCTGAATGTGTAAATTGGGGGCTGACAAAGGAAATCTCACTAAAGGGGTGTTGGGAAAATTAAATGAGTCAATACAAGTCAATGCACTGAAAACCATAACTGCATGTAAGGACTTTATACATGTGGGTTCTTGATTTTTAAATATTGACAAAGCACCTGCTACATGCTGAACCTGAAACATCAAGAGATGAATAAGACATGAAATGTGTTCTTCAAGTATTCAGCATCCAGTAGGGGCAGGCACAGAAATGAATACATCCAGGACAGTCACTATATATGAACATGCTAGAGGGCAGGTCCAGGTACTGTGGGAGAGGGAAGTGACTGGCTTCCTGGATCATTTGTGGAAGGTTTTGAGAGGGTTCTGAAGGATGAAGAGGAGTTTACATCCTCTGGAAAGAAAAAGATAGGGTATTCCAAGCAAAAGGAACTACATTAAGCAAAAGCACAGAGACAAGAAAGAGTTTCATGTGTCCAGGGAATAGTGAGTGGGGCACTGTGACTGAAGCTTAAGGCATATAGCCTGAGGGATGGTGACAGCTGGATGACAGGCTGGAATGTCCCACATGGAGAAAAGCAATGGAACTATTTGAACAGTGGTCTCTGGCTGACTGAATCTAGGAAAAATCTTTTGCTGATTCCCAGGTTAGAAAAAGATAGAACACAGTCCAAGGTGTCACCCTGAGGTGGACTCTTCTCTCCTTCTTTCTTCCACTGTGGAAATTTTGTGCCCACTCTATCCCAAACTCCTCATAGAAAGGGGATGATACGGTGACCTCTAAAACTAATGACCTTGCCCAACCCAGGCTTCAGTTCTGATGTGCTGAACCCTGAGGGTACAGTGTCCAAATAGTGGGCATCCTTCTGCAGCTGGATGTGGGCATGCCAAGCCCCATTGACCCTCAAGTCCTCTGACCTCTTCCTGGGCTCCATGCCCAAACTTGAGCTCATGCCCCTGTCTTGCCAGGCATGTTGGAGCCTGTGCTAACTGGCTGCCTAGCCACCCACTGGTGACAACTGCCACCACCTCCAGTGCTTTCTGTAACTGCCCTATAAGCTAAAGAACATCTTGAGAAAAAAAGAGGCTAGGGATCTAGAGCTAGGTCTTGTGGGCTCCATGTGGCCAGGCCCAGTGATTCATGCTCTTCTAGACTTGGACTCCTCATCAGAGCCCAAGAGTTAGGAACTGCATCCACCTCCCAGACCTAAGGGTTATAACAAGAATAAAGTTCTGGAGTTCTGCCAGATCTCAGATGCAGTGGTTTTCCCCACCAGCATGCCCTCATATGTCTGGCATTTTTTGTTTGTTTTTGTAGTACCAGGAATCAAATCCAGAAGCACTCTACCACTGAGCTACACCCCAGCTCTTTATTATTTTTATTTTGCACCAAGGTCTCACTAAGTTGTCCAGGAAGGATTTGAATTTGTGATCCTCCTGCCTCAGCCCTCCAAGTAGCCAGGATTACAGGCATTCAGCACCATGCTCAGCCTGTACCTGGCATTTTGAGCTTTATAAAGCTCCTCCAGGAATGTAAGCAGAGCGAATGTGAATGCAGGAAGGTCCACAGCCTCTTTCTTCCTCACTGGCCTGGAGAGCTCTGGCCCTCAGGAAGCTGAAGAACAGGCCAAAGAGGGGAAGCCAGAAGCCAGAGAAGTCATAGCTAGGGAAAAATACCATAAACAAAAAAGCAATGGGGAGCCAGGCATGGTAGTACATGCCTATAACCCCAGCACTCTGAGAGGCTGAGGCAGTAGGATTACAAATTTGAGCACAGCCTGAGCAACTTAGTGACTTAGAAAGACCCTGTTTCAAAGTAAACAATAAAAATGGCTGGGGATGTGGCTCTGTGTGAATACCCTAGGTTCAATCCCCAGTACTGCAGGAAAAAAAAGTGAGAGTTGATCCTGTATGGAGTGCAGGGCAGACAAGTGGCTGATAGCCTACAAGCTGAGCCAGGGCCTGGAAAATGGCCAACTGCTTGCTGAAACACTGGCTTTGCAGCCGACATTCCATCACCCCTGTGCCCAGAACTCGGCAGCCTATGGTTTGGCTGGCCCTTCCTTTCTTGAGGTCTTTTTCATCGGTAATGAGGGCTGACTCCACACAGCATCCCTGCAGGGGCTGAGACAGAGCCCAGAGCGGCACCTCACCTGAGTGCCCTTGCTCCTCAGGATCCGGTCCTGATTGTCCCAGGAGCCAGAGAAGAACAGAAGGAGGCCCTTCGGGACCGTGTGCATGGACCACTTCAAGTTGGTGGACAGACACAGACATCCCCACCAGGACAGCTGGTGGTAAAGATGCCCAGGAAGCTGTGCTGCAGCTGGCCCTCACTCCAGAAGCTCAGGGGCTGGCAGGCAGGCTCAAGCGGGATAGAGACACCAGAGCTGTGGCCTTCTCCAACTGGCCCTGCAGCAACAACCTGGACTCTAAGCTGCTTGCGACTTGCTCTCCAAGGGTAAGGGTTCAATGCCTTAACATGGTGTTAAAGAGCACTTGGCCCTGACCTAATAGTAAATATATCATATGGTAGCAATTATTTGTCTACTGGAAGACACATAAGGTGAACTGTAAACAAAGACAAAATAACTGCAGATTATAGCTAGTGCTTTGAGGAAATAGGCAGCATGCCATGGGAGGCATTAGTGAGGGTGGAGGGGCTTCTTTAGGTAGGGGAATTGGAAGGGTCTCTGAAGAAGTGACCTCTTTAGGGCAATGCTTAGAAGACAGAAGACACAGTCTTGGTGACAGCAGAGGAAACACTTTCCAAGTAGAGGGAGCAGCGAGCATGAGTCTCAGAGGTTGAAAAAGGCTTGGCAGCTGTCAGGAACACCAGAAGGCACAGGAGCTGGGAGCTAGGTGGATGAGGGGGATGATGACATGACAGCTCAGAGAGGCCGGCCGGGCCAGAGCACAGATCACGCAGGGCTTGTGGGCATAGAAGGAGCTTGGCTTCTATTTCCAGTGTAGCCCACAGCCACAGTGTTTGTGTAAGTTGTATTGAAGTATATCACACATTCAGGAAAGCACACAAATCCTAAGTGTGCCACACCACAAATTTTCACAATGTGGACATACCTAGGAGACCAAGCCAGGGTAGGAGCAGTGCCTCAGAACCCCCATCTTAGTCCACTTTTTGTTGGAGGCTAAGTATCATAAAGAACAGACACTACCAGGCATGGTGGGACATACCTATAGTCTCAGCTACTTGTGAGACAGTTGCAGAAGGATTGCAAATTCAAGACCAGCCTGGGCAATTTAGCGTGACCCTAGATCAAAATGAACTTTTTAAGAAAAGGTCTGGGACTGTAGCTCAGTGGTAGAGCTTGCCTAGTATGTCTGAGGCCCTGGGTTTAATTTCCAGTACCTTATAAAAAAATTTTTAGCTCACTGTTTTAGAGGCTGAAAGATTAAGATGGGGTGGCCTCATTGATTCAGCCTCTGCTGAGGGTATCCTTAACTCTGTCACATGGCAGATGGCGTCATAGTGGGAGACAGGGAGATCACATGCCAAGGGAGGAAGCCAAAGAGATCGAGGAGGGAGTCAGTCTTCCTCCTTTATGAGCTCTGAGCTTTTTTTTGGTACCAGAGATTGAACCTAGGGACTTTGCACTGAGCTACATCCCCAGCACTTTTTGGGGGTGGAGGGTAAGGGGTGGGCTTGAGACAGGGTCTCACTATGGAGTTCAGGATGGCCTTGAACTCACTAGGTAGCCCAGGCTGACCTCATGCTGGTGGCAATCATCCTGTCCCCACCTCCCAAGTGCTGAGAATACAAGCATGTGCCACCATGCCTGGCTCCCAGCCCTTTTTTATTTTTATTTTTTTGAAACAGGGTCAGAAAGAAAAGAAAAGAAAAGAAAAGAGAGAAAGAAAGAAGGCCTTGCTAAATTGCCCACTCTGGGCTTGAACTTGAAATCTTCCTGCCTCAGCTCCCAGCTCACTGAAGGATCTTAAACATGAAACTGACAAGATTTCATTTCAAACTCACTCCAGTTCCTGCACTACTGGCCTCCCAAAGCTTACACCAGAACTGGACTGGCCTCAACTCTGCCTTGTGCTGCTCCAAGAGAAGTAAGTCCTTATCATAGTCTGCCCTTTCATAGAAATAGTCTGTCCAGCTCCTCACTCCCTCCCAAAGAGGGAACATAGCCCCTCTGCAGGCTCGGTGTCATCCTTGTAGAATGGTCTCAGTCAGTCATACCAAAGCTGCTGTGAAGGTTAACTTAAATGGTAAATGGCAGTGAAAGCCCATGACCCAGTACCCAGCCCTTCTCCCAGACACACCCCACCATCACCACCACCTTTTTGGAGCTGGAAGGGAAAAGAAAATGTGGGCGCCCCCTATGGATAAGGGTGAAGCTGCAGCCCTCTCTCTGGCAGGGCTCCCAAGTGGAGTGTCCTGCTTTGGGGATCAAGGATTCCCTCTCCATAAGCCAGCATAGGCCCAGCCTCCAATGGGAGGGTAGTGCCCATGAGCTGCTCTCAGCTCCAAAGGCCTAGAGTGTAGACAATCCAGAAAGCGCTGCTGCCTTTGAACACTGGCTCTGTTTCTGGGTTTCTCACCTCCTTCCCCACCAGATCCCAGATTCTCCTGAAGGCCTTGCCAGGTGCCCATCTGCTGCTCTCCTAGTCACTGTCCCTACGACACGTGGCACCTACACACACACACACACACACACACACACACACTCAGTTCCTCCTAATGCGTGCTGGGCCTCCTCGCCAGACTGCGCGGGCAGGGAGGGACCTGTCCCCTGTTCCCGGAAGATGGAAGATCGCCCACACCTGGCCCTGTGCCAAGCGCCCGGCGGGGGCGTCATAAATATCTCCTGAATGATTCATTCATTCCTTTGGGAGAGAAAGCTCGACCCTTAAGAGGTTAAGAGGAAGAGCTTTTAAATTACACAGCCCAGCACTCATATTCTGACTCTGACCTTTGGCACTGTGACCTTGGTCGCCTCTTGGCTTGTTTCCTTATATAAAAACTAGAACGGCCACGACCTGATTAGGACAATTTGAGATACTCGGGACCTTGCGCTTTTGAGGCAGGCGGTGGAACCACTGAGCTAAATCCCCGGCCCACAACTCAATTGGGAGGAAGGGTTATTCATTTAGAGAAGGGGATGCCGCCGCCCCCCTCCCCCAGCCGCCTGCAGATCTGAGTCCTTGGAAATGGACAGTATCATATTGGGCCCATTTTACAGATAAAGAAACTTGAGACCTAGAAAAGGAACAGGATAACCTGAGGCGCAGCATGCTGGGGCTAAAAACCAGGCCGGAGGACTCCTGTTCAGAGCCCAGCAGGCCTCTAGGAGCCCCTGAGCTCATTCTCACTCCACCCCATCTCGTCCTAGGGCCTAGAAATGAGGGGCTGGGCTTGGTCTCCGGCGCTCTCACCCTCCCGCCCAGCCCGTCCGCCCGCGAACGTTTGCTCAGACCCGGGCTCAGACCCCAGCAGCGCCCTGCGGCTCTCAGGAGTGGAGAGCGCTCGGGGTTGTCACTTTAAATTAAAGAGGGAGAGCGCGGGCGAGCGGACGAGCGCGAGGGAGCGCGCGGCGGGCTCCTGGGAGCGTGCCCGGACTGCAGCGCAGCTCCTGTCCGCCACCCCGGCCCCTCGGAGCCCCCGACCCGAGCCGCGCTCTTCTGCCTGAAGCGGGCGCCGGGCGACACTGCAGGGGTGGCGTTGCTGCCGCCGGCCAGCTTTGCGCCGGTGCGTGCGCGCTGCAGGAGGCGGGCCGGGAGCCGGGCCGGGAGCCGAGAGCCAGAGCCGGAGACGGAGCTGGAGACGGAGCTGGAGACGGAGCTGGAGACGGAGCCTGAGCCCAAGCCCGAGTCAGAGCGGGGGCCCCTCGGCGAGCCCGGGTGAGTACTCACCGGCCGACCCCGGCGCGCGGCGGGGTACGCTCCCTGCGCGCAGACGCACGCCTCCCCCTCCCCGCGCCCTGGACCTGGGGCCCGCACACTCCGCGCGTCTGCACCCTGGCCGCGCTTGCACACGAACGCCAGGCTCAGCGCACGCCGGGCTCCACTGACCGGCCCAGCCACTCCGCGCACTGCGCATCGCCTCGCGCCCCACACGCCCGCCCGCGTGTGCACACACGCGGCTCAACCCGCTGTTTACACACCTCCCCTGAGCCCGCGCGGTACGCACACCCCTCACTTTCACACTCAGCGCCCTGACTGTCCTCACTACCCCTGCCCTGGCTTCATAACCTCTAGTAGCTCCGGGGTCAGCCCCCTACTCCTGTGCCCGTATGCGGGGAGGGGGCTTCCTCACCAAAATGCCGGGTCTGCAGAACTGTTCTGCTGTCAGGCACGTAGCACCTCATCCCCAGGAGGCCTTGGTTTGTGTGAAGAGCCGGAGAGGACCTTCAACCTCCTCAAGGCTGCAGAGTTGGACAGAACATGGGGGAGGGGAGCAAGGCCTGTGGGTGGAGGGGCCCTGAGCCGACCATCGTGGAAAGCCCTAGCTTCAGAGCAACTGTGGGCCCCCTCCTCAGTCAGTGAGACCACCTCCATGGCAAAGAGCCTGGGAATGCTGCACACTAACTAGAGTGACAGCCTCTTCGAGTGAGCATGGGTGATAGGTTTGGAGAGTGCCAGCAGTAGTACTTCCAATTAGAAATGGAAAATGAGGCCCTAGAAGGGCAGGAGACCCACCCAAATTAATGAGGCCTGTCCAAAGAACAGTCAGGACAAGTATTCAAAGCCCCTGCTTCCTGGCTTGGAAATACAAAACCTTTTCACAGCGCTCGGGATTGTGAGGGTCAGCCTGGACTCTGTCTCCTACAGCTACCTGTGACTATGGCCAAAGCCATTTCCTGGGCCTGGGTTTTCTTAACAGTACAAGGGTCCTCAAAGCAGCAGGGAGCAACAGCAGCCCCTCAAAGGCCTGCAGGGAGGATGCACAGAGGTAACAGGGTAAGTCCTTGGTACAGTGCCTGGCATACAGTAGGTACCCAATGTCAGCCACCACCAAGCCCCACCCAGTCTGTAATGTGGTTTCCGTGGGCTGTTTGGGAAATGACTCCTGGATGCGGTTATCTTGAAAGTGTTGGGGCAGGGAAGGCACTCAAAAGGGTTATCAAACCTAAAAGTCCTAAAAAAAAAAAATCACAGCCTGGAAGACTGCGATTCCCCTGTACCCCTTCCCTCGGCCCCGGTCGTTCTGTTACCTGCTGACCTCAGGGTGGGGGTAGGGGGAGCCAACCACTTGACAGCCAGAGACATGTTGAGGGTACTGAGCAAAGAGATGAGATGGAGTGGGGATGTTCCTCCTCTGACAAGGTGCAAAATTCCTGGAAAGCCATTTTTCTGACAAGCCTAGCAGGGGCCCTCCACCTTGGTCAGATTCCAGCAAAGCCAAGTGGGGTGCTCCCCCACCCACACCTGATCAGAAGTCAGCATGGTGGGCCAGAGCCCAGGCCCAGATCCATCTCGCCCAGGCCCAGATCCATCTCTCCCTGGCACAGAGCCCAGTGTTGCTATTCATATGCTGAGAGCCCCAAGTCCCCAGCTTCTTCATCTGTAGAATGGGGATCCAATAATCCATTCAATCACCAGGTCTGCAGTGGGTGCTTACAATGTACCAGGCTTGGCACTAAGCACTTAGCATATATTGTGTAGAAACAGCAGTAGGAGGTTTTGCTAAATAGGGGCTATTGATTGAGCTGAAAGTTGAACTGGGAGCTGTTTCCAGTGAGCAAGCTCCACACAGTGTAGACCAAAGACTGAAGATAGGTTGGATGGGGTGGGGGGCTGAAGGAGAGGTGCAGTCTTAGCTCAGCTGCAGTGCCTGTGCTGTGTTCCTTCCTGTGTATCACTGGCTGCCCTGGCCTCCAATATGCCTTGTCAGTATCCTGTCCTAGCTGAAGCCACAGCCCCTTGGCCTGAAAGACTTCCAGCAGGACACCAGCAGGAGCCCAGTGAGGTTGCCTGGGCTGGGTGGAGCCAAGGGGTCTTAGGGAGAGGGAGTAAAGCCATTAAGGGCATTTGCTGCAGAGCCAGACCTGGCCCGGTCTCAGCTCCTCACTCAACGCCTGGGTGACCTTGGGCCAATTCACCTTCCTTCTCTTCCTTCTCCTCCACTGAGAGGAGATAATAAGAAATTTGTCCTGGGGGTCTGAGGAATGGTGATGATGATGGTGCATTTGAAGTCCTTGGCTAGGGGCTTTTGCTGCCAGTGGGACAGGTGCTGGATGAGCAATCTTCCTGCCTCAGCTTCCCCAAGTGCCTAGGGTATAGGTGTACACCACCATGCCCAGCTTGGAAATCTGTGTGTGTGTGTGTGTGTGTGTGTTTTGTGGTGCTAGAGATCAAACCTAGAGCCTCACACATCCTAGGCAAATGTTCTACTGAACTACATCCCCAGCCCTTTTATTAAAATCCATTTTAATTGGAAATTTCTCAGTTTATAAATATATCTCACTTAACTGTAAGCAAATAAAACACATCCACTGGCTAGCAGTACTGTCCACATGATTTCACTGCTTAGACCAGGGGCCCTTTTGAGACTATGGTCAAGCCAATAACCACAGCAGCTACTACCTGCCACACTCACCTTCTCCTTCCACCTTCCTTGCACCCTCCCAGACAATCATGAGCCCTTTTCACAGATGGCACAACTGAAGCTCAGGGGGACTAAGAAAATTGCCTTAGGCCATTTGAGACAGCAAAGGGGGAGATCTGGGGTTCAGAGCTGCACACCCTGGGTGTAAGCTGATGTCCCACAGGAGCCTCCACATCTGCCTAGCCTTATCCCTCCACTTAGCCAGATATACTCTGGCTCCTACCTCTCCACAGTGGACCAGAGAGAGAACTTCTGTGTGCAGGTGTGCCTAGCAGACATTCACAGCTTCCCCAGTCACAGCTCCCAGGGGATGGGTGCTGTGATAGGAGTGTGTTTGGGATTCTGGAAAATGTCCCCCCAGAACCAGAGGCGTGGTATAGCCTGAGGTTCTGCCATGTAGAATGCATGCTGTGCCATGGTGAGGTGTGCCTTGCCACATGTCCCTTGCTAGCATGCTGCTGGCATTGGGTGTCTCAGCTTGGCCTCTCTTGCCAAGCCAGTTCGTGCTCAGTAAGCAGGAAAGAATGCTGATGGCATTGCCGGATTTCCAGCAAGGCAGAGGCAGGCTGGGGTGTGTGTTCATGTTGTGTTTCAGTGTGTCCAGACTGGCCACCAGGGGCTAGGGCCACTTTGGGCTTATACACAGTGACTCATTTGACTTGCAATTCTTAAGTAACGTTTTTGAAAACATATGCCCACCTGCAGAAAGACAAAGAAGTTAGGAGCTTGGAGCCAGATGGCCTGGATTGAGCAGTTATTAACCATGTGGCTTGGGGCAAATTACTTTAACTTCACACCCGCACTCTCATCTACAAACCAGACGTCTTAATAGTGCCAACCTCAAAGGATTGTTATGAAGGTTAAATGAGTTCATATATATGCAAAGTCCTTGCAAAGGAGCTTAGTGCATAAGAAGTGCTTGGGGAGGTTGGCTGTTATCGTTATCTCAAGCCTAGGGCCCAAGGATGCACATTCACTCAGGTAAGGATGAATGAAGCATCTCTGGTTTACCCTTGCCTCCCATCACCATGGCAACCTTCAGTCTCATCACAGGAGGGTCAACCTCAGGAGAGCTGGAGCCAGGAGCTGTCTGTGTACCCTTGTCTATCTGCCTTAGGGCTTAATGGCACCTCTATATGGGCTGGATACTAAGTCAGCCACAGATTGGCTAAAGCCACAGATTGGAGAGAACCTCAGAATTCCTAAATGCCCAGTGTCTCAGCTTCGCCCTTTAGCTGATCTCAAACAGAGTCTACAGAGTACTTGGCAAGGTTGGGAACTGATGAGCCCACAGCCCACCAGCCTTTCACAGTGCACCTGAACAGTGTGTGAATTGGTTGCAACATGTAAAAACCAGGAAGCCCAGCACGGCGATGCATGCCTATAGTCCCAACTACTCAGGATGCTGAGGTGGGAGGATCACTCAAGCCCAGGAGTTCAAGACCAGCCTGGGCAACATAGTGAGACCCTATCTCAAAAAATAAATAAATGAGGGCCAGGGATTTAGCTCAGTGGTTCCGGTGCCTGCATTGCAAGTGGAAGGTCCTGAGTTCGATCCCTGGTACCAAAAATAAATAAATAAATAAATAAATAAGAAAAAGAAATAAAAATAAATATTAGGAGAGTCTGAATTTAAAAATCTAAGTGACTGGATGTGATGGTACATGCCTGTAATCCCAGCACTCTGGGAGGCTAAGACAGGAGGATTACAAACTTGAGTCCCAGTCTAGGCAATTTAGAAAGAACCTGTTTTAAAAAAAAAAAAAAAAAGGAAGTCTGGGGATATAGCTCAGGGCAGATACCCTGAGTTCAATCCCCATTACCACCAAAATCAAATCAAATCAAATGAAATCCAAGTACTGGATCTGGCTTTTCTTTAATGAGCCAGAAGATCCAGCTATGCTGGGCTGACATTTTCACTGGAACAGGAAAGCAGCCACCCAGGGTTAAGCAAGCCCTCATAGTTCTTACACATTTCCCTTACCTTCCTGGGCCTGTGGGCCTTTGGAATGTAGGCACCTCTGAACTGCAGGGGAATCCAGAGTTTAGGGTGTGGGTATCCTGGCCTTCTGTGCCCCGAGCGCAGATCTCAATTGGTACAGCTCATCCCTGTCTCCCTTTTCCAGAACTCTCCTCACCTACCCACTTGGAACTCATCTTTGAGCCAGACTGACTTCTTAGCAACAGTAATAATAAAACAGTAAGCAGTTGCCCAGGCTCAGGTAATGTCTTGTATGAGCTCCTAGACCTTTCTAGAAGAACCTAGTCACACCTCAGTGGTTCATAAAACCTGGGTGTGGAGGGTAGTGTGGGGAAGAAACTATCCCAAGCAGGGAAAGGACTGAAAATAGAATATTGGGGAAATGTGGTCTTTTCTTTGCAATTTAAATGGAAGCATTGGAGGTGCAGCCCATGAACACACCAAGGAGCCTGCACTGCTGGGCAGGCAAAAGTCACTGCTCATCAGCCTAGTGGTGTTAGGATGGAGATGAGGAGGGGTTGCCAGATTTAGCAAATACAAATACAGGACATCCACTAACACTAGTGTTTCAGTTAAGCCATGGATATTTTTTAGCATAAGTATGTTCCATGTAATATTTGAGACATACCAATACTAAAAGCTAATCTGGGCATGTATGGTGGCATGCATCTATAGTCCTGGCTACTAAGGAGGCTGAGATAGGAGGATCATTCCAGCCCAGGAATTTGAAACTAGCCTGGGCAACAGAATGAGACCTCATCTCAAAATTAATTAATTAATTTAAATAAAAGCTAATCTGAACTTCTAGTGCCATTGGATATCCTGGTTTGTCTGTCTTGTTCAGCACTGGGGATGGAACCCAGAGCCTTGCACATGTCATGAAGTCATCTTGCCAGTGAGCCATATCCTCAGCCCCAGCATCCTGTGCGTTATCAGGCAACCCTGAAAGGTAGTGTTAAAGTGCTTGGAAAGAGGCCTGAAAACCATTTTTAAAAGTCATTTTTTGAGTAGGGGATTTAGCTCAGTGGCACCGTGCCTGCTTTGCAAGCACAAGGTCCTGAGTTTGATCCCGGTACCAAAAAAAAAATAATTAAAAGTCATTTTTTGAAAACACTCTACTTCAACCAAACTCCCCCTCCAGCTGAGTGTGAACTCCAAGGGACAGGTATGTAGGTACCACAGCGGCAGGACACAGGAGCAGAGCTGGTAACCCTTTGCATCCCTCACCACTGACATTCTTTTCCCTTTCCGCCCCAGCCACCACAGGGGGCACCATGGCTGTGGATGTGGCAGAATACCATCTGAGTGGTGAGTCCCCCATGTGGGCCCCTCTAGGATCATACCTGCAGGTCATAAGGGACCCTTGTGCCACACCTGGGGTGGGAGGTGTCAGTGGGACCTGAGTCAGGGCCTTGTGTTACTGGCAAGAGTAGTCAGTAACTTACCCAAGGTCACACAGCCTTGAGGATGACATGTGGGCACCTGTCTGAGGTTTCCTCACCTTCCTGCCCTAGTGGTTCCTTCCTGTAGAAGCAACTCCCTCTCACTTGAGGGGATCCCCAGGAAGGTCAGTGTTAGATGCATGGACAAGCAACTCAGGGGTCACCTGGCCCAGGGATGGAGAATGCCTGGGGTGCACGTGTCCCCTGATAGAGATCTGGTGCCAACCTTGAGGATGGCCAGGATCTCTAGACATAGTCCCCCATCCCTGCCAGCTAGTGGTGGTTGGCGTCACCCAATGCTCCCCTCCCCATTACAGGCAGAAGCGAGCCTCAGCAAGGCAAGGGACAATAATACCAAATGAGGACTCACTCTCAGGTCTCCCGACTCCCAGGCCAGCACACCCCATCACACCAGCTGCTAACCTAACTCAGCCCTGCACTAGGCCAGGCAGAGAGCTGCAGGATGTGCCAGGATCACCTTTCCCAACCCCTGCTGGCAATCCTTCCTTTTCACCTGCCACTCACAGGTCTTCCCAATTGGACTTGGGCAAGTGATGAAGCTTCTCTGGGCCTCCACTTACTCATCTGTAAAATGGGATCAGGGCTATGGGAGAATTCCTGAGATAACCTGGCACAGTGCCACCATAACTCTCCCTGGACCTGGAGTTCTCCCCGCCTCTCCCTGGCTAAACCCTCAATTCTGGGTTGGAGGTTACCAGTGAATGCATATTGGGAGCCAGACAGTCTGGCAGCAATTCACCCCTCTGCCCCTCAGCTTTCCCATCCGAAAAGTGGGGATAAAAATAGAACCTACCTCAAAGGACTGTTTCAAGGACTCAGTGGGTCAATATATGTGTAGAGCTCAAGCAGGACCTGGCAAATAATAAACAGTAAATGCTTTCTAAGGGGAACTATTATCAGTCCTCCCACTCCTCCTCTCCCTCCTCTTCATTTCTGGTCCTAGCTTCACTTCCTTTGGGAATTCTTCCCATATTGGCCCAAGTCTGACACTCCACAAAATCAGTCAGTAAATGAATATCCATTGTCATTTCATGTCACCTCCCTGGGGCTTTTCTTTTTCTGCCCCAGCCCTACTACCTTACTCTGCTAACCAAGATTTGGGCCTCCGTCCCCTAGCACCTAGGACCTCCAAGGCAGGGGAGTCTGGCTCTGTTTTGCCACTCCAGGGTAGACCTTGGGCCTTGACCTCTGGCCACGCCCCTGCCTAACCCAGTGTGGCCCCTCTGGGACAGGGTGCATGTCACTCTCCAGTCTACCAGGCACTTTCCTATCCCATCCCCCTCCATCAACCATTCGGGGCTTTGTCTTTGTCATGCCTGGGCCTGGAGCCCCCTGTAGATCTCTTGTTTTGTTTAGCCTACAAGCCACATTCTATCCTCAGGAGAGGTCAGGATTCATTAGCTTCCTCACAGTCCCCTCAGCACTATGTATGACCCAATCAGCCTGCTTTCCAAGGACTGCCCAGCCCTTGTCCATTTGCTGTGATTTTTACATCAAATTGTCATGTTGAGGATTGATTTTTTTTTTCCTCTTAACAATGCTGGAAATGTTTCTCCACATTGCCACAGGCCCAACCCAATGACTTCAATTGTCGTTCTTAAAGGCTGGTGACATTCTCCCCCATGACAGCACAGTGCTGTCGGCCCCCACCATCCCCCTTGGTAGGACCTTTAGGCTGTTTCCAGATTTCTTCTGTTATAAATACAGCCTGGATGACTCATACCACACATAAAATTGTTGGGATTTTTCTCCTCAGAATACATTGGTAGGAAGCCAGGTATTGTGGGACTTACCTGCAATCCCAGCGCTTTGGGAGGCTGAGGCAGGAATATGACAAATTTGAACCCAGCTTGGGATATTTAGCAATTCAGCAAGACCCTCTCTCAAAAATAAAAAAATGAAAGAGCCAGGGGTGTAGCTCAATGCAAAGGCCCTGGGTTTATACTCAAAACAAAACAAAACAAATTCACCAATTCACCAGGGTGGGATCACCACACGGGGGATGTTTTTGTCATCATCTCCATTTTCCAGATGAAGAGACTGAGGTCCAGAGAGGCTGGGTGACTTGCCTGGGACCAAGGTCCCTGCACCCTGATCACACTTTGGGTGAATGTTGGGTTGAAGGCTGGGCCTCTCCTGGAGAGAGATTGTGGGTTCTGGCTGGGGATGGTCCTGCTGAAGGGGCTGCCCCACTGCACGATTCTTTCCTGGGTGGTGGGCTTTGGGACAGTGGGGACAAAGAGCCCCTCCAGCCCCTAGTGGCTCTCACTCTCCCTCCCACTAGGCATTCTGCTCACTCTGGGCCCTTTTACCTTCTCCCTTCTGCCTGCCTCCAACTCCCAGCACCCCAACCCCCATCCCCACCCCGGCTGCCTTGGCCAGTAACACTTCTTGCTCACACATTTCTCCTCCTAGAAGCCTTCCTGTGCTACTTCGGGCACAATTCCTAGTACCCTGCTTTGTTTATTTATTTGTCCCCCATCCTCCTTAGACAGTGAGCTACTGAAAGACAGAAACTGGGCCTGGGGCTGACTCACCCAGCCGTGGCTCCCCCTGGCCACAGGGTGCTGGCACACAGTAGGTCCTCAGTGGATGTGCAGTAATAGAGCTCCACCCCTGAAGTGCCCTCCCCACTTCTCTCCGCCTTGCTGCTAGGGAACCAGGCCAGGTCAGTGCTGGGTGGGGCACTGGTTATCCCTGCTTGCTCTGGAGCCTGGCTGCCAGACTTTCTATGCCTCAGTTTCCCCATATGGGTTGAGTATAGAGGCAGTGCTGGGAACTGTATTTGCTACTCATGTGACCTTCTGCCAAATGAATCCCAGCATAGCATGCCTCCCTTTGGAAAGCAGGGCCAGGTTTCCTGCAGAGGGAGGCCAACCACCATCCCAGGTGAGGTCTCTGAACACAGTGGAGAACGAATCACTATATTTGGGGACAGGGAGGTGCAGACAGGGAAAGCTATGCACTTGGCATCTGAGTGTCTGGATTTGTCTCCAAGTCTTGCACAGCCTGTGGCCACCTCTCACTTTAGCCAAGTTGATTTCTTGGTTTGTTTGTTGGTCTTGGGTAAGAGATTTATTGAGAGGTAAGATATACCTACATAAAATTCACCCACTTTTTTTTTTCCAAGCAAAAATTTTATTGGTACATTTTAGATATACATAATGATAACATTCATCCTAAGGAACTTGTACCTGTACATGATATATCTTGCTGCTTCTTTCCCCATTCCCTCCCCCTTAAACCTCTCTTCCCCTCATTTACAAAAGCTTTGTTTCCATTTTTCCTTCTAGTCTCTTATTTTCTCCTTATCCCTTCTTTCCTTTCTCCCTCCCCCCTCCTTGTCCCCCTTCCCATTTGAACATTTTCTTCCCATTTCCCAATATCTTTTATACATTTTCATCCTTATTTCCACCTTTGGTTTCTCACATCAGAGAAACAATGGGGTATTTAAACATATGTGTCCAATTTATCTCACTTAAGAGTGTGGTCTCGGCCGGGGATTTAGCTCAGTGGTTCTGGCACCTGCCTCACAAGTGCAAGGACCCGAGTTCGATCCCTGGTACCAAAAAAAAAAAAAAAAAAAAAAGAATATGGTCTCAAGGTGCATCCATTTAGCTAGAAACGTCTCAAGTTCATCCTTCTTTATGGCAGAGTAGTACTTCATTGTATAAAAAAAACCCCACATCTTCTTTATCCATTTGTTGGTTGATGGGCATTTGGGTTGTTTCCAAGATTTAGCTATTACAAACTGTGCCATTATAAACATGGGTGTGTATATATCACTGTGCTGTGATGCTTTTAATTCTTTCAGGAAGATACCAGGAAGGGGATTAGCTGGGTTGAATGAAACCTCTAGTTTTAGTTTTTTGAGGCCTCTCCACACTGATTTCCACAGTGGTTACACCAGTCTGCACTCCTACCAACAGTGCAGAAGGGTTCCTTTCTCCCTACAGCCCTGCCAGCATTTGTTATTGGTTGATTTCTTGATAACAGCTATTCTTTCTGGAGTGAGATGGAATCTCAGCATTGTTTTTTGTTTTGTTTTGTTTTGGTACCAGGGATCGAACTTGGGTCCTTGTGCTTGCAAGGCAGGCGGCAGAACCAGAGCTAAATCTCTGGCCCAGCATTGTTTTAATTTGCATCTCTTGAATGACCAGTGTTGAAGATTTTTTCATGTATTTATTTGCTTTTCTAATTCTTCATCTGAGAAGTGTCTGTTCATTTCAGGTGCCCATTTTTGGATTGGCTCTTTAAATTTGGGGGGGGGAGTCTTTTTTTTTTTTTTTAGTTCTTTATACATTCTATATATTAGTCCTGAGGAACAACTGGCAAAAAAATTTTTCCCACACTATGGGTTGTCTTTTCACTCTGTTGGTGGTTTCTTTTGCCATGCAAAAGCTTTTTAATAAGATGAGATCCCAGTTGTTGATTCTTTGTGATATTTTCTGTGCAATTGGGGTTTTGTTCATAAAGTCTTTGCCTACACAATGTCTTCAGAAGTTCTACCTATTCTATCTTCCAGCAGATTTAGTTTCTGTTTTAATATTTAGATCCTTGATCCATTTTTATTTCAGTTTAGTGCATAGTGAAAGATATGGGTCTAGTTTTAATCTTCAGCATATGGAAAGGCAATTTTTTCAGCAGCATTTATTAAACAGGCTATCTTTCTTCCAGTGAGGATATTTGGCTCCTTTGTCAAAGATAAGGTGGCTGAGTGTGTTTGGAGTTGTTTCTGCATCTTCTAATCTGTTCCATTGATCCTCAGGTCTGTTTTTTTTGCCAGTATCATGCTGTTTTTATCACAGTAGCTTTGTTATTATGGGGTCACCTTTGTTGCCTAGAATTGTTTTTGCTATTCTAGGTCTCTTCTGGTTCCAAATGAATTTTAGGATTGTTTTCTCTAGTTCTGTGAAATATGTCATTGGTATTTTGATTGGGATTGCATTAAATCTGTATAACAATTTTGGAAGTATGGTCATTCTCACTGTATTGGTTCTTCCTACCCAAGAACAAGGGCTATCTTTCCATTTTCTGATATCCTCCTCAATCTCCTTTTTCAGAGGACAGTAGTCTTCCATGCAAAGGTCTTTTAATGACTTTGTTAGATTGATTCCTGGGTATTTAATTTTTTTGGATACTATTGTGAAGGTGTGGTTTCTCTAATTCCTCTCTCAGTGAGTTTGTTATTTTTGTACTGGAATGCTATTGATTTTTGAGTGTTGACTTTGTATCCAGGTACACTATTGAATTTGGTTATTAAATCTAGAAGTCTTTTGGTGGAGTTTTGGGGGTCTTCTATGTAGAGTATCATGTCATCTGCCAATAATGATAATTTAACTTTTTCCTTTCCCATCCTTACTCCTTTTATTTCTTTCTCTTGTCTAATTGATCTGGCTAATGTTTCTAGAAGTATATTGAACAAGGGTAGTGACTGTGGACATCCTTGTCCTGTTCAATTCACCCACTTTGAAGTACGCAGTTCAATGGTTTTTAGTATACTGTTCAACCAGCTGCACAATCCATTTTTATTTTTTATCACCATAAGAAACCATCCTTCACCCAACTTCCCCCATTTGCAGATTCTAGGCATTCCATTGACAGTGTCCCTCAGGATCTTCAGGGTATTTGTTCCAGGACCCCCAGATACCAAAATCCATAGATGCTTAAGTCTCTTGTATAAAATGGTGTAGCATTTGCTTGTAACCTGTATATCCTGCCATATACCTTACACCACATCTAGATGTTAGCACACCAAATACAATGGAAATGCTATGGAAATAGTTGTCATGCTGTAATGTTAAGGGGGTAATGATAAGGAAATAAGGAAAACAAGCCTGCACATGTTCTGTACAGATACAGCCATGCTAGGCCTGACGACATAGAACCCATCTGGGTTGGATGAATTCGCAGATGCGGAAACCACATACACAGGGGAAGGGCTGATTGTAAATAAAATTAAACAATATGTGGTCTTTGTGTCTGGCTTCTTTCACTCAGCATGATGTTCTCAAAGTTCATCCATGTTATTACACATTATTCCTTCTTATTGGCAGATAACTTGCACTACAGGGATACATACCTTTGGTTTATCTACTCATTAGTGGGTGGATATTGGGTTGTCCTGAAGGCTTAAGGCAAAAATAAGGTCATTTCTTTTTCTCCCCTAAATCTCCATCCTCTTCCCTCACACTCTAAAAGGCTGCTTTGATTATCTGGAAGCAACAGTCCCCTGAATGCTATAAGGTCAGAGAACCAAAGAACCAAGAACAACCCTATTTGCTTATAGCCTAAAGAACACCTAACTATAGTTCACAGCCCTTCGTCTGCTTTGGCCTACTGTCTCCCCAAGTAGAAATGCATGTTTTTGTGGACATAGAAGTAGAAGCAGAAATCACAAGAAAGTGTGTCCTTCAGTCTTGGATCCCCAACACCTAGCACTGAGCGTTGCACATAGTAGGCACTCAATAAAAAGGCATCCTGGGACTGGGGATTTAGGTCAGTGGTTCTGCTGCCTGCCTCGTAAGCACAAGGTCCCAAGTTCGATTCCCAGTACCAAAAAATAAAAATAAAAAGGCATCCTGTGACTAAGTCTGTGCTGAACAACCTGTTCCCTGGGTGGGGGGTCTGTAACCACTGTACCCTGCTAATGAGAGGCTACCCTTGCCTTGCAGTCATCAAGAGCCCCCCTGGTTGGGAGGTGGGTGTCTATGCCGCAGGGGCCCTGGCACTGCTGGGAATCGCAGCTGTGAGCCTGTGGAAGCTCTGGACATCAGGAAGCTTCCCCAGCCCCTCCCCGTTCCCCAATTACGACTACAGGTATCTTCAGCAGAAGTATGGTGAGACCTACCTGGAGGCCAGGCCAAAGGTGAGGGTCCTGCTCCTTCAGGTGCATGCCTAGAGTCCCCACTAACCCCTCCCCCACTCTGGCTCTGTCCTGGTTAATGTCCTCCTATGAATGGGCACCAGACCTCCTTGTCCCCCTCTGATCTCCTATTCCTAGCCCAGTGCCAGGGAGTCAATAGATACTTGTTGAATGAATGAACACTCAGTTTTAAAAACCTGGGCTGGGCCAGGGATTTAGCTCAGTGGTTTCACCGCCTGCTGCACAAACACAAGGACCCGAGTTTGATCCCCGGCACCAAAATAAATAAATAAATAAAAACCTGGACTGGGGATATAGCTCAGTGGTACAGCACCTGCCTGGCAAGCACAAGGTCCTGAATTCAATTGCAAACAAAAAAATAAATAAATAAAAGGGAAACCATCTCCCCAAATACCACCATTACCCAACTGTAAAGTTTTTTTTCTTTTCCTTTCTTTCTTTTCTTTTCTTTTTTTCTCTCTTCAGTACTAGAAATTGAACCCAGGGGTGCGCTATCACTGAGCTACGTCTACAACCCTTTTGTTTTTATTTTGAGACAGCATCTCACTAATTTGCCTAGGCCGAGCTTGAACTTAAGATCCTCCTGCCTCAGCCTCCCAAGTGCTGCAGTTACAAATGTGAGCCGCCAGTGACCCCAGCTCTAAACTGACTTTTTGATATATTTCTTTCCAGTATTTTTAATCTACTCCCTTCCTTTGTTTTCCATGTGTACTTTTTATACAGTGGGTATCACATCTCCATGGGATTTTATACCCTACTCTTTTTACTTCACTTCTAAATGAAGTATTTTCCTCTATGGTTAACAACTGGCATAAACATCATTTTAATGGCTGCCTACAGTTCCTTTTTGTGCGTGTCCCATGATTTACTAAATGACCCTCTGAATAATGCAACAGATAATTTGTATGTGAAACTTTGTCTTCATTTGGGATAATGTACTTTAGATGGGTGCCCAGGTGTGAAATTACTGTATTGGGGGTGCAAACATTTTTAGGGCTATCAATATGTATTGCTGGGTATCTCATTTGCAGAAAATGTTTCAGATATCATATAACATTCCGGAGAGTACAGCATGCATCTGGTACTGAGTTTTTAGTCCCTCAAGCTCACTCATTTAGGGTGCCCAGGGGATCATTCATACTCTTGGGGGATATAGATTGGAAAAACTTTTCCAAAGAGCATTTTGACAACATATCAAAAGCTCTCAGAAGGACTGTCTTCTGAACCAGGAATTTTAAGAAAGCTATTTGATGCTGCATTGTTTATACTTGTTTTGGGGGGTTTTTTGGTACCAGGGATCAAACTCAGGACCTTGCGCTTGTGAGGCAGGCAGCAGAACCACTGAGCTAAATCCCTGGCCCTATTGTTTATATATGTGAAAAAATTAGAAACAACGTAAGTGTCCAACAGTAGGGAAATAGTAAAATAAATTATAGTTACCTGCTTAATGGAAAATTGGGGGCTGTTAAAAATAACAGTAAGGAAGTTATGGAAGATGCTTATGATAAGGGCATTTGCTTTCTCAAATCCCAAGGTTAAGTCAGAGAAAAGTTCAAATATTTGGGTGATTCCCAACATGAAAGCTTTCTTGTGTTGTGAACATTTTTGTAATTTTCCTCTGAGGCTACTCAACCATCTACTGAGTGGCCATCTCCTAATAGTGTAACCCATTCCCCCTCTGCTAGACACTTAGATTGCTAACTGCTTTTCCTTTTCATCATCACTGCAGCCAGGCATGATGGTACATGCCTGTAATTCCACTACTTGGGAGGCTGCAGCAGGAGGATTGCCACAAGTTTGAGGCCAGCCTGGGCTACACAGTGAGTTCAAGGCCAGCCTGAACTACATAGTGACAACTTGTTTCAAAAATGAATTATAAGCATCACTGCAGTTCACATCTTTATTGGTGGAATTCTGTCCCAATAAATAAACATGTTGAAAAAACCTTTTCTTACATTCTGGTTAAGAGAGAAAATGAGGGCTAGGGTTTTAGCTCAGCAGCACTGCACTTGCCTGAGTTTGATCCCTGGTACCAGAAAAAAAGAGAGAAAACGAACAATATAGTTATTGGTAACACAAAATAACATTAAATAAGGACCTTCCTAGCTAAGGAGTGTACTGGTTTTGTAAAAGCGGATCTTGGAGGGACCTTGAATGAGCAGAGTTTATGGTATCTCTTTGCTGGCTCCTAAAGATGGTAATGCATGCCTGTAGTCCCAGCTTTCCTGAAAGCTGAGGCAGGAGGATCACAAGTTCACACCCAGGCTGGGCAATTTAGTGGGAGCCTGTCTTAAAATTTAAAATAGGACTGGGGAATGTACCTCAGTACAAAGGCCCAGTACCTTAAAAACAAAACAGTACCTGGTGGGCCGGGGCTTTACCTCAGTGGTTCTGGTGCCTGCCTCGCAAGCGCAAGGTCCCGAGTTCAATCCCCGGTACCAAAAAAAAAAAAAAAAAAAAAAAGAAAAACAGTACCTGGAGCCCTTGTGATGCTTCCATGTCCCTTTTGCTGACCCCCCAGAGAGCGCCTGCCTGGAATGCCCCTCGGGCCAGCGCTCTGGGGCCACCCAGCCGCAAAGGTAGCCTCAGCATCGAGGACACCTTTGAGAGCATCAGCGAATTGGGGCCACTGGAGCTGATGGGCCGGGAGCTGGACCTGGCCCCCTACGGCACCCTCCGCAAGTCCCAGTCCGCCGACTCCCTGAACTCCATCTCCTCCGTGAGCAACACCTTTGGGCAGGACTTCACGCTGGGCCAGGTGGAGGTGAGCATGGAGTACGACAGCGCCTCCCACACCCTGCATGTGGCCGTGCTGCAGGGCAAGGACCTCCTGGAGCGCGAGGAGGCCAGCTTCGAGTCCTGCTTCATGCGTGTCAGCCTGCTGCCCGAGGAGCAGATCGTGGTCATTTCCCGGGTAAGTGAGGCTGCGGCGGGCAGAGAGCCACCCTGCAGGGCCAGGCGGGATCCCATGGGGGCGCTAGAGAGCAGCCCTGGATGCAGATCCAGAGCAGAAGGTGCTGACAGTCCTGTCCCAAAGACAAAGCCGCATTTTGAGTGCAATCCTTGGCCTTCCTATCACGAGAGTACCGTGTGCCTGCCATAACTGCTCATCTCCACATCTGCCCTCGTGTCACACGGGGGCCTGGCAAGACAGGGATGAGCTGCTCAACTGGCTAACTGGGGAGAGCTTAATGACAGGGCTGTTGACTGTGCTGTGAGTGAGGAGGAGGATGGTACTCTAAACCCCACCCCCCCCACCCCGCTTTTTTTTTTGGTTCTGGGGATGAAACTCAGGACCTTGCACTTGCCAGGCAGGCACTGTACTGCTGAGCTACATCCCCGGCTCTTCTAACCCAATTAATGGGAGGTCTGAAGGAACAAGGTAAAAGAGAGGCTCTGGGCTCTAAAGGACATGGCTCCCTTGATAGGATCTGTGCCCTTTAGTCAAGAGATGTGGTCAGTCCCCAGGAATACTGCAGACAAGGATCTCAGTTTCCCTCTGGTGACCCTGGCATATGACCCTATGGGAAGGCAGAGGCCAAAGGGGCAGGTTGACACAGGAGGTCTGTGTAGGTCAGCCCCTAGGGCCCACAGTAGAGTAAAGAAGGGCAGAGCAGAGGCTTGGTGTGGTGGCACACACCTGTAATCTCAGCACTCTGGAAAGCTGAGGAAGGAAGACTGCAAGTTCCAGCCCCACCTGGGCAATTTAATGACTTAGCAAGACCCTGTCTCAAAATAAAAAGGGCTGAGCATGTAGTTCAATGTGACGGCCCTGGGTTCAGTCCCCAGTACAACAAGAAGAAAAGGGAGGAAAAAGAAGGAAGAAAAGGAGAAGAGGGAAGAAGAAGAAAAAGGGCCAAAGTCCCTGCTCCTTGACAGAGGGAGCCAGGTCAAAATGACCCTTCCTGCCCAGCAGCAGGTGGCTCCATGCTAGCTGGGGTCCATAGCTGGGAGCCCTCTGAGATGGGCAAGGTGGCCACCCAATGACTTCTGGCCAGATGGGAGGAGCCTGAGGACTGAAGGACCAAGTGTTTTCTGACTCTCCCAGGGATTTGTGCCCACCTGTGCCCGGTCACTTTTACCACACTGAATCCCGGCTGCCTGGCCCTGTCATCTCTCTCCCACCCTATTCTGCCCCCATCACTCTAGAATGTCTAGAATTTACACCAGCAGGGGGCACAGAGGGGGGACGGGTGGCCTGGCTTCCTGGAGGCAGTACAGTGCAGGGCAAGGAGTCAAATTGCAGCCTGATTTCTGGGTTCAAATCCTAGTTCCACCACTTCCTACCTGTGTGACCTTGCATAAGCCACATAAGCGCTCAGTGATCTGTCAAATGCGCATCATAGTTATTGGGGGAAGGGATGGGTTAATTCAGGTCAAGTCCTCACTCAACCTACTCCCTGTTCTATATGGCTCTTGGGAAAATAAAGAGCTGCTGTCAAGGCTGATCTGTGCTGCCCATGGCCTGGGCCACCTGAAGGTCTCTGGATCATTCACATGTCCCTTGAGTAGGGACATTGGCAGACAAGAGGCACCACAGCCTGATGTACACTCAGCTGAGCACCTGCCCCACAGAGCCCAGTGCATCCATGATCTCTCATTAGTCCCCTGAGCTCAACAGGATGGACCATTGGAGCAGCTTACAGACGAGGAAACTGAGGCTTAGAAAGTGCTTTGTCCAAGACAGTCCCAGCAAGGGACTCACACCCAGGGTTCCCATTCTCCTTTACCCATGTGCCCATAAAGCACAATGCTCAGGCTCCCAGGTGGCTGGAAGCCTGAGTCCCCATGGACGGGGAACACCCAGGACACTAGTTTGGCCAGGACAGAGATGGGGCCAGAGATCACAAAGAGCCTGAATGCCAAGGTCAGGAGGCCGGAGGAGGGCTTTGTCCCAGGGGCCAAGGGGGTCTGGAAGAGTCTCAATCAGGGGACTATGTGAACAATGTGGCTCCCAAGGGCTACTGTAGGAGGATCCTTACCAGAGCTGGGCAGTGACAGAAGAGTATGGCCAGGGTGGCTGGAGGAGGTAGAGGATTTGTTCCCAGGAAGGCAGGCTTCATAGCACCACAACTCAATCAGTCCCACCAAGTGGGCAGCTGCTGTATGCAGGGCAGCCCCCCCGCTTCGGAGAAGGTGCCAGGGATGAGAACTCCTCTCTTTAAATATCACGGACTGTGACTAAGGCAGCCCCTCCCCAGAGTGGGGAGCAGCGCCCGAAAGTGTGCCTCAGCCAAGGACCTGCCCACAGCTTCCTGGGAGAAGGCCAGTGGCACCCACAAAACAGGACTGAGCTTGGAAACGGAGCCTGCCCACCTTGCCTAGTCACTCCAGCCACCTGTCCGCCCCTCCATCCACCCATCCACCCCACAGTGTTGACATGGGCCTGGGACATGGGCTGGTGACTCCCCAGACAACTGCCCCACCCCACTGCATGCCTGACCCAGGCAGGACTGGAGTGGATGCAAGAGAGACAGAGATCAACACCAGAGTGTTGTGAGGGCTCTGTGGTGCCACAGACACTAAGAAGATTCACTGGGCCCAGATAGTGGGAGCATTGAATGCCATGCCACTATATTGGCCACCACTGAGGAAAGGCCGTGGGACTTTTAAACCTTTAAGACTGAGCCACCAAAGGAAGGCTTGGCATTGAGACTGTGGGGGCAAGACAGGGAGTCTGCCTCAGGTCTCTAGACTCCGTGTCTAGTGCTGTCCCTGCTACGGCCTCCAGGCCCCTGGCTGCTACCTCCTCAGCTTCATGTGCCCTCCATGACCCTTTCTTGCTGCAGATCCAGAGGAATGCCTACTCCATCTTCTTTGATGAGAAGTTCTCCATCCCCCTGGACCCCACAGCCCTGGAGGAGAAGAGCCTGCGGTTCTCCGTGTTCGGCATTGACGAGGATGAGAGGAACATCAGTACAGGGGTGGTGGAGCTAAAGCTTTCCGTGCTGGACCTCCCACTGCAGCCCTTCAGTGGCTGGCTTTACTTACAGGACCAGAACAAGGTAAGTCTGACCTGCTTGTCCACCTCTGGACAGAGCACACACACGTACACTTCCAACTAGGGACTTCATTGTCCTTTCTGCCACAGCCTGACGTCGTTAGGAGAGCAGAGGAGACCTGAGCCACATTTGAGGAAACTACTTACTGTAACCAGTGACAATAAGAACAAAAAAAAAATCCTGACTACTGTTTACAGTCTTTTCCACCAAACTTGCAGAGGCTACACTTACTTCCATTAGGAACACACAGCTCTGGTTCCAAAGCAGACAAGCTTCGGCTTGTCTTTATAAGTGTAAAATGCCAGGGGTACATAATTGTCATTTAAGCAAATGATGTCATTCCATTCTACTTGGATCTCTCTGGACTACTGTCACAGAAAGATTTCTTTGGCCTGGAAGGAGGAAACAAAATTGCATTTGATTGATGTGTTTGACAGGCAACTTCTGAACCCCCTTCCAAGGCAGGGGCCACGCCTGGCTCAAAGGAGGGGTGGTACAATCACGTGTGGCAAGGGGGCGGGACCCCTTTCTCCATCCTGCCAGCCCAGTGCCTGGGTGTAAGGGGTCCCAAGAGCAGCAACTTTTCGATGGAGAGAAAAGTTTCCACTCTTCCCTGGACTTCTGAGGTCCTGGGGACAGAAGCCCTCTGAGCCACACCTGTCCCCCCAGGCTGCTGATGCGGTGGGGGAGATCCTGCTGTCCCTCAGCTACCTGCCCACAGCTGAGCGCCTCACTGTGGTCGTGGTGAAGGCCAAGAATCTCATCTGGACCAATGACAAGACCACAGCAGGTGAGGTCCTGCTGGCTGCCTGGCTCCACCATGTGGCCCAGCCATGTGTCATGGGCACCTGGCCACTTCAGCATGTGTGCGGCACAGGGCCAGGGCCCCCGTGGCTTCAGCTTAGCTCAGGAGCCAGGCATGGCTGGTGGGAAGATTAATCCAGCTGGGGAAACATGGGAACCCTGTTGAGTGCCAGGGGGACCCCATGAGGGCAGAGAGATGGGCAGGTAGCAGTGATGGAGTCTGAGAGCAGGAGGCAGGACTCAGGCTGTTGGGCACTGGGCAAGGAACCAAGGTCAGCACCTGCTTCTCAGAATTGGAGTTCACAATGGACACTCCATTCCCAGAGACACAGGAGAAACCCAGACTTCAAACAGGGACCAGGGCCACCATCTCATATGGTTACTAGGCAGGACCTGTACCCCAGCTCTACAAGAGCCTCCTGTCCCTCCCAAAGCAGGGACCCATGAAGGCAGCTATAATGGGTAGCCAAAGAGGGGACCCCAACCACTGGGAGTTGCAAGCCTAAAGTGGGTATAGTCCAGGTCCAGGCATGTGCAGCAAGAACACCCAGTGGGCAAAAGCTGATGGCCAGACGGTGACTTGGTATTTCGGAGCTGTACACTGTTAGGTCCTGCTGAGGTGGTACTGGGTGACTCATGGCTGACGTCTGTGCTCAGCCATTTATAGAACAGGAAGTGATGGGTCTGCCAAGCTCCGCAGAGCATCACATGAGGGGAATGTGTGGGCTGTGAGGCAGGCTGCCAGTCCAGACCCCAGCCCTTGCCTGACTTGCCTCAAAAGCCTCAGTTTTCTGATCTGTAAAATGGGATTTAAAATACTATAGAGCTGGGTGCCATGGTACTCACCTATGGTCCCAGTTATTCAGGAGGCTAAAGCAGGAGGGTCCTTTGAGCCCAGGGATAGGACCAGCCTGGGCAACACAGTGAGATCCCGTGTCTCTAAACAAACAATAAACAAACAAAATCATGAAGTTCCAATGGCAAAGCTACTGGCAATAGTGAATGAAGGGTTGGGGAGTTGGAACCAAGCAAGTGTGGCACTGGCCCTCACCCCACCCCACCCATCTGCAGACCCCTTCGTCAAGGTGTACCTGCTGCAGGATGGGAGGAAGATGAGCAAAAAGAAGACAGCAGTGAAGAGAGATGATCCCAACCCAGTGTTCAATGAAGCCATGATCTTCTCAGTGCCAGCCATTGTGCTCCAGGTGAGGGGGACAGTGTCACCCTGGACCACTGCACCTCTCTGGCTTTGCTCCTTGGGCTCCTGCCATCACCTTTCTAGTTGAGAAGCATTTATTGAGTACCTGCTGGGTGTCAGCCTTGTGGTGGATGTTGGGGACACGAGCACTTCTTTCTTGGTTCTTACAAGGGACAGGCAGAAAAGTCCCCAGACAATGTTAATCCACTAAAAACATCCCAGACTTTAGCGGGGGGGGGGGGGGCTTCCTACAGGATGGGACAGCTCAGCTAAGCTCTGAGTGAGTGGAGGGACCTGCGGGGCTGGTCATGAGCCAGGAGTAACCCCAGGGCCCAGAGTTCTAGCTCTCAATCTCCTGAGCGTCTACCATAGCAAGCCTCCCCAGCTCTCCACACCCCACAGCTTCCCGAGGACCATGTGCCCCAGGGAGACCCCTCCAAGCAGGAACATCACAGACCACGGTGGGGGAATGTCAAAGACATGGCTTTGGCCACACCAGTGGCCCTGCTTTCATGCCTCAGAAGATGGGAATCTCATCACCTCCTCTCCCTGTCTCATTCTGTCCTTATGCACTCTAGACAGTGAGGAGGTCCTTTATACCTTAGGTCAAAACCTGCCACCATAGCCCTGGAGCTGTACAGAGCTTACCTAATCTCCCTTTCCTGGGATGCCCCACCTTTCAATATGAAAGCCCAGAACTCTGCCTCACACTGGGTATCTCTCATCCAGGCAGACGTCCCAGCTTCTCTACCAGTCCTGGGCATTGTAGCCTTGCCCTGCCACCCTCGTGCGACAGGTTGCCCATCTGACCCTTGTCTTCCCCTGGGTGGTCACTAGGCCACTATTCTAACTGACATAAGGGTTAGTGATAACCAGAGACCCCCATGGTGCCCTGACTGTGGGCAGACATCATCCCACACATTTAACCCATTCATTCTTGGAACAGCCCTCTGAGGTAGGGACTACTGTCACATTTTACGATGGGGACACAGGCAGCAAGAGCCCAAGTTGCTGCCCAAGGTCACATAGCAAAGAATGCTGAGGTTGGCATTTGAACCCTGCTAGTCTGGTGCCACCACTATCTGGAAGCCAAGCAGATCTAGGGCAAATCCTTGTCTGCCATGTTTTTGCCAGGTGACCTTGGACATGTCTTCTCATGTCCCAGATGAGGGAGTGGATTCAGGGAGCTTTCCTTGGCACCCCATGAGCCAGGCATTTATAGGCTGGGACCTAGGAGCCAAGGAGGACCTCTGGCAGTTCTTGGCCCTCACCACCTATGTTCTCTCCTCCCCAGGACCTGTCTCTCCGTGTGACAGTAGCTGAGAGCAGCAGTGACAGCCGTGGGGACAACGTGGGCCATGTCATCATTGGGCCAGCAGCCAGCGGCATGGGTACCACACACTGGAATCAGATGCTGGCCACACTGCGCAGGCCTGTGTCCATGTGGCACCCTGTCCGGCGAAACTAGCAAGCAGGGCAGGCCAGGTGGGGAGCAGAGCCACTGGGGCCTGCCACAAACTCAGCTCTGTCCAATGCCCTCTTCATAGCCCAGCTGGAGCTGTGAACACTGAGGTTTCTGGGTGGAGTCCCTATCAGTCTTCTTGGACCCTCTGCCCAGACTACAGTGGAGGAACAGGTATACCTCTACATCTAGGAAGCCAGGGTTTTCTACTGAGGACCACTTCTGACTGGGCCAGGACCCATGGAAGGCAGCAGATGCTGGGCACTTGTGTACCATCTGGAGGTTCTCACAAGGTTCGTCCCTTGGCCTGCAGGGACACTTGGGCTCTCAGAGCCGGCAAGCTCCCCTACCCCACTCCTGGGAAGCCAGCTGTCAGGCTGAGCCATGCATCAGAACAGGAATTCTTGGGCCAGCACTGTGGTAGGCACTGGCAGGGCTCTCAAGAACAAAATGAAGCCTGCAGGTCACCAGGAAGTCAGGACTCCATCACCCAGGGAATCTGCTCAGTGCTGAAGGACAGGCCAGCCACGCAGACTCAGGGTAGGATCTGAGAGCTGGGGATCAGGGAGGGCCCCACAGACAGGAAGGAACTGTATTCTTCGGGGTAGGGTGGCCGGGGCACAGCTCAAGCAGTGGCAGAAATGTGAACTTTTGAACTTGCTGACATAAGCACAGTCCTCAGCTCACTCCAGTGGGGACAAGAGCCTCTCTCTGGGCTGGGGAAGAAGACTACAGGCCACATCAAGGCTCCATGGTTACTGCCCACAAAGTCTGTTCCTGGATCATCAACTGTCACAAGAACCAGAATTGCAGAGGCCCAGAGCAAGGTCCTTGTGCATGGTCTGTGCAAAATCAGCCCCCGCTCCACCCTGCCAGGCTCTGGTGGGAACCCCCAGGACACTGGGCATCCTGGGTCAAGTGACTTCAGCAGATGTTCAGCCTCAGCCTGAAGGCAATAGGGAGCTCTAGAGGGGAGAATGGCAGGTGGTCCTGCCCAGAAGCACAGAAGCTGGACTAGTACATCAGTCTTTGGGTTCTGGGCCTGCTCCAGGTAGAGTGAAGTTGTCATAGCCCTGCAGGTGTCACCAGATGAGGAGCAGCTGTCATATACCAAAGGCAGACCCAGAGAAGCAGCAGTTTCCTGCTCTTACTGAAGAGGGCCGGAGCATCTTCCGGGTTAAAGGGATGGAGAGGGCAGGGGTGGGATGTACAGCAGCAGTATCTGCTTTGCAGTATCTTACCCACAGGTAAGATGGGGAATCTCATGCTAGCTGCCCTTATTCCTTAGCCCTGGTGAGCTGTGGAGACCCAGGTCCAACCAGTTGTCACTGACAGCATGGGGAGAGATGGCTTGAGCAGGTGTCCAGAAGGGTTATGGGACTGGACTAGAACTCCCTGACACAACCAGGAGGTCAGCACAGGGACATGCATGGCTTGTGAGCCCTTGCTGCCCAGGAGACCCCAGACCCTTTTGAACCCTGGGGCTGTGCAGGGCAGGCTGTGTCCTCCCACCTTCTCTTCCCTCATTTCCTCCCCCTAACTGCATGAAATGGTGACCATGGAGCCAGGGTGGCTGTGATGGGGACTTTGAATGCTGACTAGAATGATTCTAGAACCAAAATAAAGCTGGGGCAGGAAGGGGGCTTCTAGGGAGCCCTGCTCAGTCCCAATCATCTTTGTCTCTTCTCCAAAAGCAGGGTCTCAGGCCCCATGGGGGTGACTGCATGCCCTCCTTCCCTGAAGCCCCTGCCTGGCTGGGAAGACCAGCACAATGTCATCAGGATCCCTGGGAAGCTCCCTGGGCCACCCCTGGGAGGTAACGATGGTGATGGGGAAATTATGGAAGACTGCCTGCTGGTGCACTCAGCTGAGTCTTCAGGAAAAGAAGGGACATATCAGGTGGCTAAAGCAGGAGAAGATTCCTGGCAGAAAGAAGAGTACATATCAAAGGGCGGGGCTGAGCAAAACCTGGGCCCATGTACCCACCTTGCTAGAGCAAGGGAAGGAAAGAATGGAGCCAGGGGATGGGTCCCGAAGAAAAAGGGGCCTTGTTGGTGCCCAGCCCATGACCCTGCTTTAGAGCAGGTAGATGCTGCTATCACATCCCCTTCCCACAGATGTGGAAACAAACTCAGAGAAGTTAGGTGACTGGCCCAAGATCACACAGCCAGAAAGTCCCAGAGCAGTGATTCAAGTTCAGCCTGGCTGACTATAGAGACTGTGCTCTTGACCACTAGATAACATGGCCCCTTTCCTCGACTCCTCAAAGGTAGGGCTCAGGGGCAGCAGAGAAACCCTTTGGGATTCTAGTGTGTTCTGGCTTCTCCTTTCCTCGCCTCCCCTGGAAAATCAGACATGAACATGGATGAAGAGAGTTCCTGGGAGGCTGACTGTGAAGAGCTCCGGGGAACCCCACACATGCCTGGACAGACGGGGAACTGACTAGGCAGCTATCACGGAGCCGGTGAGCAGGGCAGAGACCAGAAGCTTCCTGGAGCAGGCAGGGGCATTAGCAACAGCCTCACAGTGCCTGAGTGGAGGTCTCACCTGTGTCTGAGCAGACACAGCTGGACTGAGGCTCAAGAGACTGGGGGAGAGGCTCCATGAGGGCTTCTGGCATCCCAGGTGAAAGAAGGTTCTGGTCCTACTGAGAGCAGGGAGCCATGAAGGGCTCTGGCCGGGAGCAGGTCCCAAGAGGGTGAGGATCACTCCAAGGAACTTTAGAGGGGACACAGAGGACCATCGGCAAGCATTGCTCCTGGTCCGAAAGGGGCAGGCCAGGAAGGCAGGTGGCCTCTGAGAGACTTTTAGGTTGGGGGGAGCTCAGCAAGACTCCCACAGAGGTGCCTTTGGGATAGGAGCAGGGCTACCAAAGCTGGGAGCTTTTTTCCCATCTCCTAACCCCATCTATTTCTATCCTCTTCTGACCCCAAAACCTCCTCCCCTTTCCTCCACTACTCTCCTAGCCCAGGGCCTCCAGGGTCCCACGCTCCACTGTCTGGAAGCGCCACCCAAAAAGACAGATGTGTAAGTCACTGGCCCACCCAGTGCCGTTGCCTGGGCCAGGCAAGATGTTGCCACTGTGGCACTGCAGCCGCTCCTCTCCCCATCTGTTACCCTTATCTGTGCCTGCAGACACCCCAAGGGACAGGTCAGTTAAAGGCTAAGCAAGCACTGAGACCAGGCCTCTCTCTTTCTCTGCCTGACTACTGGCCTGGCTGGCCCACCCAAGAAGGCCGATGCTGGCAGTGCAGCAGGTGCAGCTGTCTGGGAGAAAAGGAGCCTGTGGGTTCTGCCTGGCATAGACCTGGGTCTGCAGCTTACATGCTGTGTGACAAATTCCTTCCTTTCTCAGGGCCTCAGTTTCCCCATCTGGAGAGTGAGGGGTTGGACAAGATGGCCAACAATGGCCTCACATCTTTGACTTTTGGGGGTTCTGTGGGCTCTGGAACCCAACTGCCTGGGTTCAAGGCCCAGTTTGCTCACTCACCAGCCATGGGATCTTGAACACATTATGTATCCTCTTTGGGCCTCCTTTTCCTCGTTTGTCAAAGGAGTGTTGTACACACCTCATGAGATGGAATGAATGACATGTGCCAAGTGTCCAGCACACAATAGGCACTCAGTAAATGTGAGGCCAAGACTTGGCAGAACGACACTCCAGGGCCCATGTGCCCTACCATGGCATCCCAAGGGCCAGAACCAGATCTCTGAGGTTCTGGCTCCTTGGCATGTACTTTCCCCTCATTCACCCTCCTGCAACCCTAACCCTAATCCCACATCCCAAAGCTAGGAACCTCAGGCAGAGCAAACAGGCTAGGTGACAACAGTCCAGAGAGCAGAGAGGCCACACGGGGGCAGCAGACAATAAACCCCACAATCTGGGACTCCGGGCCTCAGGGGAGGGGGAAGGTGTCTGAAAATGGGACAGAGGGGCCAAGTGGAGGCTGGAAATAGGCACTTGTCTGTAGACTCCCCCCCCACGCACACTAATCATGGATGATCCTTGCAAGCATTTCTTCCTTCACTCATTTCTTGAATTTCTTTTGAGCCAGTCCATCTTCCTTCTTTCCTTCCTTCTTTTTCTTCCTTCCTCCTCTCTTTCCCACTTGTCCTTTTCCCTCCCTTCCCTTGCTTGACCAGCCAGGCAGTCAACTAGACATAATATCCTGAGCCACCAGGAAGTGTCAGCTGTGGTCTCTGCCCTGGAGGAGGTCACAGCCTGGCGGGGGGCTGAGAGATACTGTCTGGTACAAGCGTCCCAGGGAGGAGACAAGCCAGAGTAAGGACTGGTCACCTCTGCTGTTCTGGGGTCTACATGTCAGTCACTCACTGTAAGGAAGGACTCTGGGCTTGGGATTGAGCGGGGGTGAGGGGAGGCTGAGGAGACTGAGTCACCCACAGGCCGGAAATCAGCAGCAGCCACAATAAACAGTAAAATAGCCTGTGGTACCCTGGCTAGGCAGACTGTGACCCGAGCCACCTCCTCACTCCAAAATTAAACTCCAGGAAAACAGTGCAGTCCTGAGCCCAACATGTCTGAGAGTTGGGGAAATTCCCTGCCAACCAGGCCAATGGTCATGGCCCAGTGACTACTCGGCCTCCTCTGGAAGCATGAGCATTGGATGGAAGTAAGACCGAGCTTTAACTCAGGGAACGGATCCTGGCTCTGCAGCTTGTATACCTGAGATAAGCAGTGCCTCTCTGAGGCTCAGCTCCCAAATATATAAAATGAGAGGCAGGCACCAGATGGTCTGCTCGGCCCACCTCACCATCCAGGTGCTAAATCCCATAATGCATATGGTGTGCTGTTGGGGGAGATTCCAACTTTGGGGTAACATTGGGGTCCAAATTCCAATTTGGCCTCTTATTAGGTGTGAAGCTTAGAAAAGAACCTAACCTCTCTGAGCCCCAACTTCCTCATCTGTAAAATGGGGCTAACAATTCCTACCTCCTAGGGGACAGGGCCTGCACATGGTTTGCAACCCACTAATGGTTGCTGTTATTATTAGGAAATGTTCAGAGAAACTGTAATGCTGGACAGCCGTCAAGTGTGTCATTAGAGTGATTATCACTATAGCAACCAAGGACAACTGCCTCTGCCTGACTCTGAGCTCCCTCCACTCTTGGTCTGGCCCCACCTTGCCTGACAACAGCAGCAGTGGGAAGCAGAGGGGATGACAAGGCTGGCAGCTGATCTCAGGGGACAGGACCCATTCCTCACCATTCCTTGGGGCGGGAGCTCCACTCAGGAGTTACACACCTAACCTGGTACCAACTCACTCCCCAGCCCTAGAGCAGTTTCGAGGAGAAAAGGGTGGAGTCTTCCTCCCTCCAGGTGAGGCCTCATCTAGTCTGCTGACCACAGCCCGGTGGTCAGGTGAGCCAGGCACAGGAATTGGGGAGCTGGACACTGCCTCTCCCTGCTCTAGGGACAGTGACTTCTGCCCAGGCTGCCTCTTTGGGCCACAGTGAAATTCAAAGGGGGCTAAAACGATATAGTGGCACACACCCATGATCCTAGCACTCTAGGAAGCTGAGCCGGGAGGATCACAAATTCGAGCCCAGCCTGGGCAACTTGGCAACTTAGGGAAACCCTGTTTCAAAATAAGAAATGAAAATGGGGGGAGGGGGGATTTACCTCAGTGGTTCTGCCGCCTGCCTCCCGAGCACAAGGTCCTGAGTTCCATCCCCAGTACCAAAACAAAAAGAAAAGAAAATGGAGGTATGTGATTCGATGGAGGTATGTGGTTCAATCCCCAGTATCAAAAACAACATCAAAGTGGGCTAAAGGTAATTTTCAACTGCCTGACACTGATTTCCAGGGGGGATGATGTCATGACCAATGTGGGGTTGAAAGTGAAATCCTGTTTCTTTAAGTTTAGTGGAATTACCTGGTTCAAGCTCTAGGGCAGTGATGGAGAACAAACTGCAACCCAAAACCCACTTATTTATTGCAAAGTACCAACAATTAAACCTGAAGTTTTAGTTAAGAAAAAACAATTCATACATTAACATTTTTTGTCTTAAAAGAAAAACAGAATAACACGTGTGCCATGGGTTCATCACCACTGCTCTAGGCTGACACGGTGCCCATTTTAAAAAGATTTAAACTGGCCACTGAGGGAGAGAGTGGCGAAGTGACAACAAGTTTTCAGATGGATACTGGATTTATTCCTGGCAGCCACTCCCCAACCAAGCCTTGCCCTCTGCCTGCCACAGGGAAGGATGGAAGCAGGAGATCCACTCGCTCTGGCCCCTATATCCTTGTAACCTTCCCTCCTTTGGAACATCCTTTCCCCCTCTATCTACGGTGTGATTTTGCCCCCAAGACTCTGGGCTCCTAGGTCAGAAGGATTTCCTGACTCCCAAACCAGAGTAAAGAGTCCTTTTTTCCTACTCTTGTCCCACTGACTGTTTCTATGCCCAGATACCTCACCTCTGATGTCCTGCCGGGCTCACATCCTAGGCTATGAGCTTCCCAAGGCAGGGACTTCCTCTTGAACGATTCAGGGTCCTTGGGCCCTTGGAAACTGGAGGATCATCTCTGTTGATTAAATTCTAACAATGACCCATGGCACCAACCATATGCTGGGCCCTGGCCTAAGCACTTTATAGATGGAAGGTTCCATCAATGACTTTACATCACACACCAGTCAGGGTGGCACAAGTGGTCACCCACCTGCAGCCAAGCTCCCTGGTGCTGGTTGAAGAGAGCAGGGCAGGCCTGGCAGTGTGAACCACTGACCCACACGGACATATCCAGCCACCCCTACCCACCTGGCCTGAAACACCTGGGCCCCGGGAATCCACATTCCTTCCGCAAAAGTCACCACCCTTAGTGCCATCTCCTTCCTCCCACAGAAAGTAGGCCGGGTGCCTCCTCCTCCCCTGTCTGCACCCACCCCATGATCACTGTCAGCTACGAGCCCAGAGTGCCCTCTTGAGGGCATAGGTCCCTCCTGTGTCTCAGCGCCCGCACACGGTGCTCAACCCGTGTTCCCAGAGCAGCTGAATGGGACGAAGGAAAGCGCCCCAGCCAGCCCTGCAGTCCTCGCCACCGCCGCGCCCTCGTCCGCACTGAAACCGCTCACCTGGGCTGGAGACCGCGCCACCCACCCGGGGACCGCTGCCACCACGGGCCGCAGGGCTCGCACTTCCTCCCGCCGCCCCGCCCCTTCCACATTCCTGCCTCGCTGGGCCTGCCCCGAGCCCGTCTGGCTCTGCGCGCAGCCCGCCGCCGCTCCGCAGCTCAGCTCCGCTCTGGCCCTCTCTCCGCCCGGTATGAAGGCGGCCCAAGCCGCGGGCGAGGAGGCGCCGGGCAGTGCACGGTCCGTCAAGGTGGTCCTGGTGGGCGACGGCGGCTGCGGGAAGACGTCGCTGCTGATGGTCTTCGCCGACGGGGCCTTCCCCGAGGTAAGTGCTGCGTCCACGGCCTTACTGTCCCCGGCCCTGGCGCCCCAGTATGTCCTGTCTGCACACAGCTGCCACGGGTATACGCAGCCCCGGACTCCCAAAGGGTCCCTCAGGAGGGCCTAGTGTTAAGGGCAGAGTTCTTCCCACTCTGCCATTGGGGGGGGGGCGGCGGGGCGGGGCAGTGATGTTATCTGTAAAGTGGGATGAATGGCACCTTCCTGGGAGGCACAGGGACTGAATCAGGCCATCTGGGTACAGCAGGACCTGAGAGAACACTTGGCCCAGCTTGGCTAAAAGAAAGATTACTTTGGAGCCAGACTGGCAAGTTTCAAATCATGTGTTTGCCACTTACAGCTGTGTGCCCTTGGGCAAATGCTTTACCCTCTCTGTGCCCTTTCCTTAAATGCATAATAGGAATAATGCTAGCACCCACCTGAGTTAATAAGGGAGGGAGTTAATAAAGG
The DNA here is from genome assembly GCF_000247695.1 of Heterocephalus glaber. The sequence goes on along the minus strand of NW_004624767.1, from coordinate 19,406,112 downwards.
TCAAGTCAGCTCCAAGCCTGCACACAAGAAAGACTCACAGAAAGTTGGCAAATGTCCTTCTTGGGACATCTCCTCGCTAGCCCTTGCCACTACAGTGCCCACCCCAGGGCTCCACCTTGGAGGGGAAGAGCCTACCAGCTCTGGAGTTGGACATTTGGGTTGGCACCTCAGCTTTTCTACTGAATCCAGTGCCCCTTAGTGACTCGCTTAGCCCCTCTGAGCCTGAGTTTCCTCACTGCTGCACCATGGGGTAGAAGTAATGGATGGTTGACAGGTGCTGGGGCACCTGGTGGATCATGGGTGCTCTGGGCCTGTCAAGAGTCAGTCCTTCCCCACCATGCTAACAACTGTCCAGGCAGACTCAGCGGCCACCAAGTCCCTGGCCAGGGGCAGGGGCTAGAGCTGCCTGCTGTGCCTCTTTGGGCCCCAGCAAGGAGTAGGAGTGCTGGGACCCTGTAAGTTTGAGTTTTCTCTTCCTCCTTTCCTTGGAATATTTTTTTTTCGGTACAGGGAATCGAACTCAGGACCTTGAACTTGCCAAGCAGGCATGGTGCCACTGAGCTACATCCCAGGCCCTCTTCCTCCTTTCCTATCCCAGTGCCCTCCTATCGCTGGAGTGGTGCAGGCACTGGGGTCTGATGAAAGGCAGGAGAGGCTGGGCCTACAAACAGCACTGGGCCTACTTTCCACTGTGGCAGCACCAAGCTACTTTTGTGGTTTATGGGGCTGACGTCACCTCCTTTGGACAGTTACATGGATTTTTAAGTTGGGGGGACATGTTTTCAGGCCCCTAGATACCGCCTATGGGAACCCAATCATTATGGCACTCTGGTCAACCATTACGGTACAGTTAGGAGGACCCAGGGGAGGGCATCTGGAATACTGAGGGAGGGGACGCCTCTCACCACCAACATCCTGAATCAGATGCTTTTGATGGTAACACTGTTGGTGGCGGTAACCGCCCCGATTTCAGAGTGGTTACCATGTTGAAATGGGCACCTTGCAGCCCTCAAACTGTGTATCTCTTGAAGGAGATGCAGAGGTGGCCAGGGGACAGGAGAGCATGTTTGTCACCGCGGGGATGGACACTCTTTGTCAGGGTTCTTTCTGTCTGGGAAACTTGGGTCACCTGGTGCAAAGAGATGCGTCTTCTTTTAAAGCACCGCAAGATTAAAAAACTGGACAGGCTTCATCTTACAGATGTGAACACTGAGGCCAGAGAGGCAGAGTCCTGTGTGGTGGCCCATGGCCCTGCTATGGCCTCCCTGGCCCTGGCCACAGTCCCCAGTGCTGTGCATGCTGGACTTAGTCTCCCCTTCCCTGCCCCCAGCCTCTTCCTCCAGGCTTTCTGCCTGTAGCAGAGGGCAGAAAGTAAGCTGTGGCCCAACCTCGGGTTCAAGGGGGAGAAAGTGAAGTGGAGAGAGGCCAGGGTGGGACCTCAGGGCTGAATGACAGCCCCTTGCCCAGTCCTGACTGGCATTTGGAACCATGAGCATTCCCATGGGGCCAAAACCCAGTGGCCCCCACTGAGGTGAGGAGGGAGGCTGCAGGGAGCACCTGCCTCTGAACAAGCTGCGACCTTCCAGGTCTGCATTCAGTGTCCTACTTGGGAAACCCAAACACACTCTCCTGAACTACGTCCTCATCCCATCTGCCTGGAAGTCGAATGAGCGCAGGTCTGGGGCTGAATCACCTCTGCCCTGGCCCAGCACAGGCTGAGCCCTGGCTTTCTGGCTGAGAAGGCTCAGTAGATAAGATTAGGCACTTACTGGTCCCCTGAGCAGAGAATGGCCCTCCCTGAAGTTCAAAGAGCACAACAAAGGATATAGACAGTCTCCAGGATCACATTCCAGAGAGAGGGAAGGGCGGTCACAGTTATAAATCAAAGGAGCAACATAGCCCCTTCCCTGAGTATTGGAGACCTCAGGAGAGGCAAGTGGCTAGGAACACAGCCTGGCCTCTGGAGCCAGACAGATGGCTCCGTCATTAACCAGGTGTCTAATGTGTCACCTTGGGCAAATCACTTCTCTTCTGTGGGCCTTACTGGAAAAACGAAGATTGCATTGAGTTTCCAAGTTTGCAAAGATAGGAGATGGTACAGTGAAGGGCTGTGGAGAGTGGTGGCCGATGGAGTGGTTGCCAGGGGCATTTGAAAAGCACTGGCATGAGTCTCTCAGAGCTTCCCTGCAGCACCATCAGGAGACCCTGCAACTGGTGACTGGGTGGCCATTCTGGGAGCTCAGAGGCACCATCCGTGCTTCCACAAGGGCAGGCTGATGGCAGACTCCCTGGCCCAACTCAGGATGGAGAGGGGTTCGGGAAGACAGCACCACATGGAAGGACACTGGTGGGGACACTGCCCCTGGCAGCCAGCTGAACAGTGAGCATTTATGCTGGGGCCTCACCCGTCAGTCCATCCTCCCTACAACACCATGACAGCCCAGTGACAGGACTGGTTAAAGCCACATGGGCCCATCTGATCCCAAAGGCAGTGCTCCTAGCTGCCAAGTCACATTGCACCAAGAGGCAAAGGGTCTGAGGGGAAGGGCAAAGCTTCAAGATGGGGAGGTAGGTGGAGCCCTTGTCTATTCCTATCAGTTTCTGCTGGTAGAAGGAAGAACAAGATGGCAGCTCCAGGACTTCGCCAACTTCCCCAGCTGCCTGCTATGGGGCCTGCCCTCCCTGCCCCTACTGCACCCTCCCAGGTGGCCTGGAGGACAGCACTGACCTACTGCCAACACACTGCTCCTCCCAGCTGACCAGGGCCTGACTCAGAGGGCCATAAAGTCCTCCTGCGTCACAGGCAGGTGGGGGCCCTACCTGGCAAGGGATGGGAGGCAGATGGGGCCCTCAGACTGTGGCCCCACCAATCAGCCCTGAGCATGTGATCAGGGCCTAGGGCCCCCAAATGCAGCGGATCTAGCATGCCCCTCAGGCCACAAGGCTCGCTTTATGGCAGTGTTGAAGTCTCCTCACCTATTGCCCAGGCCCCATTTTGTAAAACCTTCCTCTTTTTTGGATACTGGGAACTCAAGACCTTGCGCTTGTGAGGCAGGCGCAGTGCCACAAAACCTCCTTCTTCGTCCCTGCATGTTTGTCTGTGTACAAAACCTGTCCTGTTTCCTGTTCATTCAGCCTTCATGGAAAGAGAACTGCAGAGTTCAGGCAGAGCTGGAGAAGAGGGGCCTTTGTCTGCTCCTGGGAAGCAGGAGCATGGAATGTTGGGGAAGAACACCAGGAGAGCCAGTTTGGGGAAGGTCGCATTGGACAGGGGTCTAGTTTGGTTTTCAAGAAATTGAGAGGCACAGGAGGGACCCAAAAAGCTGAATGTTCCCCAAGGCAGGGGCTGGTCTCATTCATTGAATGCCCCTTAGTGTCTAGAACTGGGCCTAGAGAAGATGCTGATGTTTGCCGAATGGATATGTTATGAAAGAAAGAAGGAACAGGGGCCGGGGATTTAGCTCGGTGGTTCCACTGCCTGCTTTGCAACCGTAAGGTCCCGAATTTGATCCCCTGTACAAAAAAAAGAAAGAAGGAACAGAGGAACAACTGAAGGATAATGTCCTTCGAGGAGGAGGAGGAGGTAGATGAATGAAGGCTCAGAAATGGGAGTCCCAGTTATAAGCACAGTGGCGTACATCTTTAGTCCTAGCTACTTGAGAGGCTGAGGAAAGAGGACTGAATGTTCCAGGCCAGCCTGGGCAACTTAATGACACCTGTCTCAAAATAAAATTTAGTCTGGGGATGTGGCTCAGTAATAGAGCACGCCTGGGTTCAATTCCCAGTAACATGGATCAGGGAGGACAGAAAAGAAGAGAGGAAGGGGTCTCCTGTCCAGAAGGACAAAGCTAATGCCAACAGCTAGCATATACAGAGTGCCTGTTTTGTACCAGGCCCTGTATAGGGGTCTACATGGAACATCTCATTGGCTCCTTATAGCAAAACTCCATGCAAGGACTCGAACTCATAGGGATCCTCCTGTCTCAGCTTCCCAAGTGCTGGGATTGCAGGCATTCGACACCATGCCTGGCATAACCTCCTCTTATAACCCAGGAGAACACACTGTAATCCACTGGGCACTAGGCCTCCCCCGAGGCTGGCCACCTAGGAACCATCCTGGAAACAATTGCACCAGTGCCTCCCAAGCCGGAGGCAGTGCTATGGGCCTTCCTCACAGAAGATTCCTCACAGCCTCCCCTTTCCTCTTCTTCCTCAGACCTACAGTCCCACAGTGTTTGAGCGGCATGGGGTCAATCTGCAAATGAAGGGCAAATCTGTGCACCTCCAAATCTGGGACACAGCAGGTGAGTGTGTGGGGACTATGGAATGGGCGAGGTAGAAAAGGCTCAGCCCTGCTCCTTCCAAGCCAGGTGTTGGCCAGCACTGGGGCCTCCCTATCCCACAGCAGACCCGAGTCCTGGAGCCTGGTACTTTTAAGGGCCTCCCAAGCTTTCCACACTGGCTTTAGCATCCCTAAGCCTTGCCTGACTGTGACCTCTGCCTGCTAGCCTCCTGACCTTGCCCATACAAGACTTAGCTCGAAGCTAAAGTCAGGGAGTCCCAGTCCCTCCATGCTGCCCCTGGCCTGGCCTCTGTCTTGCCTCCACTCCTTCCAGAACAAGACTTCTCTGTACATGGTCACCCCAGGCCAGGGCTGGCACATCCCATGAGCAGGCCAGGTTAGCACCGCTTCAAAGGGACATTCACACAAGGCCCAAAACTAGCCCCCACCCTCCAGAAGCCCCTGTCTGCTGGCATGGGCTCCCCACTATTAGGGAAGTGCTGACAGCAGGCAGGGGATATGGAGAGAGTGACCACACACTCCTCCTAGGGCAAGATGACTATGATCGCCTTCGACCTCTGTTCTACCCTGATGCCAGCGTCCTGCTCCTCTGCTTCGATGTCACCAGCCCAAACAGCTTTGAAAACATCTTCAACCGGGTAGGTACTAGGACACGGGGAGGCATGGCCCCCATAGCCAGGCCATTTTGCGCCCTACCCTGGCAGGCCTTAAATGACATTAAGTCTAGTGTCTTTGGTACATTTATGAGGCAACTGAGGCTCAGAGGGGGCAATGACTTGCCCAAGGTCACACAGGAATTTAGTGGCAGGGTGTGCCCTCTGACTTCGAGTCCAGTGTTCCTTGCCTGCCCTCTACTGCTGACAGACCACTGTGGCTCTTTCCACTGGGACTTACATGTGAATGCTGGGTGACCCAGAGTCCCCTGTGTTTCCCCAGCCTGTGGCTGCCCAAGGTTGCTGGAGCTATAGAGTCAGATCTCAGCAGCTCGCAGCAGCCTCCCTCCCATCCACTTGACTGCTGGCTCTCAGTTGCCTCCAAGCTGCGCCCAGTGATGTGGGGTCCCTGAGGCTGCTCACAGGCATTAGGGGTGCCCTTGCCTGAGTTCCTCTACCTCAGCTATGGCACAGGGCTCCCTCAGTGCTGGAAGGACCTCCATAAAGATGGTACTCTAAGGTTCTTCTGGACACAGCCCAGGACAATTTTAGTAATAACAACTAGGATGGCAGCAGCAACAGTTATTAAGAACTCACTATGGGCCAGGCATGGTGGCACATGTCTAAAGTCCCAGCATTCTGAGAGACTGAGGCAAGAGGATGGCAAGTTCAAGCCCAGCCTGGGCAACTTAATGACTTAGTAAGATGATGTTTCAAAATAAAAAGGTTTTTAAAAAGACTGGGGATGTAGTTCAGTGCAAAGGCCATGGGTTCAATCTCCCATACTAGGGAAAAGGAAAAAAGCAAATCTAAGTGCCAGGCACTGTACTGGACACTTACAAGTATTTTTTGCTCTTTTAATCTACCTAACGGCCTAGAAGTATAGATACTATTATTCCCAGATTGAGTTACTTGTCCAAAGGTACCAATCTGTTCAAGTGGCAACTCTGGAATTTGAACCCAGGCAGTCCACCAGATACATCCATTCAGAGCTACTGAATGAGCACATCTCTGGGCCAGGTGCTGTTCTGGGCACTGGGGACCAAGAGGAACAGTGCCTGGGACCAGAATGCCAACAGTGGTGGCAGAAAGAGGGAATAGGTTCTGAATCTGCTGGGAAGGCAGAGCCATCAGGATTTGCTGATGGAATGGACTGGTAGGAGGGAGAAGTTGGGACCACAGAACTGGAAAGCAGTGTGGCCCTTTCCTGAGATGAGAAGGGGCAGGCTGTTGGTGGGGAGGGGGTAGCAGTGGGAGGCCTGACCCCAGCGGAGATGTCACCCCAGTGCATATGTCCAGCAGGCCAGCAGAGGCTGAAGCCTACAGGCCAAGCTGGAGAGGCCACAGAGAAGCTACTAGGCAGATGAGTAGGGTATAGAACCTTTCCCTATATAAGGACTGGGGAGGCTCCCTGGGAATAAGAGCAGCTAGCAGAGAGGGGAAACCACTGTCCAAGCCCTGGGAGAGGAGAAGGAAGCTGGTAAGACCTTGGAGCCAAGAGAGGGGGTCTTGGGTACCTTGAAGCCCTGGCCATGGAGGTTGAGGGGGCAGGATCCTGGTGTCAAGGCTGTCAGGGGCTCAGGTAGGAGCAGCTGTTGTGCATGGGTGGGAGTGTGGGGAGCCTGCCCAGCACCCAGCCCAGGCCCCATTTGGCTGCAGGAGCCAGACAGTATGTCCCACTGGCTCCTGAACAGTCACGCTCAATTGTGTGTGCACCTGGGGATGGAAAGGCCCCTCGGGAGCCCTGGTGCCCCAGCTGTGGTCCAGGCTAAAATAATCCAGCCCTGGTGCCTCCATTCCACAGAGCTGTGACATGCGATAAGGGCCCTCCCTCCTATCAGTGAACAGTTGAGGCAGACAGCAGCTGCTGCAACCATTTTGTGAGCTGACTTATTTTTAAATAAGCACATATTTGGCCCTATTCGGGAGGCGACAGTGAGAGCTCTACCTTGCACACAGGGTGGGGGGAAGCAGGGCCTTAGGCCCCACCACCTGGACTCAAGTCCTGCCATTTCCAGTTGTGTGACAAGACCAAGTTACCTAGCCCCTCTCAGTGCCTCAGTGGCCACATCTGCACAGTGGGTTCAATTAGAGAATCACTCTTAGGACCTGGGGTTAGTGAGTTCACACTTTTAAATTCTTAGATCAGAGCCTGGCCCTGAGTACTTGCTCCCTAGGCTAGCAGGAGACTGGTCCCGAGATGGACAGGACTCCAGATGGCTTATTCGCACACCTCTACCCCTGCAGTGGTACCCGGAGGTGACACACTTCTGCAAGGGAGTGCCGATCATTGTCGTGGGCTGCAAGACCGACCTGCGAAAGGACAAGACGCTAGTGAACAAGCTGCGGAAAAACGGGTTGGAGCCTGTGACCTACCACAGGGTAGGAAGCTGGTGGGGGAGTGGGCACCTCAGGAACCTGCGCCACTGTGCCATGCATGTGGCACACTTAGGGTTCTTGGAGGCCATTGCGGATCAGGAGCTGCCAGCATTTGGAAAGGGAACCTCCAAGACCAAGAATTGTGCACACCCGAGTTAGTCCCACACAGAACATGCAGTGATTCAGTCTGCAGGCCTCTCTGCTATGTACCTAGGTTAGCTGGAAGTTAATTAGTCAGTTTTTTAGAGGCAGAGACCCTGGCAGGCACTGGGGTAGAAAACAATAAAATATATAAGAGCATTTAAGTCAAGCTAGGGTGCAGGAGCTGAGGGTACCCTGGAAAACTACCACCACAGCAGGGCATGGTGGCCAACACCTATGTTCCCAGCAGTCTGGGATGGGGGGGGGGGGGGTGCTCCACTGTTGCCCTGGAGACTCCCGAGATGAGACTGCTAAGAAGAGGGCTTCAGGGAGGGCGCACATGAGGCCCACCTGGGGCCCCCAGCTCACAGAGCCCCGTATACCTCTGTCTCTCTCTCTCTGGCAGGGCCAGGAGATGGCGAGGTCTGTTGGTGCAGTGGCCTACCTCGAGTGTTCAGCTCGGCTCCATGACAACGTCCATGCCGTCTTCCAGGAGGCAGTCGAGGTGGCTTTCAGCAGCCGCAGTCGCAACTTCTGGCGGAGGATTACCCAGAGCTTTTGCGTGCTGACCTGACTGCCCCAGCAGCTCCGAAAGGAGCTGGGCACTGACCTTCTGCCGAGGTAGCTGGGCTACCCCCAGTTCCTAGGCTGGACCCACGGAACGGACACCACCAAGGCTGGGCGCGGGGCCTGGGAGCCCTGGATTGAGGAAGGGGGCTCCCCAGCCCTGGGACCATCAACCGACACCCGTAGCCCAGTCCTGGACCCTCTTCCTGGAGTAGCTGTGCGGCCTGACCTGGCGCCACCTCGTGGCTGTTCGCAGGGCTGCACCTAAAAGTCCTGCTTCCTAGGACCATCCTCCGGGCAGAACCCACACCCCGCCTCTCCCTCATTTGCCCTACTGCCCCACGGGTAAGTGAAAGAACAAAAGTGACATCATTGTGTCCTGCTTCTTTTTTCAAAGGTCTTTACACACATTCCAAGGTGGGTAGGCGGCACTTCAGGAGACCTTCTTGGATCCAAACTTGGTTTTATCACTTCCAGGGCCTGGGAAAGTTCCTCATCTGTAAAGTGGGACAAATCAGAGACTTCATCATGGGGCTTTGGGTAGAGTAAGAGGATCATGAGTCTAACAAAAGTAAGGAGCTTAGCAGGTGTCTTGTATAAAAGATACACACACACACACAAAAGATACACACATCCTTGCTTGTATTTATTTATTTATTTAATTGTATTAGTCAAACTTCTCCAGGGAAACAAAACCAGTAACAGACACACACACACACACACACACACACACACACCTGCATGTGTGTGGACCTGTAGGGTGCACTGGAAATGCAGGTGAGTCGATGTTGCTGTCTTGAGTTCAAATTCCACACAGCACCCAGCTGGATCCTCAGGTTGCTGACTTCAGGCAGAAGTCCTTCTTCAGGAAATCTCAGTCTCTGAAACCCTTCCCCTGACTGGACATGGCCCACCCACACTATGGTGGTTCATCTCCTTAAAGGTTTTTTTTTTTAAATGTTAATCACATCTAAAAATATACTGCCATCTCTACAGATACTCAGGAAGCTGAGGCAGGAGGTTCACCTTTGTCCAGGAGCCTAAGGCCAGCCTGGGCAGCATAGGAAGAACCTATCTCATAAAAATAAAATAAAATAACACCTTCACAGAAACATCTAGACTGGTGTTTGACCAAACAACTGGACACCATAACCTAGCCAAATTGGCACATAAAATTAGTCATCACACCAGGCATGGTGGCATACACCTATAATCCCACTACTTGGAAGGCAGGAGGATCACCAAGAGTTCAAGGCCAGCCTGGGCTACATAGTGAGTTCGAGGCCAGCCTGAACTGCATAGTGAGACCCTGTCTTCAAAACAAAACAAAATTTAGTCATCATGTCTATTTGTTTCTCTACTGAGTCATCTCACACTTAGTACTCATTAATGTTGAGGTAAGAGACCAAAAAAAAAAAAGAGAGAGACAATGAAGTAGAACTTATTCCTCCCATTTATCAGTTGAGAAGACTGAGTCCCTGCCAGCACCTAGCCCATTATTACATCCACCTTCCTGTTAATACTCTCAGCCCCTTGCAGGGTTCCTGTGTGATATCCCTAGCTCCTGTCACAGTGTCAGGCCATCAGAGAGCTACTTAAACACCAGGTTTTTGGGGATTAGATGACAGAACCCCAGGTTCTCTTAGGGAAGAAGCCTCAGCCAGCAGCTGGGTCCCCTGCCATCTTGATGGCATCTTGTCCTCCTACATAGGACAGACTATCCCACCAACCTCTGCTCCATGCACTTCATCCCCCACCTCCCGAACCTCTCCTCCGTGCAGGACACTGCAATAGGCACCTGACCTGTGTTTCCTCATTTCATTCACACTGTGACCCTATAGGATGGGCATGATTATTGCTATTTGTCAGATGGGATAGCCCATCTGAGGATATCCCAGGAGGGTAACTCGCATAAAGGTGACACAGATATGGAAATGGTAGGTCTGATATCTGAACACAGTACTACCAACAATAAGGACAGAGCACTCTGCAATGTCAGTGGGGCAAGCCATATGCTTATCTAGGGACTGGGGACAGAGATAAAGGAGACAAAGATCCTGATTTAAGGAAGGTGAGGTCTTAAGCAAGAAGACAAGGCTAGAGATGTATGTAGCTCAATGGTAGAGTTCTTCCCTAGCACATGTAAGGCTCTGGGTTCTATTCCCAGCACGCACACACACACACACACACACAAAAGAGAAGAGGTAGAAGGATCTTGCACCCAGAAGGCTAAGGTAAGTGGCTCTCTGCAAGTATGAGGCCAGCCTGGGCTGTGTAGTGAGTTCAACACCAGCCTGAGCTATGTAGCAAGACCCTGTCTCAAAAAAAAAAAAAAAAAGAAAGACAGACCTGTGAGAAGTCAGTGTATATAAGAATTATAGCTGGGGCAGGAGGTATAGCTCAGTGGTAGAACACTTGCCTAGCATGCACAAGGACCTGAGGTCCATCCCCAGAACTGCAAAAGAAAAGGAAAAATGAAGGAAGGAAAGGAGAAAGAAAAAAATAGGAAGACAGGCAGGCATCATAAAATACCTATTAAGGGCTCCAAGCATGCACATTTTGGAAAATTAGCTATCTGAGCTAAGTTAACTCACTAGGCTTGGGGAGAACAGAGAAGAACATTCTGGGCATGGGGAAGAGCAATCAGGCTGGAAATATAGGCCAGGAAAAGTTGTTTCCTATTCCCAAGCAGCCTGGACTAAAATCCCAAAGAGAGGAGCTTGTCATCCAGGTGCCATTTCCACATGGGCTCTGACACTGTTTCCCGGCTGCAGCTCAGTCCTATGACCCAAGCTGTGAGCCCTCCCTTGGCTTATGTGGTCCCCCACCCAGAGATGTTTCAGACAAAGCTTCGGGGCCGAGTGATAGTGGCTGGCTTACTAAATATCATGAGTGTTCCCCATGTGCTCCAGCTCAGAGCTCAGCAATGTTGGGGAATATATGTTTGGCTTTGGTCACATGGGGCTTACCAAGAGCTTTTATGAGATTCACATGATTGCTGAAAATTTTGGATTTTGGTCCAAAGCACCTGGGCAGAGAACAGATTAGTGTAGCTTTGGCTGCTATTGAATAAGTTGGTTTGGACCAAGTCCACAGGCATGAGAGTCACCATTGAGACCAAAAATGAAGCCATGGCCACTTACCTTAAGGCTGAGACTGATGAGTGGACAGCAAGGGGAAGGTTCAGACCACACCCCAGCAAGGGCACCCCAAGGTCTCCTTAGGAAATGACCCTCCCTCAATCTCCTGCAGGATTCCAAGTACTATATGGGAGACTAGATCACAGAGTGAAGTTTCTTACATAATCGTTTTTTTGTTTTTGGTTGTGGTTTGTTTTTGTTTAGCAGTACTGGAGATTGAACCTAGGACCTTTGCACTGAGCTACATCCCCAGCCCTTTTTATTTATTTTTATTTTTATTTTTTTTGGTACCAGGGATTGAACTCAGGTCCTTGTGCTTGCGAGGCAGGTGGCGGAACCACTGAGCTAAATCCCCAGCCCTCTTTTTTAATTTTTTATTTTGAGATGGTCTCAATAAGTCACCTACACTGGCCTTGAACTCCAGATCCTCCTGCCTCAGGCTCCCATAGTACTGGGATTAAAGACATGCACCACCACGCTCAGCTCACAATTCATTTTAATGAGTTCACATTTGCTTACCACATCCAAGTGCCAGGCTCTGTGCCCCAGTCATTGTCCACAAAGCATTCACGTGATGCTTAGAGGTCCAGTGAGATCCCACACAGCATCCACCTCACAGAGGAGGTGACAGAAGCACAGAGAGCTACATAAATAAAGTACTCCTGACCTCAACAAGTGGAAGAGCTGGGATGTAAGCCCAGGACTGTCGAATGGCCAGATGGGGGCTGTAACACCTGCACTGGACCCCCAACCTGGACCCTGCCTGTACCAAGGAGTTCACATGTTAGGGAGATGAGAAACCCCAGAAATGTCAGGTACTAGAAGAGGCACTCTCTCTCACTGGCAGGTCCTCACCAGCCTCATCACAGTCGTTTTGAGTGCAGTGGGCATGAGGCTTGTAGCCCAAGTGGCTCCTCCCAAACACCAGCCAGTATGGAAAGTCAGCTGACCGGGTCAGAACACAAAGCAGGCTGAGTGGTGCCTGAAGAACCCAGCAGATGGGGCACAGACTAGAAAGTGTTGGTTTCTTCCCAAGCACCAGGCGTGTGACTGCTGAGGTTCCCTGTTAGACCCATTTCAGAGGAGAACAAAACCAGGCAGGCACCAGAGGAGCAGTGACCTGGTTCGGTGGGGACAGTCCCTGTACTTCACTGAGGACACACGCTGGGAGGTCAAGGTCAGGGAGGGGACAGTGACTCTCCAGCTCTCTGTGGGCAGAGGGGAACCAGGATGAGATCAGGGAGCTGGAGGACACAGAGGTGGACAGAGGGAGGACAGGACTGCTGGGGTCGGCCAAGCTGAGAGGAGGTCCCTTCGGGGGAGCAGAGGGGGGCAGATCACATACTTGAAGCCCTTGCCCTGACAGCTCCTTCACTTATACCCAGAGCTCATCACCACTTGCAATGGTCCTGTCCCCCCACTGGCAAGCTGGCTAAGCAAATTGGCTTATTTGTTTTGATTTTTTCTGCGATGAGGATTGGACATAAGCCCTGCATGATGAGCTACATCATCCCCAGTCTTCCCTCCTTCTTTTTTTTTTTTGAGACAAGATCTTTTTAAATTGCCCAGGCTGGGCTCAAACTTGCAATCCTCTAGCCTCAGCCTCCCAGAGTGCTAGAATTATAGGCATGTGCCACCACACCCTACATACACTGGGTTATTTGGAATTCCTGGTACTTCAAGTGCTCTGGGCCTCAAAATCCTGTCTGTTTACTAATGCCTAACATATAGCAAGCACTCAATAAATATGTGATCAGGGAAGGAATAAATGCAGTCTCTACTTCTGGCGCTTTGCCCATTTGGCCTGAATTACCTGGAATCTCCTAACCTCCAACCTCCCAGCATCCTTCATCCTCTCCACTTCCTGCACAGCCATCTTCCAGAGCATCAACCCAGTCACAAGACCATGCTGCACAAAAGCCTTCAAAGTCCCCACCACCCAGAGACGATCCAAAGTCCCCAGTGGTGGCCCCAGCCCACTTCCCCCTCAGCCTTATTCCCAGGACTGCGCACTGTAGCCACTCCCACAGACTCAAGGGCCACACCCCAGGGACACTGGCCTCCAGGCCATTGTCCAGGCCACCTCAGCATGCCCTTCCTTCCAGGCACTGACGGCTAAACTTCCTTCTACCCCTGAATCCTTCAGGGGCTAGCTCAGAGCCATCTTCTCCAAAAAGCCAGATGACCTGTCACTTATCCCTCTTCACTGAGTACACACACACACACACACACACACACACACACGCACACACACAAGTGTCCATTCTCTGCACAGGCCCTTTGGCTAAGGAACCGGACTTTTCTTCCTGTGCTGTGGGTGGGAAAGGCCCAGCTGGACTCTCTGAGATGACAGTTCCAGCGGCGGCACCAGGGAGTGTGTCTGGGAGGGTGGAGGCGGCAGCCAGGAGACCAGTTGGGCAGCTGCAGACATCTAGACACAAGGAACAAGCCAGCACAAGTCAAGGCTTGGTGGCTTCTGGGCTGAGAAGCTGCACACATCGAATGTGGACTTCAGGAAGGGTGGGGACGCTGAAAGGGAGGGAGGAATGAAGCCTCTCCCCTGGGTGAGAACTGGAGAAAGCCTGCAAGCACATGGAGAAGGGTGGGGACCGAGCCAGGTGGCCTGTTTCTCTCTCCCGCCCAGCCTGTTTCAGGTCCCAGTCTGGTGTGGCCAGTCACACACAGCCATCCTAGGTGTCAGAAAGGCACCCGAGGTGGGGTCTTCCTCACCCAACAATACCCCCTTTCAGTTCCTCGGGGCCAGGCAGGTGGGAGCTGGGAAGGTCCAGCCCCAAGGTTAGTCAGGGCCAAGAGCCACAAACCACTTCTCCTCCCCCAGCTTGGGTGTCGTCTACAGGGGAGGCAGAGTGTAGGGGTGGGGACTCCAAGTCATCTCCTCCAGGACAGGCCACTCCCTGGCATCCTCAGAGCAGGGAGGGTTGGGCCCACACTGCCTGTGAGTCATGAAGCTTCCCTTTTCCCTCTGCCTGGGCAGCGTCCCACTTGGGCTTCACATCTAGGGCTCCACATCTAAGTGCCAGGACAAGGTGGCAGCTGGGCAGTCACACAACTTCAGGCTACTCTCTTTGCCCTCTTCAACCACCTTTTGCTCCTGGGAGTTTGTTCTTTGGAGAATGAACTTTCAGAGCCCCCCAGGAAGTTATCCCAAAGATGCAGGCTAGAAAGTCAACAAAGTCTGTGACCATGCCATGCAGTGATCAGCCCATAACAGAAGAGAATAGCTGACCACCCACCTCTACACAGGAGGGCTTGATATCCAAGCTAAATAGTTCTGAGCAACAGGTCAGGTTATGGAAAGGGGCTTCTCCTGGGTTCAAATCCTGGCTATGAAACTTAGCTATGCAACCTTGGACAAGTCAGTCACTAAGGCTCTCTTACCTATCACTTTCCACATCTGTATGGGTTTTTTTTTTCCTTAACTCTAACTTTCTTTTTCCAGACAGGGTCTCACTATTACTTCAGGTTGGCCTTGAATTACGATATAGCCCAGGCTGGCCTCCTCCAGCCTCAACCTCCCAAGTGCTGGGATCACAGGCCTTATCTCTAACTCTTAAGCATCATTTTCTTATCTGTAAAAGGAAGGTAAGAGTAGGACCTCCTTCCTAGACTGGTTTGAGGAATTAAATGAGTTAATGCAAATTGTGCTTATTCACTCAATATTCACTGTCAACTAGAGTTACTAACTATGAAATGAGGATAAATTATTTACCGTGCAAGATTGTTGCTCAATCTGCAAACCAGGAACAAACATGTAAGTGTTCAATGCTGGTCCTCTCTTCCCAGTCTGAGCTACCAAGTCACCAAGGAGATAGGGAGCTCAGACCCTCCAGAAAGCCTATGGAGGAGGAGCAGGTTATTAGGGTCTTTGCAAGCCTAGAGTATAGGGCTGGACCTTCTGATAACCCTGGGAGGAAGCGGCTGGAATCTCAGGGCTCGTATTTTCAGGGAGACACCAACACCAGCCAGGCCAGTGCTGACCCCGTGACAAGCTCTCTATGCCTCCACCTAAGAAACAGGAGTTGGTTGCTACCATGTGCAAGGCCTAAAGTCGACTGAACACCAAGTGGAGTGGAGTTGGGGGTCCACAGGTGAGCAGGACGTGGTCCTCGAATTCTAAGCCCCTATCCTCCACGACTGTGAACACAACTGGTGGCAGAGCAGAGCATCTGACTTTGGCTCCGCAGCCACCAGCATGGCTAAGAGATCAGCAGGTTAGGCTGCAGTGCTTCCTGCCCCATGAAAGACACTGAGGTTACACCCCGCCACCCCCACATCAGAAACAGGGTTGCTGTAGGTCCCCTCCACCGTTGTGTCTGGCCAGGAAGCACCGGTGACATTCTGCCCTCCTGCCTCATTCGGTACCCACAGTTGTCTCACCTTGGTGATGAGGAAACAGGTTCAGTGAGACCAGGAGTGGGATCAAAAGCAGAGCTGAGAGGGTAGCGCAGCATGGGAGTTCCATCACCAGCAGCCCTCCTCTGGGTACTGGCCACATGCTGGACCTTAACCAGCAGGGGGCAGCAGGGCCCAGGAAGAAGAACCTTTCCCAGCTCCATATGGGCAGGAGTGATCTGCCCTGCACTCCTGCTTGGGGCCCAGTTAGGGACGTGTCACTTCCATGAGCTCACAACTAATAAGCCATTCCCCACCTTATCCCCCCAGTTTTTTGTCCCTAGGGATCAAACCCAGAGGTGCTCTACCACTAAGCTATATTCCCAGCCCTTTTTATTTTTATTTATTTTTTACTTTGAAACAGGGTGTTGCTAAATTGCCCCAGCTGGCTTCAAACCTGTCGATCTTCCTGCCTTAGCCTCCCTTCTAGCTGGGTTCACAGGCATGTGCCTCCATGCTGGGCCACTCCACCAACATTTTACTGAACAAAAACAGAGACTCAGAGTGGTGAATGACTTAGCTGTTCAGCCAGTATGGGCAAACCCAGAATGAGAATCACGCTGTCCTAAGTTTGCAGTGGTTCTAAAGGGAGACAGACCTGGGTTTCAATCCAGACTCTGCACTCACCAAATCACAAAATTACAATCAAGTGCACCATCTACAAAAAGATCAAAGGAGACACCACGGGACGCCCTTCTACTTCCATGCGGCTGCCACATCCTGAGCCCAAGGAACCCAAACTAGCTGATTTTACCTAGAGGAGGAAGACTGGAACTGAGGGGCATCAGCCCTGCTGCTCCCGACCCATCCCAGAATTTGCAGCCTAGTTCAGAGAGGTGATCAACCTACTGAAGAGTGTCAAGGAATCCAGAAGGATCTCCCAGCAAGTGAAGCGCTGTGGAACTCTGTGGGTAGGCACCAGGGGGCACACCCCATGGGGACAGAACAGTCCTGGGGGGCTGGTAGGAGGCGGAGGGAGAGCTGGAGGTGGGTGCAGGCAGGATTGCCTGAGAGAGAGCTCCTGCCGGCTTGCAAGCAAACCAGGGCCAGCAAGGGTTGCTGGGAGAGGTCCACTGGGTACGGAACTCTTTTCTCCCTGTTCTCCTGCCAGTGGTGACAAAGGGCACCTCTGCCCTGCCATCTCTCTGGGGGCCTCCAGCTGGTTCAGTGTGGCCACTTCAGACCCCCCCTTTCTTTTCACTTCCCCACTTTACCCCCACAGGGTGTACGTATGTATGTATGCAGTTCAGGCTGTCCTTGCACTCACTAGCTAGCCATAGTGGCCTGGCCTAGAACTCACAGCAATCCACCTGCCTCAGCCTCCTGAGTGCTGGGATTATAGGACTGTGCCACCATGTTCAACTACATCCTTTTATCAAAACTAAGAAATTAAGGGCTGGGGATTTAGCTCAGTGGTTCTGCTGCCTGCCTGATAAGGTCCCGAGTTTGATCCCAGGTACAAAATAAAACCCCAACTAAGAAATCAACATTAATGTTGTAAACTAAACCCTAGATTTTATTTGTTTTTTGTTTTTTGTTTTTTTGGTACCGGGGATCAAACTCAGAACCGTGCACTTTTGAGGCAGGTGGCAGAACCACTGAGCTACATCCCTGGCCCTTTATTTGGTTTTCACCCATCTTTTTTCTCACTAATGTCTTGTATCTATTCCAAGGTCTAATCCAGGATGCTCTGTTGTTAGCAGCTGCATATTACATATATATTCTAGTGACTATTCTAACAGATTTTTTTGTTTTGTTTTGTTTATCAAGACAGAGTCTTACTGTGTAGTTCAGGGTGATTTGAACTCACTATGTAACCCAGGCTGGCCTTGAACTCATGGCAATCCTCCTGCCTCAGCCTCCCAGAGTGCTGGAATTATAGATGTGTACTACCATGCCTGGGGCTGAGACAGGAGGATCGCAAGTTCAAGCGCAGTCTGGACAACTTAGTGACTTTCAAGACACTGTCTCAAAATAAAAAGTAAATAAATGTGTTGGCGATGCAGCTCAGTGAGAAGGCCCTGGGTTCAAACCCCAATATGGAAAAAAATTAAACAAGCCAGGCATGGTAGCACATGCCTGTGATTCCAGCACTCTGGGAGACTGAAGCAGGAGGATTGCTACAAGTTGGGAGCCAGCCTGGATTACAGAGTGAGTTCAAGGACAACCAGAACTACATAGCTAGACTCTGTCTCAAAAGATAACAATGAGGGGCTGGGGACTTAGCTCAGTGGTGCCACCACCTACTTCGCAAGCACAAGGTCCTGAATTCATTGCCCCGTACCAAAAAAGAAAAAACACTGTATTTTTTTGTATTGCTTCTAGTTTTTCTACTATTAAAGTTATCTAAAAACACTAATTACTATTTACATGGTAGCCCTGTTGATCAACAGTATATATTTACTATACTATACAGTCCTATCATGTAAACATCACATACATGTGCGCGCACGCACACACGCACACACACTAGTTTTGCAGACAAGGAAACAGAAGCAGGAGACCAGTTCCAGGTTAAGTGCTCCTGTTAGGGCCCAGAACAGAGACAAAGACTCAGATCTTCCTGTTTTCCTGTTCCTGAGCCCTAACCACAGCGACCCACTGTCCTCTAACTAAAACTCTGTCGCATCAAAGTGCTGCTGCAGTTTTTATTCAGGACTATCAAAGAGTCCAGGAATCCGAAAATGAGAGGAGAAAGGTGTTAAGAAAAAAACTGGCCAAGGGCAGGGGATTTAGCTCAGTGGTTCTTCCATCTGCCTTGCAAGTGCAAGGTCCTTTGTTTGATCCCTGATACCAAAAAAAAAAAGAAAGAAAGAAAGAAACTGATCAAGTGTGGTGATGCACACCTGTGATCCCAGCACTCGGGAGGCTGAGCCGGAAGGATCACTGCGTGTTTAAGGCCAGCCCAAACTACATACCAAAACCCTGTCTCAAAAACGAAAACAAAACTGCCGGGGATTTAGCTCAGTGGTGCCACCGCAAGTGCAAGGTCCTGAGTTTGATCCCCAGTACCAAAAAACAAACAAACAAACAAAACATTAAAACATTTTGGCAGGGGCCAAGCATTTAGCTCAGTGGTGCCACTGCCTGCCTCGCAAACGCAAGGTCCTAAGTTTGATCCCTGGTACAAAAAAAAAAAAAAGCATTGCATAAAACATTTTGGATTTTTCCTTGACACTTAGTTTTATCAGAGATCACCCGATAGCTGGGTGGTGGACATGGTTTGAATGGCACCTTCCGTGATCCGGGAGACAGACAAGTCCTCTAGGATCAGGGAGGGCCTCCCCTGCACACCCTGGGGCGGCCACTTTGATGTCCCGGACAACTATGTGACCGAAGGGCAAACCCAGGGAACAGCTGTGCCTTCCAGCTACCAGCACTTTCCTTGGGCCTTTGGGATGTGGCTTCTCCTTTCCAGCTACTCCAGTCCCGAAGGCAGTTTAGGCTTCCCCACGCCCCTCCTCTGCCAGCTTGTGTAATCCTCCCACCAACTCTGCGTGTGTGCATGTGTGCATGTGTGTGTGTGTGTGTGTGTGTGCCTTGTGCAAGCTAAGCACCTGCTCTACAACTGAGGTGCATGCTCTTACCCTAGATGTAACATTTGAACCTGGGCAGTCTATTCAGGGCTTGGAGTCCATGGCTTTAACCACTGCACTATACTGTTCCACTTTCCTGCTCCCCAGTGCCCTTCCTGTCCTCTCCAGTCTCTGCCCCCTTGATTTCTCTGCCTCTGGTGGCCAAGACCAGTGTTCCTCCACCCAAAACACCAGTGGGGGAAGGGGAGGTTAAGCAGGTGCAGGAAATAAAAAAAGAAAGAGGAAAGAAGGAAGGGAGGGAGGAGAAAATGAACAACTTTGGAAATAACCTGCCATTTATAGTAACAGTTAAAGCACTTTGCCTCTGTGCTCTACCTCCCCGAAACCATGACCCAAGCCAGGTGTGGCAGAGCACACCAGTAACTGGAAGGCTGAGGCAGAAGGATCAAAAGTTCGAGCCTTGCCCTGGACACAGAGACTTATTGGAATCCTGTTTCAAAACAAAAAATGGAGCCTGGGCCAGGGATTTAGCTCAGTGGTTTTGCCCCCTGCTCCCCAAGCGCAAGGACCAGAGTTCGATCCCCAGTACCAAAAAAAAAAAAAAAAAATGGAGCCTGGGTGTCAGATCAAGACTGTAATCCAAGCAGTCGGGAGGCTGAGTCAGGAAGATCACGAGTTCAAGGCCAGACTGGGCTACACAGTGAGTTCAAGACCAGCTGACTACACAGCGAGACCTTGTCTCAAAAAAAAAAAAAGTCTGAGGGAGGCTGAGGCAGGAGGATCACAAATTTAAGCCCAGACTGGGCAAGTCAGTGACTTAGAAAGATCCTGTCTCAAAAATAAAAAATAAAAAAGATCTGGGGATGTAGCTCAGTGCAAAGGGACTGTGTTCAATCCCCAGTATCACACAAAGGAAACAAATACACAAACACTGATACACTGACATAATCAAGAGGAGCCTAAGTATGATATGGTGTCCCAGATGAGATCCTGGGACAGAAGAAGAATGTTGGATAAAAACTAAGTAATAATAATCTGCACTATTATCCACTTTACTAATACTAGGTTTTTACTTGTAACAACTATATACACTAACATAAGGTAGCAATTAGTTTTTTGTTTTGGAGGGGGACATTTGAGACAGAGTCTCAATATGCAGGTCAGGCTGTTCTTGAACTCACTATGTAGCCCTGGCTGGCCTCGAATTTACAGTGATTCTCCTGCCTTAGCCTCCCAAGTGCTGGGAATACAGGTGTGTGCCACCACACCTGGCAGGCTGGCCTTTAAAGGTAGTAATAATAGGGGAAACTTGGGTGCAGGGCTATATAGAAACTACAATTTTTTGTAAATATAAAACTATCCTTTAAAAAGCTATTTATTGGCCGGGAATTTAGCTCAGTGGTTCCGGTGCCCGCCTTGCAAGCACAAGGTCCTGAGTACAATCCCCAATACAAAAAAAAAAGAAAGAAAAAGCTATTTATTGTGCTGGACATGGTTATGCACACCTTTAATCCCAGCACTCAGGGAAGCTGAGGCAGGAGGATCACTGTAAATTTGAGGCCAGCCTGGACTACATAATGAGTTCAAGGCCAGCCTGAACTACATAGCAAAAGCCTGTCTCAAAAAAATAAATAGTTATTTATTTACTTATTTATCTATATTTATTTACTGTTGCAGTGCTTAGGATAGAATCTAGGACCTCACACATACTAGGCAAATGTTCTACTGCCAAAATACACTATAGTCCCAAAAGGTGTTTCTTGTTTTGGGTTTTTTAAAAAAATTTTAATTTAATTTAATTTAATTCTTTTGGTACTGGGGATCAAACTCGGGACCTTGCACATTTGTTTGTTTTGTTTTTTGGGTTTTTTAAATTTAACCAAATAGTCACTAGAAATCCTGGTAGTAGTAATCAGGAGAAATCTTCAGAATTGATTGGAGCCAGCACTTCAAAGGCCCTGTTTTCATGTTAATGTTTCTGTGCTGCTGTAGGCCTGGAGGGCCTCAACAGACCCTAATGGCCCAAAGGCCTGAGCCTGGGGCACCTTAGCATCTGTTCCAGCTGCTGCACAATGCTGCCCACTGCCCTGCCCAAGAGGGCCGCTTGAGGGCACTGGTATCCAGGTAGATGACAAATGGGCTGAGGGCAGGTCCCAGGCACTGAGGGCAATGTTTCTCAGCCTCCCTGTTTAGTTAAAAGTCTGAGCTGTGCAAGACCCGCAATGCCCATTTCCAGACAGACAGGACAGGGCAACTTACACCTCCCATGGCCTTCTAGTCCTAAAGCAAGCAGCAACCTGAAGAAACAGAGTGGACTGCCAGTGGTGTAAACAAAAGGTGCTGTGCTGGTATCCCATAAGAGAAAGGTAAACTGCCCCTGGTGGTTTGCTCTCTCCTCTTTCCTTTCGCCAGGGAATTACAAGGAAGCCACTTAACATCCTTAACTCATCCAGTTTCAAATCAGATTTGTTCTTTTGTGTCAGGAGCAATGCTACATAATTTTAGGGTAAAATCATTTGGTTAGCCTAGTTCTCTTGCCTACAGCCCAGCTACGGAATAACTCCATTTTGGCCTCCAGTCACAACTGAGACCTCAATAATCCAGTGATGCTGCGATTCTCCAGGACAAAAAACATCCTGGGAGCTGCAAACATCCTGGGAGAACAAACATCTACTCAGTTCCTCATTGTTCTTGGACTGTTACATTTTATTTACCCAGGATGTACTGAACTCTCTGCAAGTCATTTGTTACATTTGTTTCTCTCGATGTACTGAATAAAAGGTGCAGTAAACTGGGGGCTGTCTTCTTTGCTACCCAGAGCAGCACTGGTCAAACCCAAAGTTTAGCTTCTCAGTCTCATTTTTCTACCTTTCCTATAATTCGCCTTGTGCTGCTGGGACTTGCAAGAGACTAGGACTTACTGCAGAAGTTCTAGTAACGTCCCCTTTCCCTGTTCCCTACACTTTTGTCTCAGTGAGCTCAATTCGGAGCCCCAGGAGCATCTCCCCTGCCCCTGGCCTGACAGTTGGCCCAAGACACAACCCTCCCCTCCTGGGGCTTTGGACTGCAGATAGTGCAGTCTAGGGCCCTCTTGAGCTCCTGATGCTCTTTCTACCACCAAACCTGCCTCCTCAGCAGAAGAGATTACGGCAGGTATTAAAAACCCGTTAGAGCAGGGTGGGTGGGGGAGGGGAAGGAGTGTCAGAGCCCAGATGGTGAAGGCCTGGCACCTGCAGCACACAAGGCACAGCTGCCCAGCCACCAGAAGGGGCCTTATCCCCTCTGCTCACTTGGCACTGACCCTCCCCTTGCCTCTAGCCAAAGTTTTCCCCAGTCCAGTCTCACAGGGCCATAGTCTGTGGCCACCTGTGCAGGGGCTGGGTGCGAGGAGGCCAGGGTGGGTGTGGAGGTGAGCAAAGGGTACCAGCTGAGCCAGGTGGGAGGATGCTGGAGAATTTTCACAGCTGGGGTGAGAGTGGAGCAGGGTGAGAACCAGGGGTGGGATGGACAGGGGGCTGGACACACCTGCGGACTTGGCTCAATGGAGAATGCATGAGTATATGCCCAGCTTGAGAACCTGTTAGGGTCCAGGACCTAGAGAAGCAAAGGTCGTTTTCCCTTTCCCTCCCTCTGCCTCCAAAACTGCTCCAAAATTGCTCTCTCCATAGAGGAGAGAAATGCTCACAAAGCAGGGAGTGTAGTGCAAGTCCAAGGGAAAGTGGGGGTGACCCCCTTCTCCTGGTGAGCAATGGGAAGATCCATGTGGCTGTGGTCCTCAGGGAGCAGCCTTCCTGCAACTGACACCCCTTGGCTGCAAACTCTGCAAACCCCCACTCTCAAGCTGTGACCTCTGGGTAGGTTAATTTAAAAAGGTACTTGGATTAGGCGTGGTGGTGCATGCCTGTAATCCCAGCACTAGGGAAGCTGAGGCAGGAGGATCACTGCAAGTTCAACACCAGCCTGGGGTACACAGTGAATTCAAGGACAGCCTGAACTACATAGTAAGACCCTGTCTCAAAAAAGAGTGCTTGGGCCTTTGGGGGCTCCCTCTCTGAAGGGATCAGAACTTCTGTTGAACAAAGTGGTCACATCCCCAGTGTGGTGAACCTCAAGAAAAAACAAAGCTTGAAGCTGAGCCTGCTGTAATCCCAGTATTCAAGAGGTTGAGGCAGGAGGATTGTGAGTTCAATGTCAGCCAAGGTTGCATAGAGAGACCCTGTCTCAAAAGGAAACACACATGCACACCAAAGCTTGAGATGAGCTGTTCAAAGTTTTCTTCACAACAGGTCCCCGGGAGGGGTTGCTCTCTTACCTCATGCATCACCTGAATGCTGGAAGAGCTGGAGGCAGCCCTGGCCCCTGCCAACACTGGGAAGGCTGGGGACTGTGGTCTGGTGGGCAAGAAGAGGTCAAATCTTCCCATTATTTGCAAACCTAGTGGTGGTTGTGCCTGGCACACAGTGACTCCCACCCTAGGCTCCTCGGCCATTTCACATGGATGAGTCTTATTCCCCCAGCCAGCAGCAGTGCCTGTCGCCTTTCCCTTTGCTGCCCCTAGGATGGCAACCAGGGAAAGCTCTTCCTCACCTGGTCCCTCCACTCTATGTGTTCTGACATCCATTTTCTTTTTCCGTAGATTTTCCTGTTACCTTATTTTTAGTACCTTCTTATTAGTAGTATATGTTTGCAGTACATAATAATTACATTCATCTTGAGAAATTGGTACATATACATATTGAATCTTAATCACTTCTGCTTCCCCTTCCCCTCCCCACCCTCCAGTCTCCCCTCACCATCCTTCAAGTTCACCTTCCTGTGGGAGGCCCTGGCAGCCATCTGAACAGCCAGCAGCACCTACCCTTTTCCCACAACACCTTTAGCACTTGTGTTGCATCACTCATCATTTAACACACACAGCCTTCTGTTTAACAGAGCAGGAACACCACCTCACTCATATGTGTGCGTGTATGTATGTATTTAAAGAAAAAGGGTTTGGGGCTGGCGCTGTAACTCACTGATAGAGTGCTTGCCTAGCACATACAAGGCCCCGAGTTCAATCCCCAGTACCACACATGCACAAAAAGAATAGAGCTGGGTTTGGTAGTGCACATCTGTAATCCCAGCAATCATGAGGGTGAGGCAGGAGGATTGTTGCAAGTTTGAGGCCAGCCTAGGCTACATAGTGGGTTCAAGTCGAGGCAGAACTACATTGCAAGACCCTCTCAAAAAGACAGAGAGGGAGGGGGGGGGGAGACTGAGACTATCTTACTATATGCCAGGTTGGCCTCGGACTCCTAGGCTCAAAGATCCTGCTTCCTTGGCCCCCTAGTAGCTGGGACCATAGGCACTTGGCACTGTGGCTGCTTCACTTGTATTTTAAAATAATCCTGCCAGGTGTGGTACCACATGATTGCAATCCTAGCACTTGAGATGCTGAGGCAAGAGGATTGCTGTAAGTTTGAAGCCTGCCTGGGCTACATAGTGAGCTCAGGGCCAGCCTGAACTACATAGTGAGACCCTGTCTCAAACAAATAAAGAAAAATAATAATCTTCTGAGGGGTTTAGAGTAGAGGCTTGGGAATTGTGCTACCTGGAACCAAAACCTAGTTCTGCCTTATTCAAGCCATGTAGCCTTGGGTGAGAGACTTGGTAACCTCTCAGCATTCCCCCCTCAATTTATGACGTGCTGAAATAATTACATCTTCCTCACAGGGAGTCCAAGATTCAGTGGGAAAGGTTTGGGACTGATTGGGCTGTCACTAAAATGGAATGGTTTCGGTGGGGTGTATGCCTTTAATCACAATACTCAGGAGGCTGAGGCAGAAAGATCATCAGTTTGAACCCAGCCTGAACTACATAGTGAAACCCTGTCTCAAAAGAACCAATAACAACAACAACAACAACAACAACAACAACAATAATAATAATCCATCATCCCTCGAAAGCTGCAGTGAAGGACAACTTGCATGACAACTCATGCTGGACCTCCACTCTTTCCTGGCTCACACTGGGCTCTGCTCCATTGTCACAGAATCCTTGTGGAGCTTTCTGGAGCCTGGAACGCTACTCTCCAACATTAGCCTCTGTGGTTCCTGTCCTTCTGCCCGGGAGCTGGTCAGGCCACCAACTCTGCACATGTACAGGGCAGTGAAAGTGCCAGGGAGCAACAGTCTCTGGAAGGAGCCTGCAACTGGCAGCTGGCAGATGAATGAAAACTTTGAGGCCTGTTCTGTACCATCCCCCAGAGGTCTCAGAGGCTGCAGGAGTAGCTCACTTGATCATGTCCCCTCCGTGGGCTTTTTTCCCCTTCCTTGTCATATTTTTCCACAGCCCTGTTAGTGTTTCCTAGATTCACCTCCCAAGAAAGATAGAGATGGCCTCCAACTTAGAATGCTTTTGCTAAGTCAAGGTTTTTCAATTTTACAATGGTATGAAAGCGATACTCATTCAGTAGAATTTGTACTTTGACTGATTGATTGGTTGGCTGGTTGATTTTGGTACTGGGTGTTGAACCCAGGGCCTTTGCACTCAGCTACATCTCCATCCCTTTTTAAATTTTATATTGTGAGACAGGGTCTTCTTGCTAAGTCATTAAGTTGCCTGGGCTGAGCTTGAACTTGTGATCAAATACTCCTGGCTCAGCCTCCCAGACTAGTAGGATTACAGATATGCATCACCATGCCTCAATTTGTACTTTTAAGTTTGAATTTTGCTCTTTTTCAGGGCTAGCAATATGCCACATGAAAATCTCTTGTGAGCTGGGCATGATGGCACACTCAGAAGCATTCAGGAGGCTGAGGCAGGAGGATCGCTGAGAGTTCAAGGCCAGCCTGGGGTACATATCAAGACCCTGTCTCAAAAAAAGTTTTTAAAATGTGATTCAGGGCCATAGTGAGTCACAGCTCCAGGTCAGCCACTCAATCATGAAAGTCTATGCTATTAAATTGTGATGTTTAGTTAGGTGTATTAAATGCATTTTCAACTTACAATATTTTCAACTTACAATGGTTTCATCAGGATGCAACCCCACCATAAATTGAGGAGCATCTATACAGTGATTGTACTTGAATCCTTATCTCAGGATTGCTTCTGAGTTTGTTTATTCATTTGTTTGTTTGTTTGTGACAGGGTCTCACTGTGTAGTCCAACCTGGCCTCAAATTTGCAGTCATCTAGCCTCAGCTTCCTGAGTAGTATAAGAATCGAAGGTATGGGCCACCATGTTTTCAGTATTACTTTTGGGTAAATTCAAAGATAAATTCACTTAAGCCAGGATTGGTGGCAGGTGCACACCTGTAATCCCAGTACTCTGGGAGGGGGAGGCAGGTAGATCACAAGTTCGAGCCCAGCCTGGGCTAAGCTACTAGACTTAGCAAGACTTTGTTTTTAAAAAAGGTCAGGGGGGCTTGGGGATTTAGCTCAGTGGTTCCGGCACCTGCCTCGAAAGCACAAGGTCCTGAGTTCAATCCCCAGTACCAAAAAAAAAAAAGCCGAGGGGGCTGGGGATATAGCTCAGTGCTAAAAGCCCTGGATTTAATTCTCAGTAGTGGGGGAAAAATACACTTACTTGCCTACATTAAGGCCAAGGTTTGTTGTATTTGTTTTTCTATCTCCAGGACCTTATATACAATATCTGTCACATGGGAGAGTATGTTGATGAATGAAGAAACCTGTGGTGCTTCTGTGTTCTTCCAGTGAGTCAGCCTCCACAGAGGAATCTGACTAGGTTTGCAACCTTTAGTTAATAGAAATTAACACTGATATAGTCAGAGTTCGTGGTTGCAAGTGACAGAAACAGACTCTAGTTAACCAAAGAAGCTTTTATGGGCCAGGGATTGAGCTCAGTGGTTCCGCTCCCTGTCTTGCAAGCATAAGGACCCGAGTTCGATCCCCAGTACCAAAAAAAAAAAATCTCAAAACAAAGAAGCTTTCATATGTGTGTGTGTGTGTGTGTGTGTATGTGTGTGTGTGTGTATGTGTGTGTATGTGCACACAATGACATGTGTATGGTTGTAGGGGGTAGAGGTGGCTCCCAGAATTGCCTGGGGCTGAAGAGCACCAGGTTTGGGACAGGCGGGTTTGGGACAGGCAGGGAGCTCTGTGACCCCACTACTAGTGGCTTAGCATGTACAGGCTAGGCTGATTGCCAGGAAGGCAGGACCTTGATCTTTCCTCACCTGCTAAGGTCACATACTCTGGAGTCAGCATCCTGAAAGAGAAACTTGACTGGGCCAGACCAAAGTCACATGGGCTGCACAGGGCAAGGCAAAGAGGTGCCCATCCGTTCAGCTTCCACAAAGGGGAGGTGACTGTACCCTCCTTGGGGACCACAAGAAGGCACCTTTCCAGGAGAGAGACGGGCCACCTCTTGGAACCACCCTTCTGAATGGGGCTGGGTGGGACCTCTAAGAAATTCAAATGTATGCTAGCCTTTCTTGATCTTTTTTCTCCAGATCATAGGACAAAGTTTAGACTGAGTTACCACCTTTCTATTCTGTGTCCTCAGCCAACCTCTGTGTGTTCTCTGCCCCGATTGGACTGTTCTTCCCATTCCTCTGCTCCTGGTACACTCTAGTCTTTGACCTTGAGCACTGCCCATTGTCACCTCCTCCCTGAGGTGTCCAGCCTCCAGCAGCTCCTGCCAGGTGCCCAGCATCTGCTTTCTGTACCTCTTGCACTGAGCATACAATACATCTTCTCTAGAGCCCCTGTGGTACCCGGTGGCCAACCTGTTTCCATTCTAGCCTCCAAACTCACCATCAGCTCTTTCTCCCTAGGCTTTCTTTCCTCTTCCTACTCCAACTCCACTCCTACTGGCCACCCCTTCCTGGCAATGACTCAGTGTTCTTTGTCCCCACCCTCCCATCATTTCATTCCCATTTGAATCTTTGCTCACATGCAAATACTTAATGTGCCAGCAATGTCCTCCTCCAATCACTGCTTTTCAAGTTCCTCCTCTTTCCTGGCAAGCCCTCTAAAATCTCCCTGTGCCCTCTGGCTACTGCCCAGTGGCCTACTTTCCTGTTACCCTTCACAGAGCAGTTAGTGACTGAGGCAATGACTGTTCTCAAGGCTTGATTCCAGGCATGATGGAGAAAGAAGCAAAGGACAAACTCCAGCTTCAGAAGCTGACTCTGCTGGATGAGGAACCATATATACTCACAGAAGATTTGAAAACCCAAGACAGTGTGCCAGACTGGGTGGATGCGTTTGCAGTGCTGCAGGAACTCATGGGGTTTGCAGGGAAGGCCTGGTACAGTGATACTTCGGTTCCTGAACTTGATTCTTTCCATGATTCTGGTTGTAAACTGAGTTGGACAAGAACTAAATCAAATTCAATGGTTAGGTTCAATGTTGACCTTATGGGTAAATTTGATTCAGTTCTTGTCCAGTTCAGTTTGCAACCAGAATCATGGACAGAATTGAGTTTGTGAACTGAAATACCACTGTGCTAGTGTTTGGAGGCAGAGGACTTAGGGAGGACAGACCCTGGCAAAGCAGACTTCCTGTCTAAAATAAGAGTGTAGGAGACCCCATCTCTCACAGACCTCCAGGTATCGACGGTAGCTGGCTATGTGGTGAAAATCAAAACCAGACTTTTTGTGTGTATGTGTGTTAAAGGAGATTAAATCTGGGGCCTTCACTTTGAGTTACATCCTCAGTCCTTTTTATTTTGAAACAAGGTCTTCCTAAGTTGCTAAATGTGATTCTCTTGCCTCAGCCTCCCAATGTGCTGAGATTGCAGGTATGCACCACTACACCTGGCTCAGAGATGATATTTGGAGTTGTAAGGATAAATGAGAACCCCAAAGGAGAGAAGAGCTGAGGGCTGGGGACTAAGATTTACAAAAAGCAGAGGCTGAGTAAGAAGGAGGCAGAAATTCCTGTTTATATTTTAGTGGGAGCCAACAAGGCCTGTTTTATACTGTAGGCTCTCCTTTTATACTGTAGCCTCTCCTTTCTCTGTGGAAACCCTGTGGGCAGGGCCTGGACCCACCCAGGTCCACACTGACCTCTGGCACAAACCCAGCTTCCTGGGATCCCTTCTACTGCTCCCCAATGCCACACACTTCTTTCACTTTTGTGGGTGGCAAGAATGTGGACAGAACATCAGAGGTTAAGAATGGTAACAACATGTCTTCTGTAAGAGAGAAAGGAATTACTCCCTGTATTTCTGTCTCATTATGGTTTTGCTACCATAACAAAACACCTGCCAGGTGTGGTGGCACACAATCTATAATCCCAGCAATTGGGAGGTTGAGGCAGTAGGATTGCCATGAGTTTGAGACCAGCCTGGGAGTACATAGTGAATTCAGGGCCAGCCTGAACTACATAGTGAGACCCAGTCTCAAAATAAAATAAAATAAAATAAAATAAAAGAGCAATCTCTCTCAACCTCCAGTGTCCATATCCTTATTAGCCATGGCAACTTGTCCCCAGGCTCAGTAGAAGATTTGTCCCTTCTCAGCTGACATTAATTCTGGGGCCACCCTGCTCTCTTGGCTGCTGTACCACTGAGGACCTCCTGCTCTAACCTGCATCCCTTACTTCCTGCCTCCCTGTTTGCTGACACCTTCTTGCTGGCCACACATACTCTTTTCTTTCCCATCATAAATCTCATCCTGACTTCCCTCTGCTCTGTTCTTCACAGCCAAACCTTAAACAAGGGAATGTACCTGCTGACTCCTGTTTCCACTCCTTCTTGCCTCACTGCATTCAACCACGCCACCCCAATTTCAAAGCCAAGGTCACCAGGGGTGTCATAATGATTCCATCCATTCATCTTCAGCTGCAGTCCACTCCTTGACCCCTCCCTCATCACCCTGTATCCATGCAGCTTTTCTTCTTCATCTCTCCTGCCTCTCTGGTCTTTCCTTCTCAGCTGCTTCTCAGGCTTTTCTTCCTCTGCTGGCCACTTTTTCCATTCATTAATTCCTCCAGTGGTGACTGGTGACTGGGCACCTACAGTGGGCTGGGCACAGTTCCCTCTGCAGCCCTGTCTCAGGATTCTGCCTCCTTCCTCCACACTTTCCACAAGCCTTCGTATTCTGCCTTGGGCCTCATCTGCTGCTACTGTTGACCTTCAGACCTCCAATTCTGTCGCAGACTGCCCCTCTCCACTCCAGTAGTTCCAAGGCCAGCAGGTGGCTCATTCTCTCAGACTCAATGTGTACAGATGTGACCTCATCCTTTCGGACAGACACAGTATTATGGCTTGTGTCTAGATGTCCCCCCAAAGCCTCATGCAGTCATATGTGGGGGTTTTCACAGGTGGCTGGATCTACTGTGTGTGATGCTGGGATTAAGTGTATGATGCTAAGAAGAAGGGTGTGTGATTACTAAATTAGTCCACTGATTGGTTTGGTATAGTTCTGGGTAGGATTAAGGGTATGCCACTCTGAGTGTGAGTATAAATATAAGGGACAGAAAGAGGATTGCTGTGGTTGCTTGTCACTTGCTGCTTGCTGCTTTTGCTGCCTTTTTCCTGCCATGAACTGATTCTCCTCTGCAATGCCCCTCTGCCACGCCACCCTGCCTTGGAGCCAGCCTACTATGAACTGAAACCTCTACAAACTGTGAGCTAAATAAACCTTTCCTACTTTAACTTTGGGTGTTGGGTATTTTGTCTCAGCAACAAGAAAAGTAACTAAGACACACAGCCATTACCCATGACCGCTCCTTCTTCCTCACATCCCATACATCACCATGTGACCAAATCCTGCTGAGTCTTCCTTCTTTACCCACCTGCCTCACTTTCTGAGAAGGGGTCCTACTATATTGCTCAGGCCAGGCCTGGAGCCCAGGCTCAAGTGGTCCTCCTGCCTCAGCCTTCCAAGTAGCCCTCATTAACAGTGAGCGTGACCTCACATACCTCTTTTTCTGTCCTCTTCTTATCCTTCCAACTGTCTGAGGCCATGTCCTTACCTTCTCTCACTGGGATGAACAGAATACCTAACTTTCTCAACAGCATTCTGGTTTTTCTTCAGTCCTGGGGATTGAAACCAGGGCCTTCATACTAAGCTACATCCCCAGCATCCCCTCAGTGTCCCCACTGGGCCATTACACCACATTGGTGTCTCAGAGCAGGGATCTCTTTGTTGGGCACATGGTGTTCCTAGTGTGCACAGCAGTACCTGCTACACAGCCCCTCAAGAAACATGTGTTGCTTGCAGACTGAATACCCATCCTCTATAAGACAAAGCCCCATCCACTTGCTAAATATGGTAGGAGCAGGCTTTCAGGGTCGGTTCCTGCTTATCCTCAGGCTCAGCTCTTGTCTGTAGACTGGCCTCCTGCTGCAGCCTGAGTATACCAGGGACAGGAAATGCCTCCCCTCATTGTCTTCGGGGCAACCAGTTAATTTTTTTTGGTTTGTTTTTTCGGGGGGGCGGGCACCAGAGATCAAACTCATGTCTTTGTGCTTATGGGGCAAATGGCAGAAACACTGAGCTAAATACCCGGCCCGCAACCAGTAATTTTTAAGTCAGCCCAAGCATTCTTTCTCCAGGAAGCCCTCCCTGACTGGACACTCCTCCCCTACAGCAGAACTGGCCCTTCCTACTCTTGTGTAGATGGGTGTGTGTGTGTGTGTGTGTGTGTGTGTGTGTGTGTGTGTGTGTCCGGTGCAGACCCGATGTTCATCATGGCATGCAGTCCTGGTTTACACTTGATGTGCGCATCCCATTATTATTAGACCTAGTCACTTTTTCCAAGGTTCTCAGTTGGGAGCCTAATTTTGTTGGTTACCTGACTTGTCTCCTGAAAATGTGACTTCCTGTCACTCCTGTTGCAACCCTGGTGCCAAACACAGTGCTCCACACAGCTGGAGCTCTTTCTGGGGAAGGGATGAGCCAACCAATTTCGGATCTGATGGTGAGGAAATGCCATCGATTTGAAGAACAGCAGAAAAGTGCATAGGACCAGCTTTTAGAAGACATGGTTTATGGTTCTGATTTCTTTACCAAGCTAGCCATGTGACCTTGACCAAGATGTTTAACATCTTTGGGGCTCAGCTTGCCGGTTTTTATAATAAGCAGGTAGGATTAAGTGACCTCCAGTCCCCATGTCAGCTCTAAAATTCTCTGATACAGAGCTAATATCCCCTTAATAGATGAGGATCCAGGAGACACTGTTTGGAAGGAGTTAGTGTAGCAGTCGGATATTGGCATATACTTTGTGGCTGACGATAATGATCATTAGGAACCCAATCAAATAGGAGACAGTGGCTGGCAGGTTTAATTGAGGTATACCAGGGAACAAAGAGAAAGCAATAGAAGAAGAAGAAAATTTTTTTTAAAAAAGGAAAAAGGAAGCTGGGCGTGGTGGCACACATCTGTAATCCCAGCACTTGGGAAGCTGAGGCAGGAGGATCACCTCAAGTTCAAGGCCAACCTGGGCGACATAGTGAGCTCAAGGCTGGGCTGAACTACATAGCAAGAAACTGTCTCAAAACAAAACAAAACAAAATAGGAAAAAGGAAAGCAGTGAAAATTAGGCACATTGTTCTACTATCGATAGCTTCCAAATTAGATCCCTATATATTAAGGTGCAATTTGAAAACATATACACTGTATAGAAAGAAATATGGTTTGCCCCCCAAGAGGAAGGACATGAGTTTAGATAAAGGAAGCCATTGCAGATTCTATAACTTCCAACAAGTTAGAATTATCAATTCTATTTGCTCACTTTTTCTGAATTTGTTGACAGTAAAAACACATAAACTACATTATATGAAATATTACCTGAGTAATAAATACTAAAATGAAATTGAGAATGTTAAAATTTATTATAGAAAACATCAACATTGATTTAAGGCATAAACCTTCAAACCTTCACCCATGGAAACATATCCATTAAAAAAATAGATAGTTAAATCTCGTGATCAGTTTCAAAAATAAAAAAATAAGGTATAGAAGTAGGGCTCCCATATTTCTTGTAGTACCACTAAAATTATGCAGGAAAAGAAAGTTAACTAAGGATATGCAGTTCACTGATAAAATAATTAGATCAACAGTAGAAGCAGATCTAGTAATCATGGACAAATCAAAACTTGAACTCCAAGCTGTGGCAAATTTAAAATAATTGCAAAAAATATAACATGGAAATTCACCTTAAACATAGTCAGTATTGTCTTGCAGTTCCTCAGAATGGGAAAATAGATTTTGACAGAAAGAAGGGGAAGACATAATAAATTTCATAGTTCAAATATTTAACAAGCATTTTGGGAAAAAAGATTGTCATTTAAAAATCACTCATATAATGAATAGTATAACTAAAGAGATGTTTGGGAAAAAATTGAGATATTAAGTCTATCCTACCACCTCAAAAGTTGTGCCCCTGTATGGACTCTGAAGATGACACCTGGAAATTGGAGACAGCAGAGAGAAGTGGAACAGAAAGACTAGATCATGAGGGCCGGGGATTTAGCTCAATGGTTTTGCTGCCTGCTGCGAAAGTGCAAGGACCCGAGTTTGATCCTTGGTACCAAAAAAAAAAAAAAAAGAATTCATTGAAGACTAGATCATGAAAGAAGCTGGGTGATGATGCACTTGGGAGGCTGAGGCAAGAGGACTGTCATGATGCCAGCCTGGGTTACATAGTGAGTTTAAGGCTAGGCTGGACTACAGAGTGAGACCTTGTCTCAAAAAAAAAATTTTTTTTTTTTAATACAAAGAGAGCAAAAGCCAGGTGCAGTGCTCCACACCTGTAATCCCAGCACTCTGGGAGGCTGAGGTGGGAGCATCTCAAATTCAAGCCCCGCCTGGGCAACTTAGTGAGACCCTGTCACAAAACTTTAAAAATAAAAAATAAAAAAAGGGCTAAGAATGTAGCTCAGTGCAAAGGCCCTGAGTTCAGTCCACTACAGGGTAGGGTGGGGGACAAACTTGGTTTAAGATCCATTCCCATTCCTACTTCCTGGCTTGGATTTGAAGCAGTAGGGGCTTTAGTTGCTTTCACTTCTATTCCAGTTGCATGTCAGCTTCAGGGGCAGTTTCCTGGGAGTAATTACTATTTTATTAACCCTCTGCTCTAAGATATATGTGCCTCTCTTACTCTATCAAAATCAAACTGCTCTGTAAGGATGCAAAGCCCTCCAGCCTTCACACTCCTCCCTCCTTCAAAAGTGTCACTGCATTATTTTACTCACTGATTCCACAAATGTGCATGATCAGTACCAGCACTGCCTGGGACTGTTATAGGCACTGAGCATGCACAAATGAACAAAACTTCCTGCCCACCAGGCTTACATCCAAGTGCAATTCGGTGTCCAGTTCTTACTGTCCGCATTATCTTCCTGTGATTCATTGTAAAGAGGATTATTCTCTAAGAGTGTCTCATCTTCACAAGGTCTTTTCCATCATGTGAAATTTTTAAGGGTAAAAAGCAAGTCTTCTAATTTCTTAAATCTCCTTTCTCCATCCAAGAACTTAATTTAGTGCTGGGCACAAGGTCCTCAGCAAGTACTCAAATCCTTCATCTAGGAAAAATGAAATAGGAGAATGAACTGTACATTTAGAGATTTAAGAGAGTAGAGCTGGGGTGGAGCTAGTGGTAGAGTGATTTGTCTAGCATGCGTGACACTGTGACATCTGATCCCTTGCACCAGAAAAAAAATTAAGAGGGTAGCCAGGTATGATGGCACACAGAGGAAGATCTCAAGTTCAAGATTAGTCTAGGCTACAGAGCGATCAAGGGCAGCCTAGATGACATAGTAAGACATTGTCTCAAAAAAACAAAATGAAATGGAGTTGATCTCATGTTCAATGTTCTTATACAATAAAATACATTTTTTAAAAATAGAAGACTCAGCAATCTTTCTTTCTCTCTCTCTCTTTCTTTCTTTCTTGTCTCATTTTGTAGCCAAGCTGGCCTATAAATTAAAATCTTCCTGCTTCAGCCTCCTGAGTGCTGGGATTATGGGCATGCATCACCATGCCCAGCTAGCAATCCTTGGTGTGTTCCAGCTTCCAAAAGATATTCATTACCTTTAGTCCATTTGACTCTACCTAGTCCTAGGAAGAAACAGCACAAGAGTCATTATCTCTGTTTTACTTATTTTTGTAGCTCCTGGTATCAAACACAGGAGCACTCTACCACTGTAAGGGTGCTAAAGTCCTAGCCCTACTTGTTTGTTTATTTATTTATTTATTTATTGGTACCGGGGCTTGAACTCGTGTCCTTGTGCTTTCAAGCAAGCAGCGGAACCACTGAGCTAAATCCCTGGGCCTTGTTTATTTATTTTTGAGAGAATCTAGCTAAGTTACTAAGTTGCCCAAGCTGGGCTTGAACTTGTGATCCTTCTGCTTCAGCCTCCCAGCAACAGGCATATACCACTGTGCCAGGCTCCCTTTTTTATTAGAGAGCGCTGAGTTGCTGACAGTTTGAAGGAAATAGTTAATTGAGGCTGGAAAGCACCCCTCCGAAAGCACCCCTCCCAAAGCATCCAAAAGAATGCCAGGCTTACCAGAAGCTGACAAAAGGTATTGGATGCCCTTGAAGAACATGAGCCAAGACCAGATGTGCTGAGAGGGTCTAGGCACAGGTCTAAGTGCTTAGGCAATTGGCCCTTGGGGAATGGGGCTGGAATACCACACAACTCTCACCACTACCTTGAGCTAGATAAGCACAATAATACAAGCAGACCCTGAAGCCTCAGGGTGCTTGAAACCTCTTTTTAGCAAGCACAGGTGTAGTTAAGGCATGGGCCTCTGCATCTTTCAGTCCCAGTGTGGGGCAGGGCAGGAAGTTCTAGCTTCTTAGAAATGGGAAGTGAGGGGCTCCTGGCACCTAGATGAGCTAAGGCTGTTAAAAGAACAGGCAGATCCCAGATGCTGCTGTAGATGCCCCAACAGCTGCGGACAACCCAGCGACCTAGGAGAGGTGGCTCTGCACAAAGGAAGGCCTCACGCCTGGCCTGGAGAACATGGCAGCAAGGAGGCACTTGGCCAGGACTGAGGGCCCATGTCCCCAAGGAAAGGGTCAACCATGTTTGGTTGTAATATATAAGAATCTTATGGGCCATCCATGTTCAATGATAGAAGAATCTTCAGGGTATTTGTGGCTTCCTTTTCTCCTGATCCATTCAGATTCTACTTCCAGATGCAAAAGGAAAATGCTTATCATTTAAAGGCCATGATCACTCCACCCAACATCCAATTTTTAGGAATGGCACAGTAACAATGATTTTGGAAGACCCTTTGAAGGATACAAATGTAGCATGGTCCCTGCCCACAAATAATTTACAGATTAGTGGATGCAGGCGGAGGGAGATGTTCAGGAAAAGATTAATTAACAAAATAGAGCGCCAGGGATTTAGCTCAGTGGTGCCACTGCCTGCCTCAAAAGCACAAGGTCCTGAGTTCGATCCCTGGTTCCCCCCCACCAAAAAAGAGAGATTTTTTGATGCACAAGATAGAAGATAAAGGGAAGCGGGCAAGCAGTCCAGACAGATGATAACAGCCCAGAAGAGAGGATGAACATAAGAAATGGGGATGGGGTTGGGGGTGGTAGCACAGATCTATAATCCCAGCACTCGGAAGGCTGAGGCAGGAGCACTGCCATGAGTTCAAGGCCAGACTGGGCTACACACAGAGTTTAAGGCCAGCCTGAACTACATAACAAGACCTTGTTTCAAAAAAAGAAAGAAAGAAAGAAAGAAAGAAAGAAAGAAAGAAAGAAAGAAAGAAAGAAGGAGAGATAGGGTAGAGTGATGGAGAGAAAGATGGAAAGAGATCTCAGGAGGCAGATATGATGATGAAACAGAGGCAGATAAAATGAGAGAAAAGAGAGAAAATGGAGATCAGGAACAACAAGAGTAGGAAAGAAAGACAGACAAGGAGCTATGACAGGAAAGAGAAGATGTAAGTAAGTTAGTATGTGGACCCTGTATAAACTCTGATTCATCATGTGAAAACTTTTTTTGTTGCTTTTTTTTGAGATAGGACCTCACTATGTAGTTCAGGCTAGCCTTGAACTATTTGGCCCAGGCTGGCCTTAATACACCGCAATCCTCCTGCTTCAGCCTCTTGAGTGCTGGGATTATAGACATGGGCCACCATGCCCAGTTTATTGATTTTTGAGACAGAGTCTTGCTATGTAGTTCATGCTGGTCTTGTATTCTGTGTGTATTCCAGGCTGGCCTTAAACCTGTGAAGATCCTTCTATCTCAGCCTCCCAAGTGCTGAGATGTCAGGGGTGTGTGACCACGCCTGGCAGTTATTTTTTGTTTTGTTTTAAGACAGGATCTTATTCTATAGTTCAGGCTGGCAATTTTCTTAAATATTGAAGGATCTTTCTTCAAAACTTTCCTTAAAACGAGGGGTCAGAAGTCCTCGCTGCTGGGGATGCTGAGACAGGGGGATCACTCAAATCCAGGAGTTTGGAGCCATCCTGGGCAACAAAGCAAGAGCTGGTCTCAAAAAAGAAAAACCACCAAGTAGCCACAAGCCAGTAGAACAGCCATTCTGTTTCTCCTGCCAAAGCTCTTCAACCACTGTTTATGCTGCCTCCTGGGCAATCTTCAAAACCAAGTATTTTATTTTGCTTTAGTCCTACACCCTTTGGGATATCCTTACTTCCTCTCTAACATTTGAAGAGAAATTGGAAACAGTTTAACATGGTGAACCAGGCTCCAGAATTATCTTTTCACCTTCTAAAACCTCTGTAAAGAATTAGGTGATCTGAAAGCAGAGATTAGTTTATCAAGGCATCCGTTTATTCCAGCCAGGGAACCTTTCCTCAATGCTTCTAGAAGGATTTTTTTCCACCTCTTCTTGCCACATAGAATACTCTCTTCCTCCCTGTAGCCACAGTTGAAACCATATAGTTAATTCATAGTTCTAGTAGTCTTCTTCAGGGTTCTCCCAAGGTCTATTCTCCCTGAAAATGGTTTTTTTAGGGCAAAACAGTGAGCCTCACAGAGCTGCCCTTGCCAATCAGAGCCACTGTGATGGGGGGGGGGATTCACTAGCCATCTGCCTCTTATCTCACCCTGCACATCTGCTTTGGTATATTAACAAAGGCTCCCTGTGGAGAAACCATTGTGTATGTATCTGTTTAAATGTCCATGTCCCTCACTGCAGAATAGTCACCAAATGGTTTTCAAGTGGGAAAGAGCAGTCCAAAGTTTGACAAATCTTGTTGAACCTGAGGTCCCACTCAAAATAAACAGTACTGTTACTTTTCTGGAGACTGTGTTTCCTGCCAGCATGCCTACTTGAGTTAGATGTGTAGGTGGTCCCTACAAGTTTTAAGACCCACAAACTCAGTTTGTTAAGGGTTACTTAGTTGAGCGACTGCTATAAATCTCCTCTATTTCTTAGGCCCCCCCCCCGCCCCGTATTCCCTGGGTTATAAGAAGGAATGGGAAGAAAATAAAGCTATTTATTTTCCAAATAGCAAATGAGGCTCAACACTTAACGAAATCTGACAGTGGCAAATCTTTCTTTGAAACAAAACAAGCTGCTGATTCTATAGAGAGCCAGATGCCTATGGGGCCATACTTGGTAGTACTGGTGTGAAAGGCTATGCTTTTAAAATATATTTTACTGTAGTATGAAAGGCTGAAAAAGGCTTAAGATCTAATAAAGTTTCAGTGATTATCTTCTTTGTATCAATGTTCTGAAAATCTAAGAGAATGAGAGTAACTGGTATCAGTTAATACCAGAATGATATAGAATTCCAGTGACTGGAACTCCTCTGCTAGAGTAATCATACAAACTTTTACCTTCTACTTCAATTGTCTACCTTTAAAATGAGTATAAAAGATATTAACTTGTCTCCTAAAGATGTGAAACAAAGCAAAAGATGTCTGAAAAACTCCCTAAGTCTGCATGTAGAAAAACCTTGTGCTGTATGTAATAAACGGTATCTTGGGTTTATGCAGCACTTTTACACTAGAGTTCAAACTTTGATAGAAATAGAAGGCATCATTATTTCAATTGTCTTTCATTCACATCTTCCTAAGAGTTGAAGGTTGTTTATGCACATTCTATGATTCACCATGTGCTCTCTCTCTCTCTCTCTCTCTCTCTCCTCCATTCCTAGTTTCCAGCAATCAAGAGCTTGAAGAGTTGGAAACCAACCTACGGTAGGGAGAAAAAGATGTGTGACACCACTTAGCAAGAGCGTAGTGAAGCCAAAAGTGCCAACCTCAAGCACCTGGATGTATAACGCCCAAGCCACCGTTCTTTATGGGATTTATAATTTAAACGGGCCCCAAAGCAGGAGATTGGCTGGGGAAATGTCCTGATCGCAGTCGGGCTGCTCGCATGGCATTGCTCGGATACCGCTGGCTGGGCTCCCTCCGTCGACGTCCGGAGCCTGCTGGCCCGTCGAGCAGCTGTCGAGCCGCGGGAGCCCGTCCGTGGGCAGGGCCGGCGCAGCTCGGGTCGCCGCTGCCCCGTCGCTGACCCTCGCGTGAAGCTGCGCGCATCGAGAGAAGACATATTCCCGGCCGGGCCTCCGCGCCGCTGTGGCCCGGGGCGGAAGGGTTGGTCCAGGGGCTGGGGCCCAGCCGCGCACCCCTCCGTGGGGGGCGCCTCGACTCGCCGGGGGCGGGGTCACGCCCCACCCGGGCAGCTGGGGGCACCGGCGCTGCGGAAACCTGAGCGGGGCCGAGGAACTGGGGCTTCCTGGGCCACCTCCCCGAGCGCCTTGGGCCCGCGGTGGGCGCGCCAGCCACCGCCTCCCCCGGGCCGTCGTCGCGGAGACCACTCCCGCGCCCCGCACCTGTGGACGTCCTTGTCCAGCGCCTGGAGCTCCCTTGAGCGAGCCGAGCCCAGGATAGACATGCTACTCCCGTTTCCTGCCCCTTCGGAGCGGCGAGGAGTGGGTGAGGCGAGGCCGGGCCGCTGCATCGAGGAGCCCCCCGCGCCCAGGGCGGACGGGCTCCGCGGCGGGGGCGCCGGGGCCTGCCCAGGGATGGCGGGCAGGCCAGCCTCGGCCTATGGGCCGGCGCGCGAAGGGTGGGCAGCCGGCGAGAAGGCGCTTGCTGCCCGTGCCCCCTCACCGCGGGCAGCCCCGAGTGGGACGCAGGGGACGGGCTACCCCGGCACAGCGGCCTGACCCCGGGGGACTCCGCTTTGTGGCGGGCGACGGCTGCCCTGGCCCAGGCCACCCGGCCCTCAGGTTATGTGACTGTGACTGTGACGGGCCGCCTGGGGCAGAGAGCCGCTGAAGGGGAAAGGGGAGCCGCTCCCCATAGCTTGGGGGGATGTTGTGCTTGGTGGGGGTTCGGGGGTCACCACCCTCCCAGGAGACGTGGGGGAGGGTGGCCGGCGCAGCTGGCCGGCGAGGGGCGGGGTCACTGAGGCGAAGAGTGTGTGTTCGAGGGAGGGTGCATGGGGGAGGGCGCGCGCAGAGGATAGCGCTCTGCGCGCAGGCGCGAGCAGCCAGCCGGGCCCGAGCCCTGGAAGCTGGCCGGCGGGGAGCGGGGGCGGGAGGCCGGCTAGAGGGCGGGCAGGCTGACGCGAGAGGGGGGCGGGGAGCCGCGTCGGCGTCGCGGGGCGCGGGCGATTCGAGGCCGACGCATGTGCGCGTGCGCGCGCTGGCGATGTGTCGGCGTTAGAGGGGAGTGACGCGTGCGCGTTCACGTGCACCCGGGAGAGCGGTAAGAAGCAAAGGGAAGCTAGAAGGTGGTGGGGGTGGAGGAGCTAACCGGAGGAGGGGTGGGGAGGCGGCGCCTGCGCAGTGCGCCGCGGAGAGCAGTGTGTATGTGAGAGTCTGACGGGTTCAAAATGGCGGCGGCTGCTTCGGCGGCTCCTCCTGTGTGAGGGAAACAACACCCCTCCCCAGCAGCGGCGGCGGCGGCTGCAGGTCCCTGATCACCGTCCCAGCGGCTGGGCCTGTCGCCGCTCTGTCTATCCTGGGCAGAGGGCGCTCTGGGAGGAGGGGCAACGCCAGGGGGCCCATACCCCGGAGTCTCTACTGCGGCTGGGGAGTAGCCGGGGGCTCGTCCCGCAGCGCGGAGCCCGGGCTGAAGGGGAGACGTGAGGGCAGCCCGGGCCCCCAGCTCCGCGCGCCGCGCCGCTCCCGCTCTCTCTGTCCCTTGGGGCCAGGGCCCACGTTCCGGGGGGCCAAGCGACGCTGGGAGCCTCGGCCCGGCCGGTCTCAGCTCATCGGCCGCCGCTCCCCGGCTCCCGAGGCGGCCGACTGCTGCTGGCCCAGGGCACGGCGAGGAGGGCGCTCCCTGCGGCCAGGCCGGCCCGGCCTTCGGGCGGCTGACCGCCAGTCCGGGCGAGGCACCGGGGGTCGTTCCTCCCCTCTCCTACGCCTCCGACGCCTGGTCTTCAAAGCCAGAAGAGAAGGTTGGATCCAGCAACTGTTTCCTCTTTTCCGGGTCGCTTTGACCCTCTCTGGATACTGGGTTGATCCACGGAATAACCGAAGACGACGTTTGGGATTTAATTTTTCCTCTCAGTTTTTGGAATCTTTCACTTCTCACTTGGACAAGAACTCTAGAGCAAAATCCCCGGTGAGATTCCCCCTCCCCCCTCCGCCTTGGGAAGTTTGGTTAGCTGTGTTATCAGAAGATTTAAAGTTTTTATTTCTTTTTCCAATGGGTAAACCACTGGGACGCCTTTCTTGGGGACGGGTGGCGAGATTTCCCGTTTTTCTTGTCCGACCCGGGCGGCCCTCGCCCAGGGGGTGCAGACACGGTCTTTCTCCCGGCAGTGAGCGAAGGCTTCCTCAGGGAGGACACTGCCACGAACTGTTCTGGCAAACTATGTCATCGGGTCCTCTGGTCTCCTAGCAGTTCTGAAAGGATGCTGTTAATGTGGCCGTAATGTAGTTACAGAAGAGGAAAAATTTGCATTCCCAATGGAAGCCATTATCCATAAGAATGTTTAGAAAAATGAAAACCCTTGCTTAGTATTACGGATTGACTGTCGCGTCAGCCGTTCTTTATTTAATTTTTTCAAAGGGTGTGTTTTGTTTTTATTCATAGATCGAGTTGTTTCATTTATTGCTATATCCAAAAAGATCAGACTTGATTTTTGTCTATTTACAACTCTCGCATTTGTTTCAGAGTTCTGCATATATTGTGTTGGGGTGGAGGTTAGGTCTGGGAAAGAAAGGCGACAATTGTGTTGCCTTACTGGAGGGGTATGGGGAATCTTTCTTCAAATTCTAATTTCTTGTCCTCTTTTAATATAGTAAGACAGTCTGCCCTTCTTTTCCTTAGTTTCTAATTACCAGTATAAGAACTATTTTGGTTAGGATCTGGATTAATTCAGGCATGCTTCACCTGGTCAGCTCTCTAGAGATAAAAGTTCTGCAGGGCCCCCCCCCCCCCTTTTTTTTTTTTTTTTTTTTTTTTTTTTTTTTTTTTTTTTTTTTTTTTTTTTTTTTTTTTTTTTTTTTTTTTTTTTTTTTGCTAATCCTGCCATAAAGGGGAGCTTTGGTAATTGCCGTCCCGTAGGCAGAAGTAAGTGGTGTGGCCTGTTCGCAAGGAACTGAAACCAACATCTCCTTTTGCTTAGGCCTCGGACAGTTGAATGTGGTGATTAACGTTGAACATGACATGGAACCACTTGCCCAAGAGCAGAAGGGTCCCAGACTAATGGAGAAGAATCTGATTTCTCAGAGAAGCTTTAACTTATACCTTAAATACAGTACTCTTTTCTGTGGAAAGAAAGCATAAGTTTGAGAATTGAGTTCTCATCTCTCATATCATTATTCTTTAGTGTTGCAATCTGGTTCCTAAGGAGGAAGAGGAAGGCAGTCCTGGAGTGGTTTCTTTATAGTAATTTCAACAGAAGAGTGAGAGATGGAACCCGAAGAAGAAAGAATTCGTTACAGCCAGAGATTGGTTAGTATTTTCTTTTTTTTTTTCTCCAGTTTTGAACTAGAATAACTATTTTGCTTTCATTTGTGAGTTTAGTGTTATTAAACTTTTCAGGTGACTTTTCTGTGTACCAGTTAGGGGTGATTATACACTAATTTAATGTGAGACATTAAAATATTAGTATCTCATTTGGGGTTTGGTCAAGTAGTTGAAGCCTTAATATTCATCATGTTTGAAAATGGAATTGCAGCTTTAACTTTTATAGAAACCATTATAAATCAAAAGATATTTTAGATTATAGTGAGACAAGGATTCCCAATTTTACAATACTGAGACTATAAAAAATCTAATTGAATAAGTTACATTAGAATGTAAATTTTAGAGACAAAAGTTTGAGAAAGGATGATTGTATATCATTTTTTTAGGATTATGCAGACCCAGGATTTGTGATTTTTGAGATGGGGAGTAGAACTGTGGATTATGTTAATAAATTAACACTTTGGTAGGCTTGCAGAGTTGTTGAGGGATTGATTGAGAATAGAATAAAAGATGTTGATGAAGTTCTGTATTTTGTATTTTGGGAGGAATGTATGAGATATATCTTGTTGAAAGAAATTGTAGTCATTTAGAGAGATTTAACTTCTGTGTGCCTGTGTGTGTGCATATGCTTCCTTCTCATTGTTTTCCTGTGGAGTTTAAGATTTCTGTTTTCCTCATTCAAAGAGACCTTTATTAATATTCTAACCATATATTCATTTTAGAAAAATTGAACTTGTGTTTATGGAGTGGGATATGAGGAAACCCACAGTGTATGTATTATGTAAAATTTGCTGAACTGAAAGGCCTAGAATATTACTAAAGGAATTTATGGTGGTTTTATTTGGCTCTGCATTTTAGACTGAATTTGTAGGAAAAAGAATAATTTTCTTTCTCTTTTTTTGGTACTAGGCATCGAACTCAGGACCTTGTGCTTGTGAGGCGGGCAGTGGTACCACTGAGCTAAATCCCTGGCCCAAAAGAATGATTTTCTAGTCCATTTTCTGTTGAACCTCACTCTTTGAGCAAGGCTCCATTTTTAAAAATGTGATTGTTAAAAAGGTTTGGTGTGTATTATCAGGCAGGCATATGATTTGGTGAGCCTCATTTCAGTGATTTGCTAGTTCTCAATCCATATGTTGTAGTTACACTTTGTTATGTCTGTTTTAAGTGCTATGTATAGTAGTGGACTTCTTATAATTTTACAAATGTTTAGAGTTTGTTTTGACATTCTAACATTTGAATTAAACTTCTTTGGGAATAGAAAAAGAGGATACTGCAAAACTCCTTTCTCAGGTAGTAATTGCTATGTGGAATTCCTATTTATCATGTCAGACTGAGGTTTTTTTCTTTCTTTTATTTTTTTTTGGTACCAGGGATCGAAGTCGGGTCCTTGTGCTTGCACAGCAGATGGCGAAACCACTGAGCTAAATCCCCAAAGGTTTTTTCTTTTAAGACGGGGTTTCACTATGTAGTTCAGGCTAGCCTCAAAGTTGTGGCAGTCCTCCTGCCTCAGCCTCCCAAGTGCATCACCACACCCGGCAAGGCTAAAGGCTGAGAAATTTTAAACTGTTAGGTAGATATCTGAGCGGTCTTAGGATCTAGAGAAAGAGTGTTTCAGCAAGCAAAACTTTTCATGTTTTATAACAAGATAGAGTGGTATAATGGTAAGATCCAAGCAAGGACTTTTTGACTTTTGTCCTGGTAAGATATTTCTTTATCTAATTGTAAGATGAGTGCTACCTGTTGCATACATTAACCTTTTCCTTATCTAGCATGTTTTTTCTTTTGGTAAACGTGCTATTGAGCAGTTTTGTATGAGAGTACATCATATATTTTGGGG
This sequence comes from Heterocephalus glaber, assembly GCF_000247695.1. The sequence continues at coordinate 19,361,314 of NW_004624767.1, read as the reverse complement.
TTCTTTATCAGAATTTTGAATAACGATTTTGAAGTTTAGGGTAACTTTTGTGTGATTATATGACAAATTTATATCTCAAGTATAAATACCTTCTATAATGTAATTTTTTGTATGTGTAGTACTGGGGATTGAATCCAGAGCCTTCGCACTAAACTATATATCCTCAAGCCCATTTTAAAATTTTTGAGAGTGTCACTGAGTTGCTCTGGGATCCTCCTGCCTCATTCTCCTAAAGTGCTGTGATAAGAAAATGTGTAGGTAGTTTATTTGAATGTCGGTTTGTCCATAAAACTTTTTCTTTTTTTGGTGGGGAGATACTGGGGATTGAATCCAAGGCCTCATGAATATGAGGGAGGTAGCACTCTATCACTGAGTTACATCACCATCCCTTTTTATTTTTAGGTAGTATCTTAAGTTGCCCAGGATGGCCTGGAGTTTACAATCCTCCTACCTTAGCTTCTCAAGTAGGTGGGATGATAGGCATGTGTATCTGTGACTGGCTGAAACTTTTAATATCTCTGTGTAGTGAGTGCTCATATTACAGCTTTTTTTTGTTTGTTTTTGGGTTTTTGATACTGGGGATCGAACTCGGGACCTTGAGCTTGCGAGGCAGGTGGCAGAACCACTGAGCTAAATCCCCGGCCGTATTACAGCTTTTTTGTTGTTTTTTTGGTACCAGGGATCGAACTTGGGTCCTTGGGCTTGCGCAGCAGGTGGCGAAACCACTGTGCTAAATCCCCGGCCCTATTAGAGCTTTTTTTATTGATCAAGTTAGATCTTATTTGAGGAGTTTTAAGACTTACAAAAGGCAGGATGAAGAACTTCCATTAAATGAAGTACTGAAAAGCTTTAAAACTTTTTTTTCCTTGTCCTCAAAGACTTATGGTCATTTTTATAGTCATTAATTTCACACACACACACACACACACACACACACACACATGCACGTTCTTTTTTTCTTTTTGCATGGTGATGGGATGAAACCCAGAGCTTCCTTCATGCTAGACAAGTGCTCAACCACTGAGCTGTACTGCCAACCCCATTGTGTCTGTCTACTGTTTTGTGGTTATTGACAAGGGAACATAAAGTTGGAAAGAGAGAAAAAATGCTAGATTAATTAATTTGGCTCAGTGGTTAAAATTTGTGTAGTTCCATGCTATATTTAGTTGTTAAATTTAATTGAATCACAAAATACGTTGGATTAGAGTGTTATTGATTATTTATTACTTAATGTATTAGGGAATAAAATCTTTGTGATCATTCTTTGAAATACCTTCAAAGTAGCCTCTTGGGAGAGAAAACACAGTCTCATTTTAAAAGTCTGAGTCTAAATTTGTTTTGGGACAGAAGTGACTTTTGTATCCAGGAGTCTATCTCTCTTTTTAAAAAAGTTGTCATTAATAAGAACTTCATGTTTGAATATATCCTTTTAATGTTTTTTCCTACTGTAGCTATTTTGAGTGCATAGTGAATTTGGTAAAGCAAATTTTGATATGTTTATATCACGTTTGTGACAAGTCTTTTTTTTTCTTTCTGAGGCAGGGTCCCACTATGTAGTTCAGGCTGGCCTCTAACCTCATGGTGATACTCTTCCTCATGCTCCTGAGTGCTGGGATTACAAGTGTGTGCCACCAAGCCTAGCAAGTCGTTCTTAAAAATCAGAAATAGTTTAAAATTTGTATTTTGCCAAACTTTATTTACCTATTACATGTGGAAAAGAATTGTAACTTTGAAGGAGATAAATAGATTGATTGATTTGATTTGGGGCATAAGCTCTACTTTCTGGAACTAGTATGCTTATTTTGTAGTGTTTGAGTTGAACAGCTAGGAAATGACAAAAGAGCTACCTAGTGTTTGGGTTTTCTTAAACAAGACTTAGCTTTGTTTGTTTAAATGAAAATTTTAGTCTTTTTAAAGCCAGATCTTCCAAGGCAGATTTGTATCTGTTTGTACCTGAGGAGGTACTCCAGTGGGAGGAAAAGAAGCTTCGTTTTGGCGATAGTGTGGTATTTGGTTATCCTGAGGTGTAAAGATGGTTTATTTCTGTATTTCTGGTAAATTTGAATAGAGAACTTTATTAAGAAACATTGGCACATACTAAGCATGGAACTTTTTCTTATATATGTATTTGGTTTGAATAGCCAAGTGTTGGAGTGGTTTTGAGTTTTTGTTACTGTTCATATTTACTTATTTGCTTATTGAGAATACTTAGTAGAGTATCTTACAATTCCTAAGTCTAAATTGTTAGTTAAATTCATAAAGCTATATGGGATTGGGAATATAGCTCAGTTGTAGAGCATATGCCTAGCATGCTGGAGGCCCTGAGTTCGATCCTCAGCACTTACATTAAGGTTTTTTGGGGTTTTTTTGGTATCAGGGATCGAACTTGGGTCCTTGGCTTGCGAGGCAGGCGGCGGAACCACTGAGCTAAATCCCTGGCCCCTCAGCACTACATTAAAAAAACAAAAACAAAATCTATAGATGTGGTGGCATACTTCTCTAATCCCAGTATTTAGGAGGCTGAGGCAGAAGAATCGCTGCCAGTTTGAGGCCAGCCTGAGATATATAGTGAGTTCAAGGCCAGCCCAAACTATATAGTGAGACCCTGTCTCAAAAAAAATCCGTAAAGCTATACTTGGTGAACTTTTAGGTTTTTGTAACCATATTGCCCCTGTGTAATACTTATTATTGTATAGGAAAACCAAAGGCAGAATAACATTACTAAAGTAAGTATATGAGTTTTCTCTATTGTTTTGCATGATGACTTTCAGTTTTAATTTGGAACTTTTTTATTTTTATTTGAAAAGATAACCTTTGTTATATACTTTAATAATACTGGATTATAATATCGGTCCCCAACATGTATGCACATACATAGTTACATTTGGTGTAGGAAAAATTCACTAACTCCTGCGAAAGAGGATTGTAGAAAAAAATGGCCAAATCAATATAAAAAAAGTGAAGACAATATATTTGCGATAAAGGAGTTAAAGAACCTGAATTTTTTTTTTTTTTTTTTTAAGTTCACCTAAGCCTGGTTGTATTATGTGAAGGGGAAGATGTTGAGAATTCAATTTGCTTGTCAATCTTGATGACGAGATTAAGAGATTTTCTAAAGGATATTATTATCCTATTGGATGTTCAATTCTGCTAACATTGGTAGCATGACTCTGTAATATAGCTCAATCTTTTTATCTGTTGGTGGGAACTGGGAGCACTGAAGTCCTCCTGATAGTCCCACCTCATCCTGAAATTGTCTTTTCAAATTCAGCAGCAGTTATCAGATTATCCCTTTAACAAAAACATTCTAGCTTGAATGACCCCCACTTTAAGGTCTTTCTGACAAGGAGTCGACTAGGCAAAATGGAATACTTATTTTAAGTCTTTTGAGTTTCCTGGCATGAATGTATTATACTCTGTGTATATATGTGTGTTTTATTTTTTTGTTTGTTTTTTGAGACAGGGTCTGGCTATCTAGTCCAGGCTGGCCTTAACTCCATGTAGTGTAGACTAGCCTTAAACTTGCAGTGATCTTTCTGCCTCAGTCTCTTAAGCCTCTTGAGTTTTGAGATTAGAGGCATGTGGGACCACTTCAGGCTTTCATGTTGCTAACAACTAGAAAAATATTATAGGTGTTACAAATTGCTGCTTTTGCTTATTACAGTATTTCATGAGATTTAGCCTTCATTATATATTAGAAGAGGACAACTCGTATTTATTTTTGAGACAGGGTCTTGCTATGTAATTCTGCCCTGTCTTGAACTCACTATGTAGCCAGGGCTGGGCTTGAACTCATGCCAGTCCTCCTGCCTCAGCCTCCTAAGTGCTGAGATTACAGGTGTGAGCCACCATACTCAGTAGCACTGTTCTGATTTTTGCAGTCTCCTTCCTGATAATGTAGATGAAAAACTTGTTTTCAGGTAATTTAAAATGCAGATGAAGGAGCTTATTTATTCTTACATAGTAAGATGTATTTTGGGATCCAGAGTGAGGACTATGTTTAAGTCCTATCACTTCCTCTTGTTTTATTTTGCTGAGTATTAATCACTACTGTACTTACTGTTAGTGCACAGCTTTCTACTTGAGTGTAAACTGTATGAGAGTTAGGATGTTCTTGTTTTGTTTTGTTTTGTTTTTTGGTTTATTGAGACAGGGTCTTGCTGTGTAGCCCAGGCTGGCCTTGAACTTGCAGCCATCATCCTGCCTCAGCTTCTCCAGTTCTGGGATTACAGGTGTGTGCCACCATGCCTGGCTAAGGCTGCTTTTTTTGTTTGTTTATTTATGCTTTATACTGAATGCTTCAAGTAGTGACTGACATGTAGTATATGTTAAAGTATTTGTTGATATTATTGAAAGCCCTGATGGTGTACTTTACTTTAGTGTAGTTTACTTTAATACTTTTTTTTGAGATAGAATCTCATGTAACCCAGACTAGCCTCAAACTCACAGTGATTCTCCTGCCTCAGCCTCCCTGTTGCTGGGATTTCAGGAGTGTGCCACCACACTTGGACACTATCAGTTTTCTGCTAGGAATAGGTCAGTGGAGTGGATTTTGGAATATAGAGATGAACATTCTATCGGAATGTTGAGTCTTGCAGTGTAGATAAGAACCAGAAAGCCTAAGCAGTTAACACATAAAAATTTAGGTTTGAAGTGGGCAGCACATATCTGTAATCCCAACACTGTGTGAGGGTGAGGCAATACAGTATTTCAAATATGAGCCCATTCTGGGCAGTTTTGCCATTCAGAAAGATTCTGTCAAAAATCAAAAAGGGCTGGGCCTGTAGCTCAATCCAAAGGCTGTTCTAGTATAAACCAGCATTAAGCTTTAACCTACATGTCAGGTAAACATGTTTAAAGTAGCTGGATCACTAAAACAAAACGTCTAGTTGACTTTTTTCCCCAATTGACTTTATGTATGTATGTATGTCTGTATTTTTTGGTACTGGGGATCGAACTCAGGACCTTGCACTTATGAGGCAGGCGGCAGAACCACTGAGCTAAATCCCCAGCCCAACTATTTATTTATGTATTTATTTATTTAATTTTTTTGGTACCACGGACCGAACTCAGGTCCTTGTGCTTGCCCAGCAGGCGGCGAAACCACTGAGCTAAATCCCTGGCCCTCAAATTTTTTTTTTTTTTTTTTTGGTACCGGGGATTGAACTCCGGTCGTTGTGCTTGCATAGCAGGTGGTGAAACCACTGAGCGAAATCCCCGGCCCTCCCGACTATTTATTTTTTGAGAAAGGGTCCCACTATGTAATTCAGGCTGGCTTTGAACTCACTATGTAGCCCAAGCTGGACCTGAATTCCGAGTGATCCTCCTGAGTGCTGAGATTATAGTTGTGTGCCACTGAACCCAGCTCTAGTTGAATTTAAAAGTATACTCTGAGCTGAGCACTGTGGCACACACCTGTGATAAAACTAACACTAAGGGCCGGCTGATGCAAGAGGATCCCAAATTTGAGTCTCACTTGGGCAGTTTAGCAAAACCCTGTTTCAAAAAATAAAAAAGGGCTGGGGGCCTGGGGATTTAGCTCAGTAGTTTCCCCACTTGCTGCACAAGTGCAAGGACCCGAGTTTGATCCCCAGTACCAAAAAAAAAAGGGGGGGGTTGGGAATTTAATTCAGTGGTAGAGTGATTGCCTAGCGTGTATGAGGCACTGAGTTACATTCCCAACATTGCAAAGTAAAAAATTATTTAATATTACTTATTTATTTTTGCTTCTGTTTTTTTCTTTAATAAACATATGTGCCAAATGCTAGGTTAAATTTTTACATATATGTTACCTTATTTAATCATCAAACCAACTCTTTAAGGTAGATGGTATAGTTTTTGTTTGGTAGGTTTTGTTCTCAGTACTCAGAATTGAGTTCAGGGCCTTCATAGTGAGCTACATCCCCAGCCCTTTATTTTTAATTTTGAGACAAGGTCCTGAATTCACTAAGCTGCCCAGACAATTTGCAATCTTAGGTGGTTTTTTTTTTGTTTATTTTTTGTTTTTGTTTTTTGTGGTACTGGGGATTGAACTCAGGACCTTGTGCTTTCGTAGCAGGCATGGTGCCACTGAGCTAAATCCCTGCCCCACAACTTGCAATCTTGCAGCCTTCCTTCTTCAGCCTCCCAAAATGTTGGGATTACAGGCATGTACCACCATGCCCAGCTTCGTGTGTTTGTGTGCATTTGAGTATTCATGTGTGCAGTGTAGTCTTTTTTTTTTTTTTTGAGACAGGGTCTTCCTATGCATTATGAGCTGGCTTTGAACTTACTATGTAGTCCAGACTGGCCTCGAACTCGCCATGATGCTCCTGCCTCAGGCTCCTGAGTCCTGGGAGTACAGGTGTGCGTATGGGGTGTAGTCTTAAACCTTAAATTTTTGATTATGGAAGTGGAGGCTCAAGGAGAGACTTGTCCCAAGATTATAAAGTTATTAAAGGGTGGATCAGATCTTAAATTTAAGGTCCGTGCTCTTTACTCCAAGCTCCATTTCTTACTCCATCTGATATTTTCTGTGGTATATTTCATACAGAAAATAAATTATACCCACTCATAATATAGGAAATTGTACACTGAATGCGTCACTTTTTTTGAGGTTACTTTCAAATTTTCTTCCCTAACAACTGTCTGCATAATATCTAAATGAGAACCTTATAAATACTTGACAGTGTTTCATCGTGTTTTAAAAAATTGGCAAAAAATGGGGCCGGGGATTTAGCTCAGTGGTTCTGCCACCTACCTCGCAAGTGCAAGGCTCCAAGTTCGATCCTCGGTACCAAAAACAAAACAAAACAAAATTGTGAGCCAAAAAATTGGCAAAAAAAAAAAATTGGCAAATTGTTTTTGTGAAGTTCGAATTTATCGCACTTGCTCTATTAAAATGGCAGTGCCTTGTAATTTGTCTATATGTTAAGCTTTTTATTTATGCATGTCACTTATATCCTTGTTTTCTGTTTTAAATTTTAGGTTCTTGGGGGTTTTCTCTATCTGTGAGTATTTGTTAAAAACTTAAACCCTAAAGATAAAAGGCAGAAAATAGTGACCAAATGAATGGTTTTGGCACATACAGTGGTGAAGGCCTCCTTCAGGTAGGTAGAGAGGAGGAGGGATGAGGGTGGCCTTTTAAAGTCATAAAGATAGCTTTATGTGTTACTGTGGAGGTTGAACCCCCAACACCTTTTTATGGATATCTGCTAGATTGTTGGGACTAAAGTAGGTAGTTTATTTTATTAGGAGGCATTGCTGAGAATGTTAGAAATATCCTAAACAATTTTCAAAGCCAGATGTGAACAGTAGACATTAGATGTTACAGTGTGTTTTTAACTTAATACAATATAGAGATTTGATAAGTTGTATTTTAGGAGTAGTTTCTGCAGCTTCACATCAGAAGGCTATCTAGAATACAATACTATTGAAATACAGTGATACCTTGGTTCATGAACTTTTATTTGTTTACTATTTTGGGCAAGATGGCCCCGTTTGTGTTTGTGTGGGAAAGATGGCCGCAGTTGGGTTTGTCACCTAATGTAGAGTTTGCAAACAGCAGCCGAATTTTGCCAAATGCTTCTGTTTGTGAACTAGATTATTTGCATACAAAAGGGTTAGTGAACCCAGATACTATCTTTTCAGGTGATAGGTACTTGAACTTCATTATTACTTTTTTTTTTTACACTAGGGATCAAACTCACAAACATTCTACCATTAATAAGTTATATCCCCAGCCTTCATTTATTTATTTTTGAGACAGGGTTTCACTTTTTTTTTTTTTTTTTTTTTGAGGCAGGGTCTTGCTATGTAGTTGAGGCTGGCCTTGGACTCATTATGTAGCTCAAGCTGGCCTTAAATTCATGGCCATCTTCCTGCCTCAGCCTCCCAAGTGCTGGGGCTACAGGTGTGCACCACCATGCCTAGCTCTCTCACTTCGTGTAGTGCAGGCTGGCCTTGAACTCACTATGTAGCCCAGGCTGACCTCAAACTCTCGGTTATTCTCCTGCCTCTGCCTCCTAAGTGTTGGGATTACAGGTGTGCATCATCATGCCTGGCTTCCAGCCCTTTTTAAAATTTTTATTTTTATTTTGGTTTTTTGAGACAGGATATCACTCTGTAGCTCAGGCTGGCCTCAAACTCACAATGATCCTCTTGACTCAGCCTTCTGAATGCTGGGATTACAGATGTTATGTCACATGCCCAACTCCTTTTTTAGTTTTTATTTTGAGACAAAGTTTCACTAAGTTGCCCAGACTGGCCTCAATTTGTGATCCTTCTGCCTCAGTCTCCTGAGTAGCTGGGATTACACATATGCATCTTCATGCTGGGCTGATACTTGAATCCTTAAGGCTGTGGTTTTGAAAATATACTTCTCTCCACAACATTACTATTATGTGAAAATCAGGGACATGTTAGAAATACAAGATCTTGGCCTCCAGTTCAAACTTACTGAATTAGAAACTCTGAGGGGGGACCTGCATTATGTATTTTAACAAGCCAAATGATTCTGATGCATGCAAAAGTTAGACAACCACTTCAATGGGTATAGGTGGTAGAAATAGAAAGGAAGAGTTAGAAGCTAAAACATTGGCAGTAAAGGTCTGATAGAACAAAGAAATGGGTAGCATGATGGAAAGAATGCTTGCTTAACTGGGGATCATGAGCCTTGAGTCATAGCATCATCTTTGTTACCAATTTTAGTATATGTGCTGCCGAAGCGAGCACATCATCTTTGTTACCAATGATAGTTGGGTTTTTTTTGGTAGTACTAGGGATAGAACCCAGGGTTTTAGCACTGAACTATAATCCCTAGCTCTTTTAAATTTTTATTTTGATATAGGGTCTCACCAAGTTGCCTAAATAGGACTAGAATTTGTAATTCTACTGCCTTAGCCTCCAGAGTGCTGGAATTACACTCATGTACCACCTGCCTTCAGCTGTGGTTTTAGACGAGAACTGACTTTGGAGACAAAAATAAATAAAGAATTAAGGTATACTTGAGATTAAATCTGGGTTACGAGGAAGACTAGAATTTTTGAGAAAGGGAAGAGAGAATTTGAGATGTTAAACAGTTGGAGATGTTACAGATTTATTTATTTATGAAAATTTATTTACTTATTTTTTGTTTTTTTAAGACAGGCTCTCACTCTGTGGTCTAGGCTGGCCTTGAACTCACTGTATAGCTCAGGCTGGCCTTGGACTCACAGCAATTCTCCTGCATCAGCTTTCCCAGTGCTGTGATTGTAGGTGTGCACCACCACACCCAGCCAGCAGATTCAGTTGAAACAAGGATTCTCAACTGAGGGTGACTTTGCCCCACAGGAAATATTTGGTAGTATCTGGAGCCCTTTTTGATTATTAGACTTGGGAGAGTACTCTATTAGTATTTTGTGGGTTGGCTAAGGACGCTGCTAAAAATGTCCTATAATGTACACAACAGTTAGTGGTTCAAAATGTTAATAGTGTGAGATTGACAGATGTGATAAGGGAAATATCTGTTAGGTAGGTTTGATCAATATTTTCTTCCTGATTATCTCCTGCTCAGTTAGTGTTCTAACACAAAACATCTCAAAAGCAGTCTCAGATTTGTTTTTCAGGGCTTTGCCCAAAAATAAGCAAGAAATGTTGAATTTTCACAAAACTAACTTTATAGTCATTGCAGTCTTCAACCCAGTTCCATATTTCTTCCTTATTACTCCTATTTTTTTATATATATATATATATATTTGGGGGTGTGGCTTGGATTGAGTTGTTCCTTTCAACATAACTGTGCTGGATGTGGTGGTATATACCTGTAACCCCATCAGGAGCCTGTAGCAGAAGAACGGAGAGTATGAGACCAGCCTGCACCACATAGCAAGACTGTCTCAAAAAGTCAAAAAAACATATCCTAAGATCTAAGGTAACTTAAAAAAGCATTCACTGTCAAGAACATTTGTTAAGTTATAGCAAGAGATCCCATTCTGACATTCTCTTTGATATATAGGAAAATGGGGAGATAAAACCTGTGGTATTGATGTGCGTATATATTGCCCTATAGCCAAATATCCCATGATCATTCCTGAGAAAGTACCTCATGAACTGGTTATGGTCCTCACTGTGAATTCAGAGTAACCTCCAGACTTTTATCTCTTTATATCCCTGGATCAGGGAGATTAGGAACTTTTTTGTTAGGGCAGTAATTTGGTTAGCATACTCTTTTTTTTTTTTTTTTTTTTTTTTTTGGTACCAGGGATCAAACTCAAGACCTTACACTTGCGAGGCAGGTGGGGTGCCACTGAGCTAAATCCTCAGCCCTGGTTAGCATACTCTTGTTTCTGACAGTGACTTGAAGAGAATGTATATTCGTAATGTAATTATTTTATCAAACTTACAGAGATTTCAAAGTATTAACCTATTGTGTCTTTTCATCATCTTAGTCTTTTAATTCTTACAATTCTTGGAGTTATCAGAACTTGGGGGAAGAGCTACTAAATTGCAGAATCCTAGAAGTTGCTATTCATATATCTTTAGGTAAAAGATGCCCTTGTAGTTCTACAGTATACTGCCTGTGTGGTTATACATGGTGACCCTTGTTGGAGGGAAAGAAGATATGAAGGAAAGTCACTTTGTGCATTTCAACTAGGACGGGTAATAATTTATGCATTTAATTTATTTTTTTACTTTTTTTGTCTGTTTTTGAGATAGGGTCTCTCTATGTAGTTCAGGCTGGCCTTGAACTCAATATGCAGCCCAGGCTGGTCTCGAACTTGTGATCCTCTTGCCTCAGTCTCCAAGTACTAGGATTACAGGTATGTGTCACCATGCCCAGGCCTCTTTTCCTTTTTTTGAGACAGTCTTGCTAAGTCACTAATTTGCCTAGGCTGGGTTTGAACTTTCTGTCCTCCTGCCTCAGCCTCCTGTGTGCTGGGATTACAGGTGTGCGCCACCAGGCCTGGCTACATCTAGGTTTTTGTAAGTATACTCTGTGTTGTTTTCAATGTGATGAAATCACCCAAGGACACATTTCTCAGAATATATTCTTGTTAAATGATGTATAACTGTATTGGCTAATTTATTTCTCAACAACCTTTAAGGTAGGTTCTATGATTCCCACTTCACAGACTTGGAGCAAGAGACATAGCGTAGTTAAGTGACTTGCCCCAGGTTACCTGGCTAAGAAGGCACATAGCCAGGATTCAGAATAGACTGCCTGGTTCCAGAATGGTACTAAGTAAGCTATACTGCCTCTTCAACCTTATTTTAGCACAGTTTATAAATGTTTTGCTGATGAAGTTAGAGTGATTCCCAAGTCATATTTCCTCATTCAGGAGATTCATTTACTTTAACATGTTTGTTGAATGCTTCATGCTGGGCCAGGCACTTTTTTAATTTAACTTTTTAATTATTATTATTTTAGAATTTCTAAATATTGTGATTTCAGATAATACTGAATATTTTGAAGAAATTATGAGGGTGATGAGATACTTGTAGGCTGGGAACCCCTCCTTGAGATTGGTAATCTATGAAAGGTGTCCTGAGAAGATTGCATTTTGTACTGCGACTTCAATGTATTGTTCTTGATGTTTAAGTGTTCAGGGAACCAGATTTGGGTTAAGAGAGCTCAGCTCAAGGTATAGGGACCAGCTAATACAAAGACCTAAGGTGTAAGAATGAGAAAATATTACTAAGCATTGTATTATATATTAGACATCATGCAAGGCTCTTGGGATAGCCAGTGATGGCAAACCTTTTAGAGCTTTCAGTGATAACAAACAGCCTGCTACACCATGTGTGCCATAGGTTCGCCACCACTAGGATTAATGAGCAAGACAGGCATGGTCCTTTCATCTTAGAGCTTCCAGTTTGGTGGGAAAGTCAGACACTAAACAAACACTAATCATAGTAATTGTGGTTATGCAGAGGGCTACAAAGATGAATACAGGATGCAATGAGAGTATAATGTGGTGAACTAATCTAGAATTGAGTAGTGGGTTGAGGCATCAGAGATCACTTTCAGGAAGGGAGCTTTTAAAACTGAGGTAATACTGTTAATAGGTAACCAGCAAAGCCAGACGTTTTAGCTCATGCATGTAATCCTAGCACTCAGGTGGCTGAGGCAGGAGGATCACTTTGAGTTTGAGGCCAGCCTTGGCTACATAGTGAGTTCAAGGCCAGACTGAACTGCATAGTGAGACTGTCTCAAAAAAACCAGAAAAACAAAAAGGTAACCAGAAAAGGAGTGATTAGCATATGCAGAAACTCCAAGATTGGAAAGAATTTGACACGTTTGAGAGACCTGTCCAGCAGCCAAACAAAAAAAGACAGTGCAACTATAGAGTCATAAGTAGAGGGAGAAGGATCTTGACAAGATAGTTAGGGGTCAGATCAAATAGGGCATTATCCTTAAAGTAGTGGGAAGACAGAAATTTGAAGGAGTAGTATATGTTTGGACTAATGCCAGTGGCTGAGTTGTAGAGATAGAATTAGAGTGAGTACAGGAATAGATTTGGGAAGACCAGTTAGGAGGCCACTGCAGTGGTTCTGGTAAGATATGATGGTGGTATATGGATGAGAGAGGTGACTGTAAAATTAGAGAGGAAATAGTTTGAGAAATATTTATAAAACAGACTCATAGGACTTTGGTTAATTGGATGTGTTGAGGTTGCATGTGAAAGAGGTACGTAGAAGCATGACTCAAGTTTTCCTCCTGTGTGGCTTATTATACAATTATTTTATTGGGGTAGAGGACACTGAAGGAAGAGCCAGTTTGGAGATTGAGCAGAGAAGTGTACATTCACTTTGGAGTAAGTTTGGACAGGTTGAATGTAAGTGTTGGTGAAACATCACAGTAAACTGTTTGTTTTGGTACCGGGGATTGAACTCAGGTCCTTGCACTTGCGCAGCAGGTGGCGAAACCACTGAGCTAAATCCCCGGCCCCTCACAGTACAACTGTTGAGTAGGTAATTGGATGTGTTCTGGGCCTCAGGAAAGGCTTATGGGCATATGGTTGAATCCTCTTATATGTTTGGTAATTGAAGTAGGGTAGACATGGAATGCCCTTTAGAGCAAGTGAGAGGGAGGAGCTGGAGAAGAGAGTGGTGTCATGAAGCCAACAGACTATGTGACTTGCTGTGTATCAGGCACTGTTCTAAGCATTTGTACATTTTTAGTCAGTGTTTGTAATCTTATGAAATAGGTGCTTTAAAAAAAATAGGTGCTTTTCTTTTTATTTTATAGATGACAAAAATGACACAAGAGGGCACTGTATAACTTATATCACTAGAGACTAACTGGAGGAGTTCATTTTTGAGCTTGCTCTGTTTTCCTAGTATGGAGATTCACTGTTGTGAATTTCTCTCATAGAACTGCTTTCATTGTGTCCCATAAATTCCTGTATGTTGTATTACCATTATCATTCAATTGTAGAAACTGTCTAATTTCTTCTTTAATTTCCTCTGTGACCCATTGGTTTTTCAGGAGAGTTATTCACTCTTCGTGTGTTTGTGGTGTTCTTGTGATTTCTTATGCTATTGATCTCCAGTTTAACTGCATTATAGTCTGCTAATATACAGGGGATAAGTTCAATTCCTTTGCATTTAGTTAAACATGTTCTATGAACTAGCATGTGGTCTATTTTGGAGAATGACCCATGTGCAGCCGAAAAGAATGCATATTCTGATTTTGTGGAGTGGAACACTCTGTAGACATCTATTAAGACCATTTGTTGAAAAGCTTGGTTCAATTCTAGTATTTCGTTGTTGATTTTTTTGTCTAGATGATCTATTTGTGACAGTGGGCTACTGAGGTCCCCCACTACAATTGTATTACTGCTTATTTGGTTTTTCATGTCCATTAATATTTGTTTTGTATAGTTGAGGGCATTAATATTTGTTGCATATATATTTATGATTGTCATCTCTTCCAGAAGTTTGTTTTTGAACCTGGGCTGTCTTTGTTTGTTTGTTTTGGTTTTGTGTTTTGTTTTTCCGATTTTTAAATTTAGAGACAAGATCTTTCTAAGTCCCTAAGTTACCCAGGCTGGACTTGAACTTTCATCTACGCCGTCATTGTCCCCCCCCCCTTTTTTTTTTCTTAATGTATCTTCTTGATAAGCTCCTAATTATCCTCCAAGTCCCTGGGATGTTATCCTTCTTTTGCGCACTTCTTAGTCACATTCTTCAGGCACTTAGGACCAGTAGCTTTTAATTTTTTTTTTTCCAGTACCAGGAATTGAACTCAGGACTTTGTGCTTGCCAGGCAGGCATGGTGCCACTGAACTACATCCCTGGCCCAGGACCAGTAGCTTTGTGTTACAATTATTTGATTATTTTTACCCATCATTAGGAGGCCAATCAACCTTCGGACCGACTGACCTATCTACTTTTCTTCCTTCCTCCCTCCTTCTCTCTCCTCCCTTTCCCACTCCCCTCCCTGCTCTCTGTTTTCCTCTCCATCCCTGGGATTGAACCCAGGGCCTTTGCACTGAACTACATCACCAGCCCTTTTTTATTATTTTAAAATTTTGAAACAAGGTCTCATTAGGTTGCTAAGTTGCCCAGACGGGGCTCAATTTGAGATCCTCCTTGTCTCAGTTTCCTAGAGTTAGGATTACAGGTGTGCACCACCATGCCTAGTTTATGAGTAGATTTCTTTAAGGCAAGAGCTTTTTTTTGTATTAGGGATTGAACCTAGGGCTAAGCCACATTCCCCAGCCCTGCTCCTCCACATCTTTTAAATTTTGAAATAGGGCTTTACTAAACTGCCCAGCCTGAGCTTGAATTTAGGATCCTCTTGCCTCAGCCTCCCATGTACTACTGTCATGCCCAGCTTCTGAAGTTGTTGATGTTGCTTGCCCAAAGCAAAATTTTGTGTATTATACATTTATATCTATTTGTGTGTCAGTCTATCTGTATCTAGGGTATCTCCAAGATGAGTGCTTAAGGGAAGGAAAAGGAAAAAGGAAAAGTACTGACCTTTGTTAGGCAGGTTGAAACTTATCAAAAAATAAAGGTTGCTTTTGGACTAGCAGATACATAGTATATGTACTTATTTGCCTTCTAACCAAAAATGTTTCTTAGCAGTAAAATTTGCCTCAACCTGGGACATACATTGAAAAGTGTATATGATTATTGGTGTTCATATATTTTCTGTAGAGGTAGTTGCACATTTCTTTGATGGAAAGCATAACAGTCAACATATATAACAAATGGATATTTGGCATATTTATTGGCATTGTGTTAAATGCTTTATATGTGCACTTCCACCATTGTTGTCTTGACTTAACAACTGGACTTCATACTTTGCGTTTAAGTTTATTCTTCTTTAAATAAAAAGGACCTTTTGGAAATACAGTTGCTAAAAACTTTTAAGATGTAGTGATGGTGCCTGGCGGAATACTTCCAGGATTTAATGAACAGTAGGATGTTTGCTCCATGTATGATCCATTTCAGACTTTGTAAATTGAACAAGCCATTTTCTTTAGTCTTTTCTTACATGAAAGTGCTGCTTCCTTCCTGCCCCTTTAATTATTGTAATTGACATTCTCCAGACCTTTTCTAGTTATTAACTAGAAGAATTGTTACAGGTTTAGAAGTTTAGTTCTTTCTGTTTTTGTGCTCACTCATTTATTCATCAAACACTGTCAGTATCTTATGCATTGATCTCATAGTCTGGTAAGGGAAGTTATATAATGAAATAATTCTACGAAAAATAAAATGTAGGAGGTTCCAAGTAAGTACAGAGCAAAGAAAAAGAGAAGAGTGACTGAGAAATATTTTTTTTTAAATCTTCAAACAGGAGATAACTACTCAGTTGAATACTAGAACACTAATGGTTGTTCAGGCAGGCTGGAGGATGAGGAAGGAAATTCCAAGTGGAAGAGCCAGCATGTTCAAAGGCAAAGTGTGAAGTAGTGCCGTGGTAGAAGTTCAAAATAGCATTGCCAATATCAGTGATAGTGACACATAAGAACAGAAGTAGATCTGAGATACAAAGAGTCTTGAGTCATGTTGTGTGTACCTTATATGGTAGGTGGTAGAGAGACATTAGAAGTGTGACCTGGGGTAGGGAGGACTCTATCATCAGTTGTAGAAAAATTACCCTTAGAGGTATTGTGAAGGAGAGTCTAGTGAGGGGAGAATTCCAGAGTTCAGTATTTGAGGTATGAATTTATTGTAACGTTAGAAGAAATGATAACTAAAACTCTTGGCCCTGAGAGTGGAGATGGAGCAGTAGCTGAATCAAGAGGCATTTTTGGAACAGAATTGATGGTATTTGATGAACCTCTTTTTGCACTAGAAGATGACTCCTATGTTCTTGGCTTGAGTTCCTCGTTGATAGGCATTGTCCCTAATTGAGAGAGAATACCATGCTTTTACAAAGTTAGAATATATTTTTGGTTTATTTGTATTAATCATTACATCTCTAGTAGAATATTTATTTACTTGGGTTTTTTTTTTGGTACGAGTATCGAACTCAGGACCTTTTTCCTGCGAGGCAGGTGCCAGAACCACTGAGCTAAATCACTGGCCCTTTGTTTACTTGTTTTTGAGACCAGTTCCTGTTATGTTGTCCAGGCTGGTCTTGAACTTGTAGGCAAGTAGTTTGGACTACAGACAGGCGTATCCCACCACACCTTGATAGTCTAGTAGGATATTTAATTCACTAGTTGTTTATTGGAGTCTCCTTTATAAAGAACTTTACCGTTAGTGAGTTCAAGGCCAGCCTGAACTGCATAGTAGGACCTAGTCTTAAATATAAATTCTATGAGAGATTCTGGGCTAGCTAATGTCATGAGGCAGCAACATAGATTTGGATAATTGTTGATTTGTTAGGACTACTTCGGGCCAGATGTGGCATTTGGGAGGCTGAGGCAGGAGGATCGCTGCAAGTTCAAGGTCACCCATAGTGAGACCCTGTCTCAAAGAAAGAAAAAAGAACTAGTTCAGAAATTATTATATTTTAATTACTACATAGAATACTTTGTTTTTCTCTATGCCTCCTACCTCATTCTTGCCCAAGTCAAGGGTTAATAGTATATTACTTCTTAGCCAGGCAAGGTGTCTGTCACATGCCTGAAATCCCAGCACTCTGGGAGGTGAATTACAACACAGGTTCAAGCCTCGACTGGGCAAGTTAGTGATTTGGAAAGACTCTGTGTCAAAATTTTTAAAAATGAAAGGGGCTAGGAATGTAGCTCAAAAATTTAATTAAAAAAAAATTTTTAAAGGTGAGAATGTAGCTCAGTGTAAAGGGTCTGGATTCACTCTTCAGTATAAAAGTTCTTTGGGGCCGGGAATTTAGCTCACTGGTTCCACCACCTGCCTCGCAAGCACAAGGACCCGAGTTCAAATCCCCAGTACCAAAAAAATATAAATAAATAAATAAATAATTAAAAGTGCTTCTTCACTTAGCTTGTGAGTTCTTTCTCAGTTTATTCCCATGTTTAGAGTGTCAGCTTACACTGTCTTCTCTATCATTTATAACAATATTAACAACTGTCCCAAACATGTGGGGAACATAGATATCTAAAGTTATCCATTTACTTCCATCTGAGACAGTCTAGTTAGATTTGTAGCATAGGTTGGCCTTGAACTTGGTATCCTCCTGCCTAAACCTTCTAACTTTTGGGATTACTACAGGTGTACACCACTGTGCCTGATTCTTTTGTTGTTGTTTTGGGGTTTTTTTGAGACGGTTTTGGTTTGTAGTTCAGGCTGGCCTGGAACTCACTATGTAGCCCAGGTTGGCCTGGAACTCATGGTGATTCTCCTGCCTCAGTCTCCCAAGAGCTGGGATTACAGGGGTGCACCACACTAAGCTTGTTCTTGTTCTTCAAATGTGATGCAGTTATTGAAGAGTATGCATTTTTTTTTTTTTTTTTTTTGTGGAACCGGGGATCAAACTCAGGACCTTGTGCTTGCCAGGCAGGCAAGAGCCTGCATTTTAAGAATTCTATAGAGAGGTCTGGTGTGGTGGCTCATCCCTGCAATCCCAGCATTTGGGAGGCTGAGGCAGGAGGATCACCACAAGTTCAAGGCCAGCCTGAACTACATAGCAAGACTGTCTCAAAAAAAAAAAAAAAAAAAATTTCTATAGGGAAGCCTTGTTAAAAGATTTTGAAATTGTAAACAAATTACATCTCAAATTTCCTCCTTTATGGACTCCATATGGCCATTGTAATTAGCACATTCAGGAAAGCCCTTGTTGATATTTTTGCCATCATAAGTGAAGTTGGAACTTTGAGGAGCTCTTACCAACCACAAGTAAAAGAACTCCTCTGGATAAAAGAATAAAAAAATAGAGGTTTAAGCACCATAATCAAATGTCAAATAGTTGTTGGTAGGGAAGTCAGGGCTAGGGATTTAGCTCATTGGTTCCAACACCTGCCTCACAAGTGCAAGGTTCCAAGTTCGATCCCTGGTACCAAAAAAAAGACAAGATTAGGGAGGCCAGGTTGGGGGTTTGGCTCAGTGGTACCACCACTTGCCTCAAAAGTGCGAGGTCCCGAGTTCAATCTCCAGTACCATAAAAAGATTAGGGAAGCCATCTTGTCTCAGCTTAATCCTGTGTTAAAACACCTTTCTCTCAATTTTCCATAAATTGACTTTTCTAATCACCTCGCTATATATCCTTTTGAGAAGAGACTTAGTTTTCAGACCTATTTTAAGGTAGAACTATTGCGTAAAATTTCTCAATCTTGTGGTGTTGTGATAGTCATTTGAATTGCTTATGTGTGCCTACCCATATTATTGAAATTTATTGATTTCTGCTAATAGAATGGCAAACTGACACATTTCCATTTGAAGGGATATTTGTCTGTTCATTCCACAGTGATAGGCTCTTTGCCACAGTACTTCAAATGAGTAGCACTGGTTTAGGTGTGTAATAGTTGTTCAATTTCTGATGAGAAGTTCCTTTAGATATAACCCTTTTTATATACTATTACAGTCTAAAAATATGGGTAGTTGCACTGCAGGATTAACTTGATTTTAAAAAGACTCCTGTGGAGTTTGTAATTATAGGAATGTGAAGGATTTAAAAGAAATTGCAATAGGTTATTTCCATAGGTAAAATTTTGTTTACTTTTTTTCTAAACTGCTTAGTCTTTTGGAATATATTACTGATGATTCTTCATAATGTTTTGGTCTTTGTCCCCCCCGCCCCCCCCAGTTTTGATAGATTAATACCTAGGGTGGGTGAATATGGAAGAAGCTTAAAGGACCCCTCTGCTCCCAGTGATGAAAGTTAAGAATACTGTAGTGGTTGTTATAAATACAAGAAAGTTAAAGAAAATGCTGAATGTGGTGATACATGCCTATAATCCCAGCACTCTAGGAGGCTGAAGCACAAGAATCTCAAGTTCAAGCTGAGCTTGGGAAATTTAGGGACTTAACAAGACCTGGGGATGTAGTTCAGTGTGAAGGCTCTGAGGTCAATCCCTAGACCAGCCAAAAAAACCCCAAAAAACAAAGTTTAAAAAAAGTAAAACACTCATAATTCCCAGCTCAACCATCATTACTGTTAGTATATTTCCTTCCAGTTTTTTTTCTGGCATAGTTTTTTGGGTTTTTTTTTCATGTGCAGCAGAGAATGTGTATTCTGATGTTATGGGGTGAAACACTCTGTAGACATCTACGAAGTCCATTTGTTCAAAAGTTTGGTTCAGTTCTGATATTTCTTTGTTGATTTTTTGCCTACATGATCTGTCCGTTTGTGACAGTGGGGTTTTGAGATTCCCCCATTACAATTGCATTAGTGCTTATTTGCTTTTTCATGTCCATTAATATTTGTTTTATATAGTTGAGTGAGATGGTATTTGGTGCATATATATTTATGATTGTTATCTCTTCCTCTTGGATTGCCCTTTACAAGGATATAATGACCTTTTTTGTCTCTCTTAATCAGTCTTGGCTTAAAATCCACTTTGTCTGCAAATAGAATAGCTACCCGTGCTTTTTTTCTGGTTTCTTGTCACATGGAATATTGTTTTCCATCCTTTGACTTTCAATCTGTGAATTTCTTTTTGAATTAAATGTGTTTTTTGTGTGCAGCATATTGTTGGATTATGCTTCTTGATCCATTCTGCTAATTTGTTTCTTTTGATTAGTGAATTGAGACCATTTACATTGATGGTTATAACTGATAGATATTGACTTATCTTTGTCATGTTATTTTTCTGTTGCCCCCCCCCCCATTTAATTGCTTGCCTTGCCTGATGGATTCATTCTGTTGGGAGTTCATTTATTATGTTAGAGTTGTAGTACTCATTCTACTTTGTAGAATGTCCCTCAGAACATTTTGGAATACTGGTTTGGTGGTCATGAATTTCTTCAGGTGTTCTTTGTCATGTATCTTATTTCTTCATGAGTTTTGAAAGATAGTTTTGCAGGGTACATCAGTCTGGGTTGCAGGTTGTTTGCTTTTAGGCCTTGAAACACTTCACTCCAAGCTGTCCTTGATTTGAGGGTTTATGTTGAGAAAGAAGTCTGCTGTGATTCTGATGGGCTTTCCTTTACAGGTGATTTGTTTCCTTTCTTTAACAGCTTTTAACATTCTATTCATGTGTTGGATTTTTGGACTGTTCTGTTGACTGTTACATGCCTTAGTGTATGTGTATATATTTATTTATTTACTTATTTTTTGGGTACTGGGGATCGAACTCGGGTCCTTGTGCTTGCGAGGCAGGTGGTGGCACCACTGAGCTAAATCATTGATCACAGCTAATTGGAGTTCTATATACCTCATTTATCTGTATGTCAGATTCTTTTTTCATTCTTGGGGGAAGTTCTCTGGCATTACCTCTGTGAACTTTTTTCTTTTGCTTTTGTGAGATAGAGTCTCACCATGTAGTTCAGACTAGGCTTGAGCTCACTGTTTAGCGTAGGCTGGCCTTGAACTTGTGGTGATCCTCCTGTCTCCGCCTCCTGAGTGCTGGGATTATAGGTGTGTGCTACCATGCCCAGCTGTGAACAGGTTTTTAATGTTGCTTGTGCTATCTCCTGCTTTTTCATTGACTCCAATCAATGTTATGTTATTCTTTTTTGCATCATCTAACAGCTGTTGGATTGATTTTTCGTGGTCCCTTGCTTTTTTTTTTTTTTTTTTTGGTACTGGAGATTGAACTCAGGATCTTGTGCTTGCAAAGCAGGCATGGCACCACTGAGCTAAATTCCTGGCCCATCCCTTGCTATTTTTAAGAAATCTTTCTTTTCATGATCACTAACTGCAATCTTGTCTTCTATATTTGATATTCTGTCCTCACATTGGCTCATTCGCTGCATATACTTTCAGTGGAGTTTTTAATCTCCTGGATATCTGTTTGAAGCTGTTTCATGGATTCCATTCTTTTCTATGTTGGGTGTTAATAGTTATCATTTTCCTAAGCTCCTCTGTTTTTTTAAATCTGTATCTGCTCTAGAGTTACTATGCCTTTCATTATGATTACTGTCTGTGTAGTTATCTGAGAAATTATTTCTGATTTGATTTTTTTCTAGAGACTCATTTACCTGCTTTGTTACTTCTGCTGTTACTACTTCAGAGAGTCCAGGTGGGTGGCTTTCAGATTGTTCCACCTCATTGCCCTCTGGTTTTTGCCTTTGGTGAACTAGAAGTCTAGGGTTGCATCTTGCTTAGGTGGCTTTTCATTTTTTCTTTTTCTTTTTTTTTTTTAGTTTAATTCCTGGGTTGATGCTTATAAATTGCTTATGGCAGGTAACTTTATTGCTAGTATTTAGAACCCTTAGGAAATGACTACTTATCAGAGATGTCTTCCAGGTGTAGCTGGATTTTGGGTTTTGAGTCTGTTGCAAGATACTGTCTCTTCAATTTTGGGGATGACAAGTTGCTGCCTATTTGGCCTAGCCCCTGGCCTATAGTATTGTTTATGACCCTTAGCCAGTCTCAGCCTTGGCATACCAGGAAGAACAACTGATTAGAACAATTATGTCACCTTGGCTAAAGTAGTACAATGAGCAATAACAGTAGCATCAAACAGCCTAGAAAATGGCAAACTGTGGTAACTATTAATTTGCCACTTATATTTGTGGTTATATAACAAAATCTAAAACAAACCAGAAAATTATATATGGCAAATGTGCTCTCAATATAGTAATTTTACCCTTAGGGGAGAAAATTTAAATTGGGGAAAATAGAGAAGTAGAAGAGGAAGAGATTAGAAGCAAGGCTGGAGGACAAAGGAAAATTACGTGAACATTGGGAAACTGGTGAAGAAAATGAGGGAGAGAAGGAAGAAATAAAAAACAAAACTAGAAACAGTGTTCACATTCATATAAAAACAAGAATGAACAATCAAGAAAAAACAAAACAAAACAAAAACTTTCCACTTCAGGGCATGTCTCTGCTGTCACTGGTAGACAGAGTGGACAGACAGAGCCCAGATCCATGTTGTTTAATCTCAGCAAGCCAGCTGTAGATTTACAGTGGGGTAGTGGATAATCCCATCAAACCTGCATCTTTCTTTCCACTGAAGTTCAGGCTGGTTTCTGTCTTGAGGCTGGAGCCTGGTGTTTTCAGCCTGCGATACTCTATGCATCTTGCCAGATTGAACTCAGCTCCTTGGCTGCTTGAACTCAGCTCCATGACCTCCTGCCAACTTGAACTCAGTTGCGCCTTACCCTGACACTTGGAGCCGCTAGATGAAGTCAGCCTGCAGCTGCTCTGAGTTCCAAGCTCAGTTGGCCCCTGTCCAAGATGGTTACTGGGTAATTGCTCTCTCATGGAGGCATCTGAACCCGAATAACTCGTCAGCCACTGCAATCTGCTGTGTCCACTGCTCTCTTCCACTGGTGCATTTCTCTGTGAAGACCCCTGGGGTTACCAGTAGTCACTATATCACCCCTCCCACACAGTGAGTCAGGGCTTAAGGAGAAAATGTTGCTGCTACTTGCTTTTGCATTGAGGTCTCTCTTTTTGCTCTCCCCATGGGCTTCAATTCTCACTTCAGATCCTTGTACTTTCTTCCCCGTCCTCACATTGCTATATTCCATTGTCTGGACACCAGATCTCAGGCTGTTTCTCTCTGCTTTTCATCACTCTACCATCTTCCCAGAAGTCTTTCTTTTTTATTCCTGGAGATTTAACCTAGGGCCTTGCATATATACTAGGCAAGTGTTGTACCACTGAGTTACATTCCCAGTCTTTTTTTTTTTTTTTTTTTAACATAAGATCTTGCTGTTTAGTTCAGGGTGGCCTTGAACTAACTGTGTAGCTCAGGTTGGCCTCAAACTTGCAGTTACCTCCTGCCTCAACCCCCTGAGTGTTGACATTATAGTCAAGAGCCACCATGTCTGGCTTCCTAGCCCTTTAAAAATTTAAAAAATTTTTCAGCAGGGTCTTGCTAAATTACCCAGGGTATCCTCAAACTTGAAATCCTTCTGCCTTAGTCTCCTGAGTAGCTGGGATTACTTGTGTGCACCATCAAGTTCAGCATTAAGTATTTTTATGTAGCTGAGACTACTAATACCGTTTTATAAAATGTCTCTCTTCTAAGCGCAAGGACCTGAGTTCGATCCCTGGTACCAAAATGTCTTTCTTCTATATTTGGATTAATTTTCCATGTCAGTAAAAATTCTTTTTTTTTTTTTGGACCAGAGATCAAACTCAGGACCCTGTGCTTGTGAGGCAGTCATTAAAAATTATTACAAAGCTAGTTGTGAAAAATAAAAAAGAGCTGAGGAGATAGCTCAGTGGGGATGTCCTGGGTTCAATGCTCAGTATTGCTTTAATAAGAAAGACAAAATATTACTATGCTGGGCATGGTGGCACATGCCTGTTATCTCACTATTCTGGGAGGCTGACGCAGGAGGATCAAAAATTTGAGCCTAGCCTGAGCAACTTAGTGATTTAGCAAGACTCTATCTCAAAAAATAATAAAGGGGTGGGGATATAGCTCAGCGCAAAGGGCTTTGAGTTGTGCTGTGTTGTCTTGGAATTTATTTGTTCATTTCTCTGTTACTAAATGCTAGTTTATATCCAGTTTTTGCACTTTTTTCTCCCTTTTTTGCAGTACTGATATTGAACCCAGGGGCTTTGCACTGAGCTACATTCTTAGCCCTTTTGTTCATTGAAACAGTGTCTTGTTAAGTTGTCTAAGTTGGGCTCAAACTCAAAATTCTCTTGCAGTTAGCCTCCTAGATTGCTGGTATTACTGGCGTTCATCACCATGCCCAAGTTGTTTTTTATTTTGAGACAGAGTCACCATGTAGCCCAGGCTGGCCTAGATTTGTGATCTCCTGCCTCAGCCTCCAAAACAGCTGGGATTATAGTTGTGTTTATGGGCCTGACATTATCTGCTTTTTTAGGGCATTAAAAATAAATATGCAGTAAGATCAATTGTGTTTGTTTTCTGGGCTTCACATTATAATTCCTAGAAAGACACTTACTAAGGTCATGAACCTCTAAAAAATTTACTATGGAAAAATTCAAATACATGTAAAGCAAACAGAAGTGTAATGAACTCTCATACATTTATCACCAGATCAACAGTCGTCATTATGTGGAAATCTTTCCTCTAAATCTTCCACTTCCTTTGAGCTATTTTGAGATAAATCCTAGATTGATTTCATCTGTAAACATTTTAATATGTATCTGTTTGTTCATTTCATAAGCATCTATTAGACTTTTTCCAGAAGGACTTTAAAGTAGGAGCACTGGTTTAGGTGTGAAATAGCCTCTGTTCAATTTCTGAAAACTTACGTTTGGTGAAGTATAATGCATACAAAGAAAAAAAGCATAAAACTTAAATTTATATCATTCAGTGAATAATCACAAAGTGAATAACCTGTGACTATTGTATAACTATCACTCAGTCAAGATTTGGAATTGGCATCACCTTAAAACCTTCCTCTGCCCCATGTGACAGCATACACCTGGAATCCCAGCATTGAAGCAGGAGGACAACTGCAAGTTAGAGGCCAAGTTGGGCTACATAGTGAGTTCAAGGTCAGCCTGAACTACATAGAGAGGCGCTGTCTCAAGAGCCGGGCCTGGTGGTGCATGCCTGTAATCCCAGCACTTGGGAGGCTGAGGCAGGAGGATCGCCATGAGTTTGAGGCCAGCCTGGGCTACAGTGAGTTCAAGGCCCCCCTGAACTGCATAAAGAGACCCTGTCTCAACAAAAAACCTGTCCCTATGACTCTCTTCAATCAGTAGTGTTTCTCTCTCTCTCTCTTTCTGAAGGCATTTATTTATTTATTTATTTATGGTATGGGAATCGAACTCAGGACCTTGTACTTCCCGGGCAGGCGCAGTGCCACTGAACTAAATCCCCGGCCCTTAGTTGTTACTTTTTTGTTTTTTCCTCAGTGGAATCTTCTTTTTTTTTTGTTTTTTTGGAGTCTTCTATCACTACAATTTAGTTTTGCTTGATTTTGTTTTCTTTTTTTTTTTTCTTTTATTTTTTTGGCACCGGGGATCGAACTCGGGTCCTTGTGCTTTTGGGGAAGGTGCCAGAACCACTGAACTAAATCCCTGGTCCATTTTTGAACTTGTCCAAAAAAATGGAATAATAGTGTATTCATTTGTTTTCTTTACTTAACATTTCAAGATTGGTATGTGTTGCTTTGCCTTATAAAGACTTTAGAAAGCATAGCCACATTACTATTACCATATTAAAACAATGAACACCCCCCCCCCCAAGTACTGGGGATTGAACCCAGGGCATTTGCACTGAGCTGCATCCCCAGCCCCTTTTAAAAAAGACTTTTTTTTTTTTTTTTTGAGACAGAGTCTCACTAAGTCATTAAATTACTCAGGCAGGACTAGAATTTGGAATCTTTCTGCCTCAGCCTCCCAGAGTGCTGGGTTTCCCAGGCTTTTGCCGCCACACTGAGCTTGAACAATTTCTTACTATCTTGCTTGCTCATATTCTCCTAGTTGCCTCTTTTTTTAGTGGTTGGTTCTAATCAGGAGTCAAGGCCCAGCCGTATGTTGTATATTGTGGTAAATGTTTAACACCCCTTTTAGTGTCTAGATTACCTCCCTTGTGTTTCTTTTACTTGTGGGAAAAATAAAAATTGGTCATTTGTCCTGTAATATTTCATACTTTTTGAATTTTGCTGGATTGCACACCCCTAGTGCCTTCTTTTTCTTAATGAGATCTAGGAGTTGAGTGTATAGCTGGGTGGTAGAGTACTTGCCTAGCATGCATGATACCCAGGGTTCAATTTCCAGCAATGCAAAGAAAAAAAAAGATCAAAATGTTCACATGCACACATGCACACTCACACACAGGGAAAGAAAGAGAGTGAGAGTGTGAGAGAGTTTTGACAATCTGATTGCCATTCAAAACAAGATATAGAAATAGGGCATTTCCAAACCCACAGAAAGTTCCCTTAGGCTCTTTGCAGTTTGGGTTCCTCCCCTGTATCTTGCATCACTGTAGTTTGCCTACTTGGTTTTCACAAATACAGGATCACAGGATTTGCCCTTGTGTAAGGAACTTTTTTTTTACTTTGTATTACACTTTGGAGATTTGTCTGTTTTTCAGAGTTTACTTTTTTTTGCTAGTACATGCCACAGTTTATACCACACATATGCACTGCTTTATCTATTTCCCCTTTGATAAATGTTTAGATTGTTTTCAGTTTGGGGCTTTTATGCATAAGGCTGTAATAAATACTCTAAGTATTGATGTGGAATATTTTCATTTATCCTGTGAAAGTATAGAGCAGTAATTGGTGGGTTATATGGCAAATGCATGCTTAATTGTATTAGAAATTGCCAAATGATTTAACTATTTTATACTCTGAGCTATATATGAGAGCTGCATGTGCGTTATATACATGGCAACATTTAGTTTTTCATATTAGTCATTTTAGTTAGTATAAAGCAGTATCATGTGAGTTTTAGTTTGTATGTCTCTGATGACTAACGATGTTAAGCCCCTTTTTATGAACATATTAGTCACTTATATATCTTTTATATAAAAGTGTCTGTTCAAATCTTTTTGCTTGCTTGCTCCTCCCTGCCCTCCTTACTTCTTTCTCCGCTTTCCTGTTCTCTCGGTCAAGGTCTCACTGTGTAGTCCAGGGTGGCCTCAAACTTGTTATCCTCCTGCCTCAACTTCCTGAGTACTGGGATTATAGTCATGAGCTGCCATGATTGGCTGTGTTCATTTTTGTTTTTGTTTTTTTGAAACAGTCTTGCCCTGTAATTCAAGCTAGCCTTGAACTCACTGTAGCCCAGGCTGGCCTTGAACTCATGGCCATCCTTCTGCCTCAGACCCCCAAGTGCTGGGATTATAGGTGTGTGCCACCATGCCTGGCATTCGTCTTTTAATCATCGATTTATAGATCTATGTATATTCTGGGTACAAGTTCTTTGTTAGATACGTGTCCTTTATGAGTTTTTTTTCTTTGGTACCGGGGATCGAACTTGGGTCTTTGCGCTTGCGCAGCAGTCAGCGAAACCACTGAGCCAAATCCCAAAACCACTGAGCCAAATCCCTGGCCCTGTGAGCTTTTTTTTTAATCTGTATCTTTTATTTATTTTTGTTTGTTAACCTAAGGTCTTTCTATGTAGTTTAGGCTGGCCTTGAACTCACTATATATGTAGCCCAGGCTGGCCTTGAACTTGTGATGATTCTTCTGCCTCACCCTACTGAGTGCTGGGATTACAGGCCTGCACCACCATGTCCTGCTGGTATTTTTTTGGTAAATGGAATTTT
>NW_004624767.1:19279289-19333558 GCF_000247695.1 Heterocephalus glaber | reverse complement strand
AATTATTTTGGGGTTGTTTTGTTTTCTTGAGACACAGTCTCACTATGTAATTCAGGGTGGCTTTGAATTCACTATGTAGCCCAAGCTTGAACTTGTGGGCATCCTCCTGCCTCAGCCTCCCAAGTGCTGGGATTACAAGTGTGGGCCACTGTACCTGCCAAAATGGAATTTTTAAGTCTTTTTTTTCTCTTTATAGTTTCAGCTTTTAAAAATTTGATCCTTGAGGATCCCTTTCTAGGAAATACGTTAGTGTCTCCATTTTGCCCTTCAGGAAATACAGACAAAATGACTTGCTCTAAATTTATACAACCAGTAAGTGGCAGATCAAAGACTGGAAACTAGATCTTCTTACTCCAGGTTGAATTTCTTTCCATTACACTGTATTCTACTTTTCTCTTCCTACTCTGTGAAAGTGATACCATACTTAGCTACTTTCTCTTTTTAAGGTCTATATCTTCTTTTACTTTTGGATCCTTGTATATACAATCCTTTCATGGTTGACTGCTTTCCTTTCTTTCCTTTAATGCTGTTCTTCAGTTTTCAGTTTAGATGTTACATTCTCTGGAAAATTTTTGACATCTTTCCTGCTAGGTGAGATGCCCCTTCTTCCATTTCTTTAACATTTGTGTTTTCTGCTATTGTAGGAGATAATGCCCCCATTGTGTTTTCACTTATTCTCTTTAGATTTTCAGGGCAAGAATCATGCCAGTCTTATTTACCCAAGTATTGACAGTATTTGGCATGTGGGCACATCATAGATATTTAAAAATTCAATGAATTCATTTAATATAATTCTCTCCCTATCTACTTATGACAGATTTTTTTGGTACTGTTTTCTTAAGCCCCATGGTATATATTTACCTAGTATTTCTGTGTAGTATTGTGATATTCCATTTGTGATTTTTTGTTGTTGTTGTTCCTGAAGTATTGCAGTATATTTTGAAATGAGCCTTATAAAATTTATTTTATATTCTCGTATACCTAGTAAGTATTAAAAATTTCTATTTTTAGGCTGGGGATTTAGCTTAGTGGTTCCACCGCCTGCCTTGAAAGTACAAGGTCCTGAGTTCGATCCCCGGGACCAAAAATTTTTTTTTATTTTTTAAAATTATGGAATTCAGGGTTTTTTTTTTAAAGAGGATAGTTTGAGACAATGTCTTGCCAGTCTTGCTTCCAACTCACAGTGATACTCCTACCTCAGCCTTTCAAGTGCTGGGATCACAGGCATGTGCCACCTGGATGTGTAGGAAGTTTTCTTTACAATTGACAGTGTCTTAAACTTCAAAGTTAAATTAATATGTAAATTTTTTAGTTGCTGTTTTTGAACATCAAGCTCTGATTTCATGTTTCATTTTTAAGACTAGATACTTTAAAAAAAGGTAACCTCCAGGGCTGGGGATTTAACTCAGTGGTTTCACCACCTGCTGCACAAACAACAAGGACCTGAGTTCAATCCCCGGTACTAAAAAAAAAGGTAACTTCCTAAACTAACTGAAGTTGGCAACTATTCTGTGGTTAGGTAAGAAAATATCCTTATTCTTAGGGTAACACACTTTTTTTTTTTTTTTTTTGGTACTGGGGACTCGGGACCTTGCGCTTGCAAGGCAGGTGCTGGAACCACTGAGCTAAATCCCTGGCCCAGGGTAACACACTTTTAAAGGACAAAAGCATGATATTTGAAACTTACTGTCAGGTGGTTTGGGTGTGAGAAAATATGCATACATATATATGTATATAATTTACATATGTGATATAAGCAGCCCTCACTTTGCATAGTAGTGAGGGACTGTAAAAATGGAGGCCGAATCCATGGAGAGTGATCTTAATAGTAGGAATTGTGATCTGTAACACATTAAATTTTTTAGTGAAACATTAAGAACTATTTAATTGAAAAGACACTTCTCTGATGAAGAAGTAAAAACAGGAAATATATGAAAAAAATGTTCATCATCACAGGTCATTTGAGAAATGCAAATTAAAACAACACTGAGATTCCTTCTCACTCCAAAAAGAATGGCTGCTATCAAGAAATCAACCAGTAGGGCCAGGGATTTAACTCAGTGGCACTGTGTCTGCCTCACAAGTGCAAGGTCCTGAGTTTGATCCCTGGTGCCGCAAAAAAAAAAAAAAAAAAAAAAAATCAAGCAATAAATATTGGAGGGAGTGTGGGGAAAAAGGAATCCTTTTCCACTGTTGGTGGGAGTGTAGACTGGTGCAACCACTGTGGAAATCAGTGTGGAGAGTCCTCAAAAAACTAAATCTAGAGGTTTCACCTGACCCAGTCCTTCCCCTTTTTGGTATCTTCCTGAAAGAAAAGCATCACACCACAGTGATATATGCACACCCATGCTTATAGCGGCACAGTTTGTGTTAGCTAAATCTTGGAAATAGCCCAAATGCCCATCAGCCATAGATAAAGATGTGGGGTTTTTTATGCAATGGAGTACTACTCTGCCATAAAGAAGGATGAGCTTCAGATATTTATAGCTGAATGGATGGACCTTGAGACCATACTCTTAAGTGAAATAAGTCAGACATACGTGTTTAAATCCCACATTCTCTGGTGTGTGAAACTGAAAGTGGAAATAAGGACTAAAATGTGTAATAGATTTTGGGAAATGGGAAGAAAATGTTCAGATGGGAAGGGGAACAAGGGAAAAAGGAGGGAGAAAGGAAGAAAGGGATAAGAAAAAAAGTGAAAACAGAAAAAAAACAATAACTTCCCAGTTGAGCTCATTGTTAGCTGCTCCCATTTACAGACTTCTCAACAGCCAGCTTGTGATTGTGTTAATTCCTAGTAGAATGAGCTGCATCTTTCCCTGTTAGCTCTTTTTTTTTTTTTTTTTGGTACCGGGGATTGAGCTCCGATCCTTCCGCTTGCAAGGCAGGCAGCAGAACCACTGAGCTAAATCCCCGGCTCCCTGTTTGCTCTTATGACAAGGTGCTGAGAACATAGAACGCCTGTTCGCAAAGTGGCTAACAGGTTCCCTTGATAGCAGGTGCTCCAGGAGTAGTTTTTTTATTGTTTTGGTTTATTGAGACAGTGTCTCCCTGTGTAGTTCAGGCTGGCCCTTAACTCACTGTGTAGTCTGGGCTGGCCTTGAACTCACAGTGATCTTCCTGCCTCAGCCTCTGAGGTGCTGGGATCACAGGTGTGCACCACAGCACCTAGTTTATTTGAGCCATTTCTAAACCGTCTGCACTTGGTATGTTCTTAGTTGCCTTAAGACCACCAAGGTCAGCCCCAGCAAAGATTTTAACATCATTGCAATTTATCTTGAAGAAAAAAAAAGAACTATTTCATTGTTGGTTACAAATACATAAAGAAGTGACTCTATGGTAAAACTGATACTGATTTGATATATTGTAATTGGAAACAGTTCAGTGTTTCTCTGCTTCTTGTATAATTTATGATAGGGAGCAAACATCTTTTGAATGCCTTGGCTTCCAGTATGTTATCCTTTGCATTTTCAGTATTGTAAAATACCTTTGAGATATTCCTTCAAGCTTTTTAGCTGTTGTCATGTCCTCTAGAATATCTCTATCCTTTTAATAGTGATGTGTTCCTCATTTATAGTGGTAAGTGCACCTTCACAAAGTTCCTCTGGTTACATTTAATCCCCTTTACTTTCTATTTGAATTTTCAGAATTATTTTTATTTCATTGCTTCCATTTTCATCTTTGTAGACCAGTTCCCTCTTTGGATTCATTTTTATAAAGTGTAATGTGGGTTTATCACTGGGAGACAATGAGGCAACACAACAATTTTAAACTTTGCTGTCTGAATTGAATCACATGCCCAGTAGGTAATCCATCACTGACAGACTTTGAAAGAAGTGATTGGCAGGCATTGAATCGCACGCCTGTAATCCCAGCACTCAGGAGGCTTGAGGCAAGAGGATCGCCACGAGTTGGAGGTCAGCCTGGGCTACATAGTGAGTTGAAGGCCAGCCTGAATTACATAGTGAGATTCTGACACACATAAAAAAGAAGTGATGTGCTTGGTCAATGATCGTAATGTTATTTAGCTAGTGATTTGTGAAATAAAGACCTAGCAGCAAAATTTGTACTTTATGTAACTACTGATATTTCATATACATGGTAACTGAAATTTGAACTGTGTTGTTTAAGGATCAGTATCATTTTTAGTATGGTAATAGAAGTTTATATATTTTGGAACCATGCAAAGCAAGTACTGTCTGTATAAAGTTTACAGATGAGCACAAATACAAATGCTGTTATTTTGCCATAAAGATTAAACATCCCTTATCCTAAATGTTTGGGACCAGACATTTTTCAGATTTAAGAGTTTTTTGGATTTTGGAATATTTGCATAAAATACACCAGTTGAGCATCCCAAATCCTAAAAATTGAAATCTGAAATGCTTCATGTTGGTGCTCAGAAAGTTTTGAATTTTGGAGCATTTTGGTGTTTTAGATTGGGGATAGTTGACCTTTAATATTAGAAGATTAATTCCTTGCAGAATGATTCATGTCATTGTATTCACTTTTACTAACTGTAGCTTTGGTTTGTAGGGAGGCTCAGATGAGACACTTGACTGTATATAAAAGTCCTTTGTTAATTAGGATACGTTATTGAGAACAAATACGTGGTATGACAGGGTAATCAGCATTTTCTGGTGTAATGGGTTTTTTTGTTTTGTTTTTGTTTTTGTTTTTGTACCGGGGATCAAACTTGGGACCTTGCACTTGTGAAGCAGGCTTCGGAACCACTGAGCTAAATCTCCGGCCCTAATCAGCATTTTCTAAGTATCTCAAATAGGTAACCAGTACTTTAGATATTTTACAGTATTAGGTGTGTCATATGACCCTTGAAACAAACTTACGAAGTTGCAACCTAATTTTATAGCTGAGGACACTGAGGTTCAGGATTTATCTAAGTTTAGTAAGGAACAGAACCAAGATTCGAACTTAGGTATTCATTGTTTCATTCTACTGATCTATTTTTGGTGGGTCCTCACGGGGGTCCTTTCTTAGTAGCTCAATTGAGACTACAGCATGAAAAAGTGAGAAAGGAGCACTTTAGATACATTAAGAGAGGGGAGGGAGGACTGGCCCCAGTGGTGGGGAGGAATAACCAGAATGGTTAGTGTGGGTCTTTGTTTGTGGTACTGGGAATTGAACCTAGGGGCTTTGCAGTGGGCTATATCCCCATCTTTTTGTTTGTTTTTTGCTTTTTGTACTGGGGATCGAACTCAGGTCCTTCGCTTGCGCAGCAGGCGGTGAAACCACTGAGCTAAATCCCCGGCTCCCCATCATTTTGGAGGAAGGGGTCTCTTTAAGTCTCTAGGTTGCATAGGCTGGGCTTGAACTTAGCATCCTCCTGCCTCAGTCAACCTCCCAGAGTGCTGGGATTATAGGCATATACCACTAGATCTGGCTTGAAAACTTTTAAAATGAGTCATGAGGTCATCATTTATAAAGAAAGGTGGTAGAGCTGGGAATAGAGTTTGGGAAAGGAGCTTGAAACAGCATGTGTAATATGAACTGAAGCCACACAATGCAAAATGAGCAATATTGAAACTTGATGGAAAATATTCATTCATTTATTCTCATTCATTGTCTCCCCCCCCACACCCCTGCTGTAGAAACTGTTTAATATTGGTTATAGACTATAAAGCCACATTTACCTCCTCAAGCTATTGGGTTTTATCTGTTTATAACTTAACTGGAGTATAAAAATATCTTTAAAAAGTTATCAAAATGCATAGTTTTCTGATCTCATTTGGTTTCTGTATGTGTGTGTGTGTTGCTGTGGACTAAGCAAGCCCAGGGCTTCACACATGCATGACAAATGCTTTGGCACTGAGCTACACCCCCAGCCCCAATACATGTGATTTAGAATAATTATTTCTGATCTCATTTGGGATCATTTTAATATATGTGTTCATTACTCCCTCAGAACATGGCTAAAGAGTAAAGTTAAATTTGTGGTTGTAGCAGTTAAGATTTCCTGAACTAGATATAAATAGCCAGAAAAGTTATGCAAGATGGGAGTTGAAACAGAGCTAAGGTTTGTTGAAGTGTCTGCCGTGAAAGTCTAGAACAGAACTGGGGATTTAGCTCAGTGGTTCCGCCACCTGCCTCGAAAGAGCACGGTCCCGAGTCTGATCCCCAGTACCAAAAAAAAAAGTCTAGAACATAATATAATGAACTTAAAAAACAAACACTGTTATTGGGCCGGGGATTTAGCTCAGTGGTTTCCCTGCCTGCTGCGCAAGCACAAGGACCCGAGTTCAATCCCCGGTACCAATAAAAACCAATCACTGTCATTGACAATTTAGGTAGGAGAGTACAAATAATCATTGTATTTTGTCCGGGCTTAGCTACATCTTCTGAGTTATCCTGGGAAAGGTCAGGTTAAAGGATGTCTTTCTTATTGGATTTCAAGAGACAGTGAACTCAGTTTTAAACTAAACTTTATTATACTAGTAGCAAGGAATAAGAACTTCAAGGATTGAGAGGTCTCCCCAAACTATGTAGTCCCCTTGTATTAGAGGTTTTTGTAGCAAGACTATCTGATGTTCTAGACGTAAGGTAAATCAACAGTACATACATATTGGTTGGTTCACTTAAAGTCTTTACTAGATATCTTATATTTGATACAAGTATTTGTCACTGTTGGTGCCCTGTAAGAAAATTAATGGGGCTTTTTGGGGGATAAAACTCAAAATAAGTGACATTTGTATTTTCTCCCCACCAGAAACTTCCCACCTTGAAATTCAGTATACCTGAAATTGTGTGACATACTGTCCCTAAAATTAACCAAAAGAGCTGGGATAGGGAGTTGTGACACAGGGCTGAGCACTGCAAATCTGCTAAAGTCTCTTGTAAGTTTGGGATTCTACAATCATGTTCAGTGTGGTTAATGAGCCAATTAAGAAATATTCCAGGGCTGGGGATTTAGCTCAGTGGTTCCGCCTCCTGCTTTGCAAGCGCGAGATCCTAAATTCAATCCCTGGTTATCCCCCCCCCACAAAGAATTGGAACCTTTTAAAAAAAAAAAAAAAAGAAAAGAATATTCCAAAATGTTCATTTTTGCCTCCTTTACCGGAGGCTGGCAGAATTTTTTTTCCCTGAAACTCTTTAACAATGGCAAAAATTAAAAATAATTTTCTTTATACTCCTGAATCAATTAAATATCCCCTTTGTGAATTAACTGAATATTCCCTTAGTAGACCTATAATCTGGTTTTGATGTAGTCCCTTCCATCCTTCCCTTCCCTCCCCTCCCCTCGGCCCCACACATGGTAGGCCAGTGCCGTACTACTAAGTTACACCTGCGGGCCCAGGCACCTTTCATTTCCTATAGCCAAGGCTGGTTTGGAACTTGAGATACTCCTGCCTCACCATTTTCAGTGCTGAAATTACAGGTGTATGCTGTTACACTTAGCTGAGTTTACTCATTTCTAAATAGGAAGTAATAATGATACTAAACTTTTTAGGATTGAGGATTTAATGGATAATGACTACAGACTCCTTTGCAAATAATGAATTTTAATAAATGTCATTTATTACAGTGCTCAGCAATTAATAAATCTAACCAAGCAGTCTTACGCCTTTCAAATATGATGGGGGTGGGTAACTGGGGATTGAACTCGGGACCTTGTGCTTTCGAGGCAGGTGGCCAAACCGCTGAGCTAAATCCCCAGCCCTGACTGGTTTTTAACCGTAGCGAAAGTGGCAGTGATATTTTTCAGCCATGGCCTCCGGTAGAGTTTGTGTTTGTAGGCTCTCTGGAAGGTTATTGTTGAAGTCTCAGATGTTCAGAATTGTGCTCTGGATATGGGTGGAGATTGTGTTGTTGGTGAAGACAGGCTTTCCCTTTCACTATGTGCTATTTGCATTGCATTTGTTTCAGCTGGCCAGATGCAGGACTATTTTTGCCAGGTTAGCAATAGATCTATAACTTGAACTCTTATCTAAATGTTGCTTTTGCTAGGGTGGTGCCTGTAATCCCAGCACTTGAGAGGCAGAGGCAGGAGGATCACTGTGAGTTTGAGCCAGCCTGGGCTATATAGTGAGTTACAAGGCCAGTCTGAACTACATAGTGAGACCCTGTCTCAGAAACAAAAACAAGTCCAGGATTTAGCTCAGTGATGCTGCCACCTGCCTTGCAAGCGCAAAGTCCTACTTCAATCCCTGGTACAAAAAAAACCCCCCAAACAAAACAGAAAATAAAGTTTAAAAAAAAAAATGCTCTGACCCAATAAATCATATACGTTCAGAGTGAGAGCAGTAATCCTAATATCAGCACCAAAGTGATCATTACCAGTTTGCTGGGCAGGCAGGCCCTTCGCTTAGGAAGTAAACCTGTGATTAATAGCAATAACTTTGTTTAGAGGGAAAGACCACCTTCATGGCTGACAGAGCTTGGCTAACCTCACTTGCCTTCCTTTTTTTTTTTCCCCAGAAGTCGAAATTGAACTCAGGACCTTTGCACTAAGCTACATCCCCATCCTATCTATCTGTCTGTCTGCCTACCTATCTTTAAAGAGAGGGTCTTGCTAAGTTGCCTACATTGTACTCATACTTGGGATCCGCCTGCTTCAGGAGTATTCCACTGTAGTAGACCCATAGTAGAAAATACAAATATGTTATGACTTAGTATTTATACATATGGATGTACTTAGTTGTAACAAAAGCTTTAGGAAATGGTATGTACCCATACTGTTTTCTGATGTGTTCTCAAAAATGCACATTCTTACGACTAAAGTGACTTTTATGACCCATATTTTAAAGATTAGTCTGACACTGGGTATAGTGACATTCACTTGTAATCCCAGGACTCTGGAAGGCTGAGGCAGGATGTGTAAGTTCGAGTCTAGCCTGGGCAACTTAGTGACTTAGCAAGAGCCTGTCTCAAAATAAAAAAGAGCTGAAGATGGATGTAACTGTATGAAGGCCCTAGTTTCTGTCTTTGGTACTGGGGTGGGGGTGGGAAGAAGTCTGGAACAGTGGTTTTCAACACGTGGCCCAGGGATGTGGACTGGATTCTTTTCCAGAAATAACAGTGGTATTCACCACAATTACGTGATGTGTGATGATACTACTCTGAGAACTCGTAGAGTATTCTAGAATTTCCCAAGGTAGTAGGTTTAGAGTATACATGCCTTTTCAGAAACTAATTCAGTTTTCACTCCTCATTCTGCTACTACTAGTTATCTTTGGTTATATGTACCTGGTATTCTGTATAACCTCACTGTAGCATAGCAGGTCATTACTTTGAAATTCTGGGGGGGAGGGTTCTCCTTTTTTATTTTTATTTTTTTCGAGACAGGGTCTCAAGAGGCCAGTTGAAGTTGGCCTTGAACTCACTATGGAGCCCAGGCTGGCCTTGGAACTCATTGCAATCCTCCTGCCTCACCCTCCCAAGTGCTGGCATTATAGGCATGCACCACCATGCCCTGTTGGTTCTGGGTTTTTTCAACCCTATTTGAAAATATAAGAAGTATGGCTTGTCTTGTTTTACAATCATATTTAGAGAATTGATCCAGGACATTGAGGCAGTCATGACACACAACTAAAGACATGAAAGAGGACTTGCAGAAATGTCCAAGAAAGTGGGAAGAACAGTGGGGTAAAAGTATTCAAAGTGAGGAGAAATATTGGGGGGTTGGGGTGGTAATGCCAATGTGTTTCTTACTGTGATAATTTAAAAACAAAAATTTAAACATTGTATTCTTTGATCATACCACATATGTCTAGTACAAGGGCCATGGCATACAGAGGCTTAGACTCCCTTGAAAATGATAATGGGAAAAGAGCTTTTTAAGTTTCTGTTCTGATTCCTTTGTGTCTCTTACGAATTTCCTTTCTATTACAGAACAGGGGTCCTTAAAGAATACAGTCATGGAGGGCCAGGAATGTAGCTCAGTGGTGCTGTGCCTGGTACAGTGGTTCAATCCCCATTGCCAAAAACAAACAAGAATACAATGATGGGTGAATTATAATTTACTAAATCAATTTCTGTGATTAATATCCTGTTTCTGGGCTGTATGAATTCTAATGAATTCTTACTTCTATCAGAGTCTCTCTCATTATATCTCAGTAGTAAGAGTAATCATAGCACTAGGTGTCAGTTCAGGTGGGGTTGATTAAATTCTTATTGTCCGTAAAAATGTATGTGTATGTAAGGGTCACTTCTCCTAAGCACTTTCTGAGATTTACTGAAACCATAGGTAAGCAGGTATGGATTTTCTTTAAAGTCAGGAATTGAACTGTATTCTTAACTTTCTAGTTTTATTAGTCAAACCTCTTCTTCAGCTTTTCAAACGCTAGTCTGTTTGATGTCCAGACGCTTTGTGTGTGTGTGGCAGGGGTTACTGGAAATTGAACTCAGGGCCTCCCACTTGCCAGGCAGTCGCTGTACTGCTGAGCTACATCCCTGGCCCCAGACACTTGTTCTTATAAACTCTTATAAAAGTTTTTTGCTACTTTGTCTTATAGTTCTACATATCCCCTACCCATATTTGACTTTTCCTTAAATCTCTCAACAACAGATGAACAACAATGTAACCAACTCTTTTACTTAGAGCAGGAGCTTTTATTCAGTTAATACCTTGCTGAAATGATCGCTTCATATTAAATCGCCAGCAGTGTGTGAGTGTAGATGGTACAGTTGCTGGGCTGCATAAAATTTCAACCCTAGGATTAGACATTTGGCATGAGATTTAGAGATGATGAGATCATAAAAGCTCCTCCCAAAAGGTAGGCACTTGGAAAACATACTAGATAAAAGTTCTGTTAGTCACTTTCCCATCCCTAAGACATAGTACCCAGGACTTGGGATGATGAAAGGGCAAATTTTATCTGATGTTTTAATGCCATATGGGATTTTTTGGTCCCTAGCCACATAGGCCATTCTTTGTGGAAAATGTAATCTAATCCAATGTTGATTTATGTTCAGATGCACAGTTGCTATTTTTTTGATACTGGGGATCGAACTTGGGACCTTGAGCTTGTGAGGCAGGCGCCGGAACCACTGAACTAAATTCTCGGCTTGAGTTGCAAATATTTTTTGAGCATATATGACTGCTTTACATGTTTTATTTCATTTAATCCTCACAACCCTGTGCAGTGGTTTCTATTATTATTATTAAGTAGCTCATATATAGTGAAAGGCTGAATCAGGATTTGAAGCTCAGAAAACAGGTCCAGGCCCTGTTATTACATTGTACAATGGCCTCCTTTTTCCTTTGCCAAGTTTACGAAGTATTTGTACATATATTTTCATTTAAACCTCACAACTATCCTGTGCCTTAAGTGTGAAATTCTTGACTTAAGCTTCCATCAAAAAGAAGGAAGCTTAGGGAATTTGAAGCTTGAAGTGACATTATAGGGTCATTCCTGAAAGTAGATTTTTAATTTTATATGTAGGAACTTTAGCTTGATTGAAGGTGATTTGATAATGTTTTAAATGTACTATTTAGGCCTGCAGAAACTTAGCAAAGATGTGAACATTAACTTAAATTTTTAGTTTTTCTGGTATGTTAAGTATAACTGCTCTATTGTTTTCCTTTTTAATTATGTGGGTCACTTTACCACTGTGATAGTAATGTTTTTAGGTAAATTCAGAAATGAAGCCGTAGTGTTCTGTCTTAAGTTTAGTTGGCACAAATGGGATGACTGAATACTTGGAAAAGGTCAGAGAATTTTAATATAAGTAGTTGGGAGTGTTTTTGTGGGAAGTAATTTAAAATACCAACTTTTTTTTTTCTTTTTTTGGTACCAGGGATTGAACTTGGGTTCTTGCGCTTGCGCAGCAGGCGGCAAAACTAAAATACCAACTCTTGATCTTAAGCCAATTCTTTCTGAAGCTTCTACTCCTAGATACAAAATTTCATAAATCTCAAGTTTGACAGTTTGAAAAGAGGTCATATGTTGATTAAGAGATTGACCTTTGTGAAGCAAAACATTAATTGCAGTTCCAGAGAGAAGGGTCATAAAGGAAAGCACCCTGATGAGAGGAATGCAGCAAAACTGGAAATTTGGAGCATTTATGTAATACCGTCTGGTTTCAAGTGACTGCTTGTTATCTTCCTAAACTCACTTAAAGACTTAAGAGAACCAGCATGTGTGACACATTTAACGGTTTATATCCTTTTCTGAACACGTGTCTGGAATTAGTGTTTTTTCAGGACTCTTCTTTCAGGTTTATAGTTACTTTCTTTTGGCCAGAAAAGAAAAGGAAATAAAAGAAAAGAGGAAGGTTACACTTCCCCTTTACTTTTTGGTACTGGGGATTGAACTCGAGTGTGCTCTTGCAAGGCAGGCAGCGGAACCACTGAGCCAAATCCCCGGCCCTCCTCTTTACTTTTTTTTTTTTTTTTTGGTACCGGGGATTGAACTTTGGTCCTTGCGCTTCCACGGCAAGTGGTGAAACCACTGAGCTAAATCCCCGGCCCTCAGGCCAGTTTTT
Organism: Heterocephalus glaber; assembly: GCF_000247695.1. The sequence goes on along the minus strand of NW_004624767.1, from coordinate 19,321,117 downwards.
AAATGTGTTAATACTGGAGAGTATTCAGTCTTAAAATTGTTCAGGAGCTTTAGGAAAATAGAAGATTTGAAAGAATGAGGTAGAAGACTGAGGAATTATATATCTTAATAGTTGATCAAGAAAGACATCTTCAAGGCTTCTTGAATGTTGACAAATGCTGTTACTTGCTTATTTCCAATTTCATTAGTGGTTTGACTAGACTACTTTTGGAGGATGAGCTGATTGAATATTTACATATAGATAGGAAGTATAATATTGTGAGTACTGCTTTTGCCAGTACTCACAGAGAAGAGTATATATATGTATGTGCTAGGAAAACCTTTGGGATGCAGTAAGTATAACATCTGAACTCATTACTTCTCTTCAAGATGATGTTGAGATGCCTTATCCTCATCTTGAATTTCAGAGTAATTTTGCTACTTTTAGACTATTTTTCTTTTGAAAAATTATGATAGTATCTTGGTTAAATGTGAAGAGATAACAGCAGTTTAACTCATTTCTTTAACTCATTTCATGGAAGGCATTATTTGTGGTCAGATTAAGTGTATTCTGACTTTCAGGGAATTACAGGGACATTCTGTATATAGTAGGTATTTGATACAAATTCTGAAAGGAATTTTTAGAGAAAAGTTCTTAGATTTTTTTTTTTCCTCCCTTGAGACAGGATCTTGCTATTCAAGGTTATCCTTGAATTCACTTTGTAGTTCAGGCTGGCCTGGAACTTGTGATCCTCCTGCCTCAGCCTCTTGAATGCTACAGTTATAGTTGTTCACCACCACACTCATCATCAGTTTGTTTTGTATATTCCTCTTCATTTGAGCTGCCACCGCTGCCTCCTCTTTTTCTTTTCTTTTTTTTTTTTTTTTTTTGGTACCGGGGATCAAACTTGGGACCTTCTGCTTTCGAGGCAGGTGGCGGAACCACTGAGCTAAATCCCTGGCCCGGTGTTTTATATTTTATTAATAAGGAGCTACTGAGAAATCCACTAGGGGGAGACCTCAAAAAATTTGAAGAGAGAACTGCTATAGAGCAATAGTTTATAAACATAGTACTTGGAATTTAGTATGTGTTCCGTAAAGTTAAAACTGAGTGAATAAACATCTTGTGTCACTTATGCAGGGTCTCTGATATTCCATCTGTATTAGTGTAATACTACAGTTTACAGTATTTGCATGTTTGTCTCCCCCTACTAACCAGTGGTTCCTTTAGTACTGGGCTTTTTCTTGTTTTGTTTTTATCTTTGTATAGATATATCAAATATCTGGCTGTTATTCCATATTTGTTTTGGACTTCTTGTTGTGAATGATGCAGAGGGAAAGGGAGATATATATACATCTGCCCTGAAGGGTGATCTTGCACTAATATTGGGGCAGTGATGTTGCATTGTAAATTTGCCCATAAGAATATTAACATTTTAAGGTTCAGTTAATAATTTGGTTGAATATATATGGATCATATGTTTGGGGTGGGATATGGAGTGGGAGCCTAAGCTTCTTTGCATTGTTTTGTTTTGTTTTTTGAAGCAGAATCTCACTATGTAATTCAGGCTAGCCTGGAACTCACTTTGTAGCCCAGGCTGGCCTCAAACTCACAGCAGTCCTCCTTCCTCAGCCTCCAGAGTGCTGGAATTACAGACATGCGTCACCACGTCCGGCACTGAGCTGGATTCTTTAAAGTGTGTATGAGTACATATTAAGGGAATAAAGTAAGAATTTGGTATATATTGCAAAGATTCAAAGTTAATCCATATGGCTTTAACATTTTACAAAAAGATGCCCCTACACCCACCCACCCACCCGCGCCCTGGCAGTATCACAATGTAAGATATGAAAATCTAGGTTTTACTTAACTTCTTATATCATCACCAACAAGAAGTCCTGTAATTAAAACTGCTCTCGGGGAGTGGAATAAGAAAATTTTTATTTAAGCGATAATAGGAATTGAACCCAGGGCCTTTGCACTGAGCTATATCCCCAGCCCTTTTTAAATTTTGAGACAAGGTCTTGCTGAGTCACTGAGTTGCTCAAGTTGGGGTTGAATTTGGAATCCTCTTGCCTCACCCTCCCAGAATGCTGGGATTACAGGTGTGTGCCACCACTTTGACTGATAGAGCAGAATCTTTTATTTCCTTAGAAAAAATAGGAAATGGGGCCGGGGATTTAGCTCAGTGGTTTCACCACCTGCTGTGCAAGTGCAAGAACCCAAGTTCAATCCCCAGTACCAAAAAAAGAAAAAAAGAAAAAACAGGAAATGATAAAATTAATCTTGGTAAAAAAATATTAGCGATTTCATCATTGTAAAAAATGTGTCATGTTGCTTGATTACAAATAGAATGAAAACAAACTTCTGTGATATACACATAATAACTAGAATGTACCCTTTAGCAAATATCAGAAACTTCTCCCCCTAGGGAAGATCCTTTGCTAATCCTCTGTCTACCAAGCATGGGTTTCTCACTTAAACACACTCCTCCTTGTTGCCAGTTGGGCCTCTCGTTTCACCTCTCTCTGTCTGAGGTTTCCTTTGACTATATTTTCTGGCTACCTCAAGCTGAAGATTTTTGGTTTTTAAGTTTTGTCCTAACAGATTTCAGTAGTATGGAGAAGTGATTGGAACTGTCAGTTTTTGGTTTTTGTTTTGTTTTTGTTTTCTAGTACCAGGGATCAAACTCAAGACCTTGCGCTTGTGAGGCAGGTGCAGTGCCACTGAGTTAAATCCCTGCCCCGTTTTGGTTTTTTTGAGGCAGTGTCTCCCTTTGTAGTTCAGGCTGGCCCTGAACTCACTGTGTAGCCCAGGCTGGCTTGGAATGGACAGTAATCCTCCTGGCTCAGCCTCCCGAAGGCTGGGATTACAGGTGTGCACCCAGACACCCTGCTGGAACTGTCAGTTTTAGAACCAGAGTGTTTGAGTTTAAATCTAAGTCACACTAGTTTCTAGCCACACTAGTTCCTTTGTAACTTAAGCAAGTTAACTTCTGTCTTTCATTTTTCTTATTTGTAGAACGGGGGTAATATGTCAGGAATGTTGGTTTAAATGTGTTAATACCTGAAGTGCTTAATTATTACAGTACTGGGCACAAATTAAGCTTTCAAACATTAGCTGCTGCTATTATTTTGCCCTGGCATCATAGTTCACCTTCAGAATAGTAACTATTCTGGTTTCTCTCTTTTTTTTTTTTTGAGTTAGGCTCTTGCTTTGTAGTTTAGGCTGGCCCTGAACTTACTGTGTAGGCCAGGCTGGTCTCAAATTCTTGGGGATCCTTCTGCTTCAGCCTGCTGAGTGCTAGGATTACAGGCATGTGCCACCACACCCAGCTGGTTTCTCTTTAATAAAAAGATCAACAAACATCCACCATGCCTGGCTCCATTGTGTTTATGTACCACATTTTCTTTATCCATTGATGACCATCTAGGCTGATTCTGTAACTTGGTTATTGTGAATAGTGCTGTGATAAACGTGTGTGCAGGTATCTCTACTGTATGGTGACTGACTCCAGTGTGGTATAGCTGGATCATATGGTTAGTTGTATTTTTAGTTTTTTGAGGAACCTCCATGCTGATTTCTGTAGTGACTGTACTTAATTTACACTCATGCCAACAGTGTATAAAAATTCCTCTTCCCCAACATCCTTGCTAGCATGTTATTTTTTGTTTTAATTTTTTTTTTTTTCGGTACCAGGGATTGAACTCAGGACCTGGTGTTTGCAAGACAGGTATGTGGCACCACTGAGCTAAATCCCAGGCCCCTATTTTTTGTTTTCTTGATAGTAGCCATTCTGATTGGGGTGAGATAGAATCTCCATGTTGTTTGGATTCACATTTCCCTGGTGGCTTATGTTGAGCATTTTTTTCATAGAATTATTGGCCATTTTTACTTCTTTTGAGAAGTGTCTGTTCGACTCATTTGTCCGTTTATTGGTTGGATTACTTGTTATTTTGGTGTTAAAAGTTCTTGGGTTCTTGGGCCGGGGATTTAGCTCAGTAGTTCCAGTGCCTGCCTTGAAAGCACAAGGTCTGGAGTTCGATCCCTGGTACCAAAAAAAAAAAAAGGTTTGGTTTGGGGTTCTTTATGTATTCTGGGTATTAATGCTTTTAAGATACATAGCTGGCAAAGATTTTCTCCCAGTCTTTAGGCTGTCTCTCTGTTGATTTTTTTTCTTTTGTACAGAAGCTTTTTAATTTGATCTAATCCCGTTTGTCAGCTCTTGTTGTTATTTCCTGAGCTATTAGAGTCCTATTCAGAAAATTGTTGCCTATAATAATATCTTGAAGTACTTGTCCTATGTTTTTCTTTAGTAGTTTCAAAGTTTCAGTTCTTTCACTAGTTCTGGAACCATTTTGAGTTGATTTTTGTTCGGAGTGAGCGATCTGGATGTGCTTTAGATCTTCTATAGTTAGATGTTTGCAATACCTGATATTTATGTTTGTTTGGGGTTATTGATAAATTTATCTTGATCATTTTTTGTTGTTTGTTTTTTTGAGACAGGGTCTCAGTTTAGGCTGGCCTTGAGCTCACTGTGTACCCCAGGCTGTCCTAGAACATGCAGAGATCCTCTTGCCTCAGCCTCCCAGGTGCTGGGATTACAGGGTGTGTGGCCACCACACCCGACAGTCTTGATCATTTTTAATCACCTTTTCCCTCTCTACTTTTCCCTTCCTCTATCTGCTGATCCTCTTTTGTTACTCTAGATAGTCTGCTTTTATTTTTTACTCTTTATTTACAGTTGGGCTTCATGCACAAGAGAAACCATGTGATTATTTAACTTTCTGTGTCTCTCTTACCTAACATTATGGTATCAAAATCCACCAATTTTTTTTGCAGGTGATTTTGATTCATTCTTCTTTATGGCTGAATAAAATTTTGTTGTGTGTACATACCACATTTTCTTTACACATTTGTCTGTTGATGGGCATCTAGGCTGTTTGCAGAGCTTAGCCATTGGGAATTGCACTGCTGTGAACACAGCTATCCATGTATCACTATAGTATGATGTCTTTAATTCTTTTTTTAAATTTTTTTTTTGGTACTGGGGATTGAACTCGGGTCCTTGCGCCTGCACAGCAGGCAGCGAAACCACTGAGCTAAATCCCCGGCCTGATGTCTTTAATTTTTGTAGGAATATATCCATAAATATAGTTGAGTCGAGTTGAATTTCAATTTTTAGTGGTTTTTTTTTGGTACCAGGGATCAAACTCAGGACTTTGAGCTTGTGAAGCAGGCGTAGTGTTACTGAGCTAAATCTGTGGCCCCAATTTTTAGTTTTTTTGAGGAATCTCTATACTGATTTCCTTAGAGATTGTACTAGTTTATGTTACCATCAACAGTGTGGAAGAGTTCCTTTTTCTGTACATCCTGACCAACATTTGTTTTTGTTTTTGTTTTTGTTTTTACTCAGCAACATTTATTGAAGTAGCTGTCTTCCTCTAACACATACTTTGGTCTCCTTTTTTTGGGGGGGGGGACTGGGGATTGAACTCAGGTCCTTGTGCTTGCCAGGCAGGCGGTAGAACCACTGAGCTAAATCCCTGGCCCTGGTCTCCTTTGTCGAGAATCAGATGGCTATGGATGTGTGTTTATTCCTGGATCCCTGTTCCACTGATCTCTCTTGTCTATTTTTATGCCAGTACTGTGCTGTTTTAGTTACTGGCTCTATAGCAGTGTTGGCAAACCTTTTAGAGCTTTCAGTGATACAAGCAGCCACTGTGGCACATGTCCCATAGGTTCACCATCTCTGCTCTATAGTATATTTTGAAATCAGGTACAGTATTGTGATGCTGCCAGCATCCCCTTCCCCTTTGCTTTGGTATTCTAGGTCTTCTGTGCTTCCATTTGAATTTTAGGATTATTTTTCCTAGTTCTGTGAAGATTGTCAATGGTATTTTGATGGGTTATTCATTGAATCTGTACAGTATTATGCATCCCCTTTCCCCGTTGCTTTGGTATTCTAGGTCTTTTGTACTTCCATATGAATTTTAGGATTGTTTTTTCTAATTTTGTGAAGATTGTCATTGCATTTTGATGGGTATTTCACTGAATCTGTACACTATTATGATCACCTAAATAATGTTAATTGTCTCAATCCATGAAGATGGGATCTCTCTTCTTCTCTCTCTCTCTCTTTCCTCCCCGCTTCCCTCTCCCCCTCCCCTCCTCTCTCTTTCTTTTTTCCAGTCTGGTAATTGAACTTAGGACCTTGTGCTTGCCAGGCAGGCACAGCACTGCTGAGCTACATCCCCAGTCCTGGGATGTCTTTCTGTCTTCTAGTGTCTTTGGTGGTTTGTTTCCTTCTTTTTTTTTTTTTTTTGTGAGTGTGTGACAGGGCCTCACTGTGTAGCCCAGGCTGGCCTCAAACCCACAGAGATCCTCCGGCCTCAACTTCCTTAGTTCTGGGATTACAGGTGTGCACCACCACACCTGGCTCATCCTCAGTGTTTTAAAATTTTCATTGTAGATGTCTTTTATCTCCTTGGCTAGGTTTTTTCTCAGCCATTTTGTTTGTTTGTTTGTTTTTGAGGCCATTGTAAATAGGATTGTTCTCTTTGATTTCTCAGTAAGTTCATTATTGGTGTATAGGAAAGCTATTGATCTTTTTATGTTGATTTTGTATCCTACTTTGCAGAATTTACCAGTTCTAAGTGACTTGGTGGACTGTTTAGAGTTTTCTAGGCATAGAATAATATCATCTGCAAAGAGGAATAAATTTACTATTCTCTTTCCTGTTTGTATCCTGTGTATTTCTGTTTTCTACACCAACTACAGTGTCGAGTACTAACTATATTGAGTAAGAGTGGTGAGAATGGATACCCTTCTCTCCTTCCTAACCTTTGAGTAAATGCTTTCACTTTTTTCCTATTCAGTATGATGTTGAAATGAGGTTTGTTTTGATTTGTTTTTGAGTACAGGATAAATAGACCTCTGGGACTAATGTGAATTGAAGAAAGACTTAAAGAACTGAGTTGGAATTAGCTTGTAGAGAACTTTATTTTAGAATATAGAGGGACCTTGAGTTATCAACAAGGGAAAATTAGAATTTAGAGGTGAAGTGATTACTAAAACTGTCTACCTTTCCACAGAAAAAGTAACAGTAAAATTGACACTAGGTAACTTCTTCCTTTAGACCAGTGGTGATGAATCTGTGGCACGTGCTGCAGTGTGCTGTTAGTATCATTGAAAGCTCTAAAAGGTTTGCCATCGCTGCTTCAGACTCTTTTACTTTCTTATTTTCTGTTGTCTAGAAAAAAATTAACTTAAAGATAGTTTTACCTTTTTTTGGTACTGAGGATCAAACTCAGGACCTTGTGCTTACAAGGCAGGCACGGTGCCACTGAGCATTTTAAATCCCTGGCCCAGTTTTACTTTTTTGTTTTCTTATTTGTAAAATAATTCCATCATTTATTCTGATTCTCACCAGGTGATTATCTTAGGCAAGAAAACTTATTTATTATAAAACACAAAATGGTAGAATTGTGCATTGATTTCAAAGGATGATTTTTATTATATTACATTATTAATTTTTAAAAATTATGATTAACAAGCCAGGCATGGTGGTAACACACCTGCACTCGCAGTACCTGGAAGGCTGAGGCAGGAAGATTCCTTTGAGTTTGAGGCCTGCTTGGGCTATATAGTGAGTTCAAGACCAGCCTGAACTACAGAGCAAGACCCTATCTCAAAAAAAAAAAAAAGTAAAATAAAACTGATAAATAAAACTTGCCATTTAAATTACTTTTAAAGTATACCATTCAGTATCATTGATTATATTCACAGTGCTGTGCTACCATCATCACTATCTCCAAATAGAAATGGTTTTTTCCCTGAGACAGTTTCCCTCTGTGGTTCAGGCTGCCCTCAAACTCACCATGTACCCTAGGCTGGCCTCAGACTGGCAGGGATCCTCCTGTCACAGTCTCCCAAGTGCTAGTATTATAGGCATGCACCACCACACCCAGCCCAAATAGAAACCCTTAATCACAAAGCAATAAATTTCTATTCTCCCTTCCCCCAGCCTTTGTTAACTTCTATTCTACTTTGCGTCTCTGTGACTTTACAAATTTTAGGTACCTCATATAATAGGACTCATATATTTGTGCTTTTATGTGGGTGGCTTGCTTCACTTAGCATAATGTCTACAAGATTCATTCATGTTGTTGAAGTGTCAAAACTTCATTCCTTTTACAGGCTGAATAATACTCCATTGTATGTATATACTACATTTATTAATCAATATTTGAGTTGTTTCTACCTTTTGTCTTTTGTGAATAATGCAGTTATGACCATTGTTGTGAAAATATGTTTGAAAATATGTTGTAAAAAAATGTCTGCTTTCAGTTCTCTTGAAAGTGGAATTATTGGATTATATGTGTAATTTTTTGAGCAATTACCATAATATTTTCATCATAGGCTATACCATTTTACATTCCCCCCAGCAATTCATGACGGTTCCAGTTTTGCCACTTCATGTTAACATTCATTATCTTTTTTTTTTTTTTTTAACAAAAACCATACTTTGGTTATGAGATGGAATCTCATTGTGGTTTTGATTTCCCTGATGACTAATGATACTGAGTATATCTTTCATGTTCTTAATGGCCATTTGTGTATCTTCTTTGGAAAAATATTTATTCAAGTTGCCAATTTTTGAATTAGGTTTTATTGTTTGATTTGTAAGACTTATTTAAATATTCTGAATATTAACCCCTTATCAAATAAATGATTTGGAAATATTTCCTCTCATTCTGTGATTTGGTTTTTCAATCTCTTGATAATGTCTTTGCATGAAAGTTTTTAATTTTTATAAAATACAACTTGCTGTTTTGTTTTTGGCAGTGCTAGGGTTTGAACCCTGGCCCTTTGCACTAAGCCAGCTCTTGTTTTGTTTTGTTTTTGTTTTTTTGGTACTGGGGATCAAACTCAGGTCCTTTCGCTTGCACAGCAGACGGTGAAACCATTGAGCTTAATCCCTGGCCCATTGTTTTGTTTTGTTTTTTAGATTTTGAGACAGAATCTTACTGAGTTGTTAAGGCTAGGCTCAAACTTGTGATCCCCCTGCCTCAGCCGCTGCAACTGCTGGAATTACTGTATATGCATCACCACTGCACCTGGCTAGTGATAGCTTTTTTTTTTTTTTTTTTTTTTTTTTTTTAAGGTCTGCGTGTGGTTTCTTGCTCTGTAGCCCAGGCTGGCCCTGAATTTATTGTTGTCCTCCTGCCTCAGCCTACCAAGTATTAGGATTACAGTTGTGCACCACCACACCTGTTTATTTTTCTCCTTTAACCTATTAATGTGGTGAATTAGATTATTAGATGAAGTGAAAATTCTGAAAACTAACAAATTTCTTTTATATTCTCACATTGTACTAGTCAATGAAGTACCTGCTTTGTTTTATTCACTAGCTAAAATGGCTGTTTAAGCTGGGTGTGGTGGTGTGCATGCCTGTAATCCTAGTGCTTGGGAGGCTGACAGGAGGACTGCTGTGAGTTCCAGTCCAGCTTGGGCTACATAGCGAAACCCTGTCTCAAAAAAACCTAAAATAGCTATGTTTAGAAAAAGATTGTGCCTTTTCAAAAAACAAAAAAGGGGGAGCTCGATGGGTTAAAAACCCAAAAGTTCTTTGATAATGTGTCTTTTTATTGGTCTATATCAGACCTTTTCTCATAAAAATACACTGGTCTACTTAAACATACATACTACCTTTTATTTCACAGATTTTAAAAAATTGAAGTTTATATGCCATTAAATTCACCCTTTTAAAAATGTGTAATTCAGTGGGGTTTTCTTTTTTTGTATTTTCATAAAGTTGTATAAATATCAGTCACCAATATCTAATTCCAGAACATGCACATTACCCCAAAGAAACCCAGTACACATTAGCAGTTACTACCCATTTCTTTTCACCCTGGCTCCTAGTAATCACTCATATACTATCTATCTCTCTAGATTTGCTCATTCTGGACACTTCATAAAAATGGAATCATATAATATGTGGTCTTTTGTGATTGGTTTTTTTTTTTTTTCCACTTAGCATAGTGTTTTTCAGTTGTTGCATTTATCAGTAATTGTCTTTTTTTTTTTTTTTGGATACTGGGGATCGAACTCAGGACCTTGTGCTTGCAAGGCAGGCGGCAGAACCACTGAGCTAATTCCCCGGCCCAGTAATTGTCTTTTTTGTTAAATAATATTTCATTGTACGGATAATACTGCATTTCATTTATCCATTCTTAGTTGGTGAATCTTTGGGTTGTTTCTGCTTTTTGGTCACTGTGAATAATGTTGCTGTCAATAACACTGTGAGAGCCAGGCATAACGGTGCACTCTAGTCACAGCAACTGAGGAGACTGAGGCAAGAGGTTTACTTAAGCCTGTGAGTTTGAAATCAACCTGGGCAACATGATGAGACTCAGTCTCAAAAAAAAGAAAAAATTAGGGCCGGGGATTTTAGCTCAGTGGTGCCGCCGCCTGCTTCGCAAGCGCAAGGACCTGAGTTCGATCCCCGGTACCAAAAAAAAAAAAATTAAAGATGAGGTAAATATTGTGTGTACACGTTTTTGTATGAATATGTGTTTTCATTCTCTTGGATGGGGAGATGTCTAAGAGTAGAATTTTGAGTCATATGGTAACTTTATATTAAATCATTTCAGAAACTGCCAGTGTTTTTCAAAGGGGGGGCTTCTTGCTATTTTATATTCCTACCAGCAATGTATGAGAGTTCCACCTTCTCCACATCCTCACCAACACTTGTTATTTGACTGATAGGTCCAAAGTGGTAACTCATTGTGGTTTTGATTTGCATTTCTTTTTTTTTTTTTTTGGTACCGGAGATGGAACTCAGGTCCTTGTGCTTGCACAGCAGGCGGCGAAACCACTGAGCTAAATCCCTAGCCCTGATTTGCATTTCTTTAGTGACTAATAATATTAAGCTAATGACAAATGATGTTTCAAGTGCTTATTGGCCAGCTGTAAATCTTCTTGAATTATTTATTCAAATCCTTTGCCCACTTTTAAATTGGGTTTTTTTTAATGGTACCAAGGATTGAACTCAGGACTTTGCGCTTGCCAGGCAGGCATGGTGCCACTGAGCTAAATCCTCCCCCCAAAAAATCATTCATTTTTGTTCTTTGTATTGACTTGTAAAAATTCTTTAAATATTGTGGATATTAGATCCTTGTTAGATTTATGCCTTTAAAATGGGAGAAAATCCTATTTCATGGGGGTTTTTCTCTTTTCTTGATTTTTTTTTTTTTTTTGGTACTGGGGATCGAACTCGGGACCTTATGCTTGCGAAGCAGGTGGCGGAACCACTGAGCTAAATCCCCAGCTCTTGATTATTTTTAAAATACAAAAGGTTGAGTTCGATCCCCAGTACCAAATAAATAAATAAATAAATAAATAAATAAATAAATAAATAAAATACAAAAGGTTTTAAATTTTAGGAAGTCCAAGGGTTACCCTCATCCTGGCCCTACCTATTTTGTTTTTATTTGTGCTTTTGATGTTATATCTAAGAAACCATTGCCTAATCCAAAGTCATGAATATTTGCTGTGGGAAATAGATTTCAGTATTCAGTTTGTATTTGTTACTTACTGTGACACTCAGTCCAGGGCTGGTGGGGGTTGGCATCCATAGCAGGCCAGTGACTTCTTTGGCTGCCTAAGATCAACTGTATGGAAAGAACTTGGGGTAGAAGCAGAGCACACCAGTAAAATAGAATTATTTGGTAGTTCCAACGGGTAGGAGATTGGAGGCTATGTCCCTGGCTTTCTTTCTTTTCTTTTTGGTACTGGGCATCAAACTCGTGACCTTGCACTTGCGAGGCAGACGGCGGAATCACTGAGCTAAATCCCGGGCCTGGGTTTTATAGCAGAGATTTTGTTACTCCCTGATGATGGCCAGGGTTATTGTCAAGATTGGATACATTTTTAAAGCACTTATGAAGTACACTGTCATAAACCAGGATTTTTACATTAGAATGAAAAAAACCTCACCCTGTTTTTCTTTGACACTGTTAAAACTGACACAGGTAATTTTCACACATGGTTGCTGACATCACATTTGCAACAATCAAGAAGAAATCAATCATTTAAGTTTTTCTGTTAGGGAAATGGGAATGATTTGACTGGAACAAGAGCCTTGCCTCTATCCTTATGCTCTCTATATTAAATTCTTCTTGAAAATAGGAAGAAGAAAAGGATTTAAAAAGTCAAGAAGGGAGGGCTGGGAATTTAGCTCAGTGGCACTGCGCCTGCCTCACAAGCACAAGGTCCTGAGTTTGATCCCCAGAACCAAAAAAAGACAAGGTTGGGGGAACCTTTTGCTAACATGTTAGAAATGTTGGAATAGTCAGGATGATTATTTATTTTGACAAGCATATAGAATTTACAGTGGGGCTGGGGATTTAGCTCAGTGGCACTGTGCCCACCTCACTAGTAGGCAAGTTTGATTCCCGCTGTGTGTGTTTGGGGGGGGGTGGTTTACAGTGAAAGTGCTTTCTAAAAGTAACTGTTTGAGCCTAGTGAGCATAGTGGCACATGTCTATAATCCCAGCATGCAGGAGGCTGAAGCAGAAGGATTGCTGTGAGTTCGGGGCCAGCCTTGGCTACTAGAGAGTTCAAGGCCAGCCTGTACTACATAGTGAGACTCTGTCTCAAAAAAAGAAAAAAAAAAATTAAAAAGTAACTATTTGAGGAAACTACTAGTCTCTAGTACTTTTCTTCAGAGTTACATATATGAAATAAAGTGAGGGAGAGAATTGGTTGATGCTTTAAAAAACACACATAAGGGCTGGGGATTTAGGTCAGTGGTTTCCCCGTCTGTTGCACAAGCGCAAGGACCCGAATTTTATCCCCGGTGCCAAAAAAAAACCAAAACACACACACAAACACCACCATGTAAGAAAATGTAAGTAGGGCCAGGATTTAGCTCAGTTCCAGCGCCCGCCTCTCAAGCGCAAGGCCGAGTTTGATCCCCGGTTACCCCCCCCCATAAATGTAAGTGAAAACTCCCTCCAAAAAGGTATCTAAAATTATTTTGAACAGTGATGGCCTTATTAAGTTAATGAAAGTCTACTAACAATTTTCAGAGTACTAAGAAGTATTAAGAGGATTTTTACTAAATATGGAAAAGGTATGATATTCAGTAACTTCAATCTTGTTTTCTTCTGGTGTGTAACAAATCTATTTTCATTTTTTATGATTTAATTTCTGCCCTTTTACACATCTTCGTTTCCTAAGAGACTTCTCTAATGTCTCATTTTATGTAGTTATATAAATGCAGGTTTTGTGTAATCAATTCTAAATCATCATACCTAGCTTTAAATTCCAGGTGTGGTTATTTTTAGCACTTATAAGGGTAAGGCTACTTTATCCTTGCCTCTGCCACTTATCATATGATTATGTTCTGAAGAAATTTTTGAAATATTAACACTGACTAAAATAAAATATATTAAAAGATAAATTTGTGACATAAGCAACATTGTTTATAACAGTTTATGAGATAAAATTAACATACTGCAAAATTCACTTAAGTATATAATTTAGTTTTGAGTATATTCACAGAGATGTGTAAACATTAGTGCTAATTCCAGAACATTTTCATGGCTTCTGGGAGAAACCCCATATCATTAGCAGTAACTTCCCATTCCTCCCTTTCTCCAGCCCTTGGGAACTACTTACCTACTTTCTGTCTCTATGGATTTGCCTATTTCAGACATTATATGAAATCATATAATATGTCGTATCTGGTGTTTACTTGACTTAATGTTTTCAGAGTTTGCCCGTGTTGTAGCACATATTATTTATTCATTTTTCTGGCTAATTTGTGTAGATTCTCCACACATGTCGGCCCTTGTTATTGTTCACCTTTTTTTCTCTCTCTCTCTTTCTCCTTTTCTTTTCTGTGTTTTTTTTTTTTTAATGGGTCTCCCTTTGTAGTTAAGGTTGACCTTGAACTCACTGTCTAGCCCAGGCTGGCCTTAAACTCATAGTGATCCTCCTGCCTCAACTTCCCAAATGCTGGGATTATAGGCGTGTGCCACCACACCCAGCTTCTTTCTCTCTGTCTTTCTCCAGAGTTGGAAATCAAACTCAAGGCCTCATGCATGTTAGGCAAGTGCTCTACCACTAAGCTACCCCACTAGTCCTGTTAATTCATCTGTTTTGATGATAAGCCATCATGGTGGGTATGAAGTAGTGTCTCACTATGGGTTTGATTTCCATTTCCCTAGTGATTTACACTAATGAGCATCTTTTCATGTGCTTACTGGCTATTTGTGTGTCATCTTTGGGGGGACATTTATCTTTAAATATGAATGGTCTGCTGGATAGCATACTATTGCTTAGAGTTTTTGGTCTGTTAATTCAAATGTTTTAGTCTATCCTTGAGGTCTTTTTTTAAAGCTAATTTTAGATCCAGCTCTCCCTTATGAAAAAATTATATGCTCACTTGAATTTCTGTAAAGACAGCTTATGTCCACTTTTTTGTTTGTTTGATACAGGGTCTCTTTGTAGTTCAGGCCTTGAACTTCCTATATAGCCCAAGCCAACCTCAAACTTCCAACCCTCATGCGTTAGCCTCCTACGTGGTGGGACTACAGGGATGTGCTACCATGCCTAACAGTTTATCCATACTTTGATAAGCCATGGTATTTAAAATGGTAAATAAAATAGTAGATTCTATTTGAGTTTTTTATTGTGAATTTATATCGCTAGGCTTAAAAAGTTAGCAAATGTAAAATTCACAGGTAGAGAATACAGTGGCTCATTAAAACTTACAGAGTATTCTGTGCATTCTGAGGCTGTCAGCTGATATTGAGTTGAGAGGAAGAATAGATCTGTAAGGTAAGGAATATTGATGCTTGATATAGCAGCTGAGGTTGAAACTAGCATTTTGTACATGTGGGAATACTGCTTGTAATAGACATAGGAAAGTATGTAATATCATCTGTATGTCCCTTGTTTCCCAGCGTGGTACCATGCGACGACGCTATGAAGACGATGGCATTTCAGATGATGAAATTGAAGGGAAAAGAACTTTTGACTTGGAAGAGAAACTCCACACCAACAAATATAATGCCAATTTTGTTACATTTATGGAAGGAAGAGGTCAGTATCATTTTGATTCAGAGGTGTAATCCCTTGATATAGGAAGTCATAGAGTGCCTGGGATTTAGCTCAGTGGTGCCGCTGCCTGCCTTGTAAGTGCAAGGTCCCGAGTTCGATCCCTGGTATCAAAAAAAAGAGAGAGAAAGGAGGTCATAGACAACTGTTGATTTAGCTTGTATGCAACTGAAACATTGCCTATTGATGGTATTTATTTATCCATTTTCTTTGGTTACATAATGTGACCTATATACACACACTTCCCTGCCCCATTCTTGTACCCTTGAATCATTCTTTGTATTAGAAGGAGTCAAAGATGGGTATGGTGGCTTACACTTGTAATCTCAGTAACTGGGAGGCTGAGGCAGGAAGATCTAAAGTTTGAGCCTAGCCCTGGCAACTTAGTTTTTGGGTTTTTTGTTGTTGTTTTTTGAGATCTTGTCTTAAAGAGGGATGGAGCACTGGAGATGTAGCTGAGTGTTCCCTGGGTTCAATCCCCAGTACTGCCAAAAAAAAAAAAAAAAAAAGAAAGAAAAAAAGACATAGTCTTTTATTAGGGTAGGAGTGTTATTATACTTTTGGTGTTTTGACACAGGGTCTTACTTTGTAATGCAGGCTGGCCTTGAACTCACTATGTAGTCCAGGCTGATTTCAAACTCTTGGCGATCCCCCTGAGTGCTGGGATTACAGACGTGTGCCACCATGCCTGCATCTCTTGTTTTTTCTTAATGGCCTTTTGCTTCTCTCATCCCTTTGCTTGAGTTTAATTTAAAATAGTATAATAAAACTCTTTTATGCATATACACACCCCACTGAAACAAAGGTGGGATTCCATGTGTATCATGCAGCTTTGATCCTTAGCAGAGTGACAGAGATATCATAGGTGTGTTGTAGTGATGGTCAGGATTAATTTTTTGGTTGGTAAGAGACAGGATAATGGTAATTTCTATTTAGGATTTATGAGGTGACTCATTAATAGTATTATACCCTCTATTGTTTAAGTTCTAAATTGCCTATAGAAATACAGACATAGCAAACCCTTAAACCCCTACTCTGCAGTGTGCTGTTATTCCTATTTTCTGTGAAGTGCTTCTCAGTAACAAGTATGTGTTTATTGTATAATAGAGCACAGTAGTATGCACAGAAGAAACATCTTATCTATACCTTATTACTTACATCTTTTTATGACCCTTTTTTTTCTAACTATGCCTTTTGTCTTTCTAATAATTGTTTTCCTGTGGGACAGATTTTAATGTAGAGTATATCCAGCGGGGTGGCTTGAGAGACCCTCTGATATTCAAGAATTCTGATGGACTTGGAATAAAGTAAGTGTTCTGGGCCTGGCAGGGAATGGTTGTAAAGTAGCTGTAGACTATGGCAGTATTAAGAACCCAGAGCAGTAAATAATTGAAAATAATTTTCCACTTATTTAAAAATGTAGGGGCGGGGATTTAGCTCAGTGGTTCTGCCGCCTGCCCTGCAAGCACAAGGACTGGAGCTTGATCCCTGGTACCAAAAAAAAAAAAAAAAATAGTAGCCAGATGTGATGGCAATGCTTGTAATCCCTGCACTCTGGGAAGCCAAAGCAGGAGGAGCACAAGTTCAAGACCAGCCTGGGAAATTTAGTGAGATGGGGCCGGGGTGGAGGTGTCAGTGCAAAGGTCCTGGATTTAAAATCCCTAGTACAGGAAAAATAAAAAAGAAAGAAAGAAATATCACACATTGATTCATGTTATAGGTAAATAAAAAAGTATAAATGAGCTAAGAAGAAATTTAAATCTCTTGAAATCTTTCACCTTTAAATAATTATTGTTAACATTTTATTGTATATTTTTTCCTGTGTCTGTGAATACAGTATATAATCATTTATATTTGAAAAATCATTTAAAGTCTAAATGTGAAGATTTATGTGTCTGATTGGGGAGCCCCTAGTACTTGAAGAAAAAGCTCACACTGACTAGACAAGTTGTGCTTTTGATTTATACTTACTGGTGTTTGTTTTCTAGGATGCCAGATCCAGACTTTACTGTGAATGATGTCAAAATGTGTGTAGGTAAGTATCAAGCTTTCAGGCTCAGGGGCTTTGAGGCAAAGATTTAAAACACAGGACTGAGTCCTAAATCTTAAGCTGAGGTATACTGTTTCAGAATATTGAAGTATATACTCAGTTAAAAAGTACTATTTTATTAACAGCTAAGAATTTTCTCAAAAGAAGTTACAAAAGTTGCCTCATTTAATGCTCACTAGCCATAAAACTTTTGAATCTCTATCTTTTTCCTTTATTACTATGCATCCTTCCCTCTCTCTCTCCATAAAGGTCCTGCCTTCTAAGGCAACCTTCCCAGGAAACTGAAAATTTATACCTCTGTGTTCAAGTCTCTCTCTGCACTCTTCCTGTAGACTTCAGTTCTCACCTCAGATTCTTCCTGGGTCCTGGGGACCTACTTCCCTCCTCCTCCTCCTCCTGGCACTGCTACATTCCAATGTCAGGACACCAAATCTCAAAGAGGCTCCTTCTCTGCTGCTCACCACTCTGCCATCTGAAAATTTATACCTCTGAGCCAAAAAAGAATCTTCTGATATCTGTGATTCTCTTTCTGTATCTTAAAAGCAGTAGAGGCTTTTCCTGGAAATTCTCACCAGTGCCACATTTAGTAACATGTCTAAAACTTGAAACTTTGTAAGCTGATAAGTAGATATATTAAAATTTGTCATCTAAACCGAGCATGGTGATGCATATCTGTAATCCCAGCACTCGGGAGGCTGAGGTAGGAAGATTACCATGAGTTTGAGGCTGGCCTGAATTGCATAGTGAGACCCTTTCTCAAAAAGCAAACAAAACATCCCCCAAATTTTCTCATCCATGATTGGTTATGTTGAATCTTTAGTCTGATTTATATTTTATTGTATTTAAAATTTAGGAAAAGAAAGACATTATCACAAGATAATTAAAGAACAGAACTTCCTGGGGTCAGTACACATTCAGCTTAGTTTGCTACAGACATTTGGTGTTCACTCTGCCCTGAGATACCCCAGTATCCACAGGAGTTCAGAGATGGTAGCTCTCCTATACACAATAAGGTAGTGAAGTTGCATGAAATCTTTTAGAAGTGCTTCTAACAGGACACAAAACAAAAGGGATGTTTTATCTGTCCTCCTAACACCACAGCTGTACTATGTCTTGTCCTCTGAACTGAGGCTCCAGTGCCACTCTTTTTTCTTTTTTTTCAATAAGTATTGAAGTACTATCTCTTGCCCACTTGAGGACCCTTGTTATCTAAGAGGTGAAAGTCACAGGCCAGGTAGAGGAACTTCTCTGATACCTATATTATTCATCCCTTCACTGTTTCTGTGTTAGAGTCTAGCCATCCGCCTGCCACTGTTGTATCCTAGTACCTAGAGCAGCCCCTAGAGTGTAGTAAGTACTCAGTAAATCTGTTGAATAATTAAAATGCTTTCCCACTCTTTATAAGCAGAGCTCTCTCCCTGGGGGCCTAACATAAGCTACTTGAATACAGTGCATTATCTCACTTTTTTTTTTTTTTTTTGAGGTGCTGGGGAGCAAACCCAGGAGCTTCTGTATGCTAGGCAAGTGCTCTACCACTGAGCTGTATCCCCACCCCTCACTTCCTTCTATCCTTTCTTTTTTTCACTTCCTTTCTTTTTTGGTACTGGGGATCAAACATGGGACCTTGTGCTTGTGAGGCAGGCAGCGGCACCACTGAGCTAAATCACCGGCCCTTTTACTTACTTTCTTAATGGACCTCTGGGACAGTAATTCACTGGGTCTGTGAAATAGACAACCATAGCTTTTCTTTATTGGTCAGATATTCTTAGGGTTTGCAGTCTATAAATGATTTGTATGAGAATCATCTGTGATGACTTGTTAGCTTTTTTTTTTTTTCCTTGGTACCTGGAATCGAACTCAGGACCTTGTGCTTACCAGGCAGGCATGGTACCACTGAGCTAAGTCCCAGGCCCAGCTGTGATAACTTGCTAAAATGAGATTCTGAAAAAGTGGCAAGAACATTTCTTCCCCATGTAGATAATAATTACACTAGCAGAGTCTCTAATGTGACTATTTTAGAATTTTCTAGTCTACTGAAGGCTTGCAACTTCCAGAGAAAGACTTGGACAGTAAAGTACAGTTAATTTTAACCAATTTCAGTTCTTAGCATACTTGGTCACACGCCACACGTCCTCACCCCACCAACCAGGCCGCATGGTACACAGCTATGGGTATGTTTCTTGAACAACCAGCAAACAGCTTGTAAGAGCCAAGATAGGAAAAAAGGGCCTTGTCCTTCAGATATTGGAAACCTGTGCTATGATCACTGATTGCTGCTTGTGATTATAGAAATACAAAGAAGCAGGTTACTGTTGTTGTACCTTCTCTCAGCTGTTGCAGGCTTCTCTCCTACCCAAGCAATTTCAGGTGGATTCTAAAGACTGGTCCCCTTTTTCTACCCCTTTTCATTATTCTATTTGGAAGAAGACATTACAGACTAGGTGGTTCAAAAGCAACTGCATATACACAGAAAAATGGAAAGTGATCACACATGCCCAGGGAAAGGTGCAGGCTCATAAAAGACAAAAAAGGATCTTATGTTTACATCTCACATTGACCTGTGGCACAGAGACAGCCTATAACAATTAAAAACAAATAACAGAAAAGCCCTGAAAAACAGTGGCAAATACACAGCAAACCCTGGGGAAGGGAAAGAATCTGATTTCAAGAGTTACCACATTATTATATTTAGGATGTCCAATTTTCTTTTCTTTTTTTTTATTTATATATTAATTGGTACATTTTAGGTATACAATACATTTACATTTATCATTGGGTGCTTGTACCTAAACATGATGTATCTTAGTTCTTATTTTTTTCCCCATTACCTATGCGCCCTTCCCTGTTTACATAGACTTTGTTTCCTTTTTTTTTTCTTTCTTTCTCATAAATTTTCCTTTCCTTTCTTCCCTTTCCCCTTCCCCTCCCACCACCCCTCCACCTTTGGACCTTTTCCTGTTTCAAATTATCAGTTATTCATTTTAATCATTTTCATCCTTATTTACACTTTCAGTTTCTCACACTAGAGATACTGTTCGGTATTTACACATGTGTGTCCTATTTATTTCACTTAAGAGTATGGCCTCTATGCATAGGATGTCCAATTTTCAACAGGAAAGTATGATCCATTTCAAATGACAAAAGTAAATCAACAGAAACTGTCCCTAAAAAAAAAATCTGATCACTAATTTAAGAAAGACTTTAAAACAACTGTATTAAAGATGCTCAAAGAACTAAAAGAAGATACAGAGAAAGTCAGGAAAAACAATACTTATGATCAATAAAAGAAAAACAATTGAAGCTGAAAAGTACATTAATTGAAAATTTATTAGGAGCATTCAAAGGCAGATATAAACAGCTTTCTTATACCATGCCTATTGGCCATGATGTTTCTGCCTCATCACTGGCCTAAAGCAATGGAACAGGTGACATGAACCAAAACTTATGCAACTATGAGCCAAAGTAAATATTTCATCCTTTAAGTTGATGGAGGGGGGGGCTGTCACAGCAACCAAAAACCTCTTAATATGATCGCCATTCTAACAATCTTTTTTTAGTCAGTATTTGCAGTACATAATGATTACATTCATCTTGAGGACTTCTTACACATACATAACACATCTTAATTCTTTTTCCGTCCCAGTCCCATTCCAGCTGCATTTTATTGTTACTGTTATTTTTGGGGACAGAATCTCAGTATGTAGTTCAGGCTGGCCTTGCAACTCAATGTATAGTCTAGGCTGGCCTTGAATTTGTGGCAGTCCTCCTTAACCTCCCAAGTGCTAGGATTACAGGTGTGTGCTGCTGTATCTGGCTACTACTGTATCTCCCTGACCCTGTCTCCTCTTTTGTTCTTTTTTTTTGGTACTGGGGGTCGAACTCGAGTCCTGGAGCTTGCACAGTAGGCTGCGAAACCACTGAGCTAAATCCCCGGCCCCTGTCTCCTCTTTATTCTTCCTGTTATCTATCTTTATTCTAACAGTTTTTGGTTTGTTTGTTTGTTTTAAGGTGCTTTAAACAGTTTATTTAACTGAAATGCCATGTACTGACTTCCATTTATTTTCATATCTTTTCCCTATTGTGATTTAGACGATTTTCAAGCCAATACAAATGTTTCATAAATATTTGGCCATTTCGGTATACACCTGCACAATACCTCACATCTTTCATCAAGAAAAACTTTGAAGAGTAAAGACCTGACACAGTTAAACTAGGAACAATGAGAATCTGCTCCAAATATTTGTTTCTCTGAGGTAAAGTCACCACACATCTGTTCAATTAAGAAAACCATCCTTATAACACAGGATGATTTTTTATTTTTTAAGTAGGGCCTAGAACACTTAGCCACTAATTAGGTCCTGAATGGCAGAGCTACATCCCCAGCTTATGCCATGAATTCATAAGGAATAGGTTCCAACTACTCAGTCTCCTTCCCATTCGTTCTCACAAAGTGTGCTGCTCTGGGTGTGGCAGGCTGGTGCTTCAGTTGAACTCAGGCACCTTTCTCTTTGTCTTCCTTCTTTTTCTGATCATTTTCCTTGACATGTTTCAGGAAGCTATCTTGACCCCTGGAGTGTTTAATATGCTCAATATGCACATTAGTCCTCTTGGCAAGTATCTTGCCCTTAACTTGCTTGTTTACAACAATGCCAACAGCATGCTGGGTAACAGTGTAGACTCTTCCAGTTTTGCCATGGTAACATTTGTGTGCCATTCCTTTTTAAACAGTCCCCATTCCTTTGATGTCTACAATATCACCCTTTTTGTAGATTTGCATGTGTGTGGCCAAAAGAACAACCCCATATTTTTTAAAAGGCCTAGAGAACTGTACTGTGTTCTCCCCTTTACCTTTGTGTTGTCATTTTGACAAATTACTGGAAGATGGTGGCTCTGGCCAAAAGGGCTGTTTTGGTTTTTTGAGACAGGGTCTCACTGTGCAGTTCAGACTGGTTTTGAGACTCACTATGTAGCCTGAGCTGGCCTGGGATTCATCCCAGTCCTCTTGCCTCAGCTCAGTTCATGACAGCTCTGCCCTTATGGCACCCTTATGAAAGGGAGCAAGTTCAAGTCCCTCTTCTTTTACCCTCTTGCCTCCTATCATATAATGATGCAGCGGAAAAAGCCCTTGCCAGGTGCCAGCACCTTAATAGTGGACTTTCCATTCTCCAGAACCATGAGCCAGAAAATTCCTATTCATTTACACAGTCTCAGGTATTCTATTATGTCAGCACAAACAGACTATGATAGAGCCTAAGAGGACATATGGGACATCATTAAGCAGACCAGTGTACATGTTGTGGGAACATCAGAGAGAAAGGCCAGAGAGACTGTTTGAGGAAATAATGGCTAAAAGTTGTCCAACTTTGATGAAAGACATGAATATAAAAACCTCAGTAAAATATAACATGAATTTACAGACTCCCAGCCCCCACTGAGGCACAGTGAAATCAAATCTTTCAAAAGCCAAAGGCAAGCTATTAGAAGCATCAAGAAAAAAAGTGACTCATCACATACAGGGATGCTCAAATAGATTATGAACAGATTTCTTATCACAAATTTTGGAGTTCAGGAGGTAGTGAACCATTATTTTTTTTTTTTGGTACTGGGGATCAAACTTGGGTCCTTGTGCTTGCTCAGCAGGCGGCGAAACCACTGAGTTAAATCCCCAGCCCATGAACCACTATATTTTAAAAATGCTTAAAGAAAAAGAATTTGTCAATCAAGAATCCAATAACTGGCAGAACTGTCCTTGAAAAGGAAGGGAGAAACTAAGACATTCTCAGATAAGCAAAAGATAAAAGTTTGTTACCATTAAAACTCCTGCAAGAAATGCTCACCTAAGCTGGGCATGGTGGTGCATGCCTGTAATCCCAGCACTTGGAAGGTTGAAGCAGGAGAATCACTGAGAGTTTGAGCCAAACCTAGGCTACATAATGAGTTCACGGCCAGCCTGAAGTACATAGCAAAACCTTGTCTCAAAAAAACAAACAAAAAAGGAAATGTTGACATTTCAAGGTGAAATGAAAGGACTACACTAACTTGAAGCCGTATGAAAAATAAAGTTCTCAATAAAAGTAATTATATGGACCAATTATTAAGGCTAGTATTTTTTATTTCCCACATAATTTAAAACTAAAACACCCCTTTCCCCTCAGTATTGGGGGTTGAACCCCCAGGGCCTTTGCACTGGGCTACATCTCCAGCATTTTTTTTTTTTTTTTTTTTGAGACAGGGTCTCATTAAGTTTCAGGGACTGGGCTCAAAATTATCATCCTCCTGCCGCAGCCTCTCAGAATGCCGAGATTACAGGCATGGGCCATCATGCTCAGCTATTTGTGTGTGTGTGTGTGTGTGTGTGTGTGTTCTAAACCTTAAAGTAATTGAAGAATGTTGTACGAAAGGAGAGAAGGTTAGCACTCCCCTTGACAAGGATAAAAGAGGCCCTTGGGCCTGACAACACACCTACATGTAGGGTAAGGCATTGCCACCTACTTAAAGTAATCGCAGAAATGAAGGACAAGAAAAGCTGTAAGATGCATAGACATCAAATAGCAAAATAATAATAGTATGTCCTTTAAGAGTAAATGGATTAGGGCCAGGGATTTAGCTCAGTGGTTCCACTGCCTGCCTCGAAAATGCAAGGTCCTGAGTTTGATCCCTGGTGCCAAAAAAAAAGAGTAAATGGATTAAACTTCAATCAAAAGATATTGGTAGAATATATTTAACAACAACATGATCCTACTGTGTGCTTTCTACAAGATATCTTATGCAAAGAGTAGCCAAAAGAGGAGTGGCTATAATAAATAGGCTTTAAATAAAAATGGTTACAAGACACAATGACACATATTAATGTTCAACAGAATGAGAAAACACGTTATAAACAATTACACCCCAGTGACAGACCATCAAAATATATAAAGAAAAAACTGACAGAACTGAAGGAAGAAATACACAACTCTGTGCAATTATAGAAACTTCAGTACCCCCCAGTCAGTTATGGATGGAGGACTTAACACAAATCACTTAGATCTAATAAACATATACAGAATAATCACCAATGGAATATATGTTCTTAAGTATACACGTACATAGAAAATTTTCTAAGATCATATATTAGATCACAAATTAAATTTCAGTAGATTTTTAAAAAATACATCAAAGTGTCTTCTGCAACCACAAGGGGATAAAGTTAGAAATTAATAGCAGAAATAAAACCATAAAGTTACAGAAATTCTTTAAACACCAGGGGAACAAAGAAGAAATCCCATGGGAAATTAGAAATTAGTTATAGGCAAATGAACACAACACAGCATACCAGAACTTAAGGGATATAGTGAAAAGTAGTGCTAGGGGAGAAATTTATAAATGCTTACATTTAAAAATCTCAAATCACCAAGTTTAATACAACTTAAGGAACTAGAAAATGAAAAACTAAAGATAGCAGAAGGAAAGAAATGGTAAAGGTTAGAGCAGAGCTAAATGAAGTAAAGAGTACAGAAAACCAATAGAAATTGAACCCAAAAGTTGGTGGTCATCCTCCCTCCCTCCCTTCTACCTGAGATTCATTCCAGGGTGTCACAAATGCTAGGGAAGTGCTCAACCACTGAACTATATCTCCACCCTTTTAAAAAAAATTTTATTTTGAGGCAAGGTCTCACTAAGTTGTCCAGGCTGGGGTTGAACTTATCCTCCTGCTTCAGCCTCCTGAATAGTAATTCAGATTACGGGAATGCATCACTACACCTGGCAAAAACTTAGTTCTTTGAAAAGATCAGCAAAATTGACAAACCTATAGCCAGATGGATGAAGGGGGGAAAATTACCAAAATCAGAAATGGAAAGATATTACCACCAATTGTAAAGAAATACAAAGAAAACAAATGAATAATTTTTAAATAAGAGAAAAATACAAAAAAAAAATAAAAAGGACTGCAAGAATACTATTCACAGTTGTTTACCAGCAAAACTGACTGATCTAAAGTTGACAGATTCTTTGAAAACATAAAATACACCAAGACTTAACTTCCAAAGAAATTTAAAAACCTGAATAAATGTATAAGTAGTAATCAGATTAAACCAATATTAAAAATTCTCCCAGGGCCAGGGATTTAGCTCAGTGGTTCCACCGCCTGCCTGGAAAGCGCAAGTCCCAAGTTCAGTCCCCAGTACCAAAAAAAAAAATTCTCCCAACAAAGAAAAGCCTGAGCCTGACCAATCCTTGATGAATTCTACCAAACAAAACATTTGAGCCAGTCCTTCTCAAACTTTCCCAATGAGTTAAAGAGAGAACACTCGTAAACATATTCTGTAAGAATACCATTACCTTGAAACCAAAGCCAAAGAAAATCACAGACCAAATTTTGTTGTGAACATTGATGCAAAAATCCTTTAAAAGCCCTGTACAAATTCAATACAGCAGCATATTAAAAGAATTATGTATATGACCAGTTGGGATTTATTTGTGGAAAGCAAAGATAGTTCAACGATAATGGAAATTAGTGTAATAGCACCACATTAACAGAAGGGGGACCGTGATTGTCTCAATTGCTTTGGAAAAGGCTTTTGAGAAAATGTAATATCTTTTTATAAAAAACACTCAGCAGACTAGAAATAGAAGGAAACAACCTAAACATAATAAAAACTCGGGCTAGGGATTTGGCTCAGTGGTTTCGCTGCCTGCTGCGCAAGCACAAGGATCCGAGTTCGATCCCTGGTGCCAAAAAAAAAAAAAAAAGAATACCATAATAACACATCTATGAAAAATTTACAGCAAACATACTCAGTGGAGAAAGACCAAAAGCCTTTTCCTTTCTGATGAAACATAAGAATGCCTATTATTTTGCTATTTCTGTTCAACACAGTGTATTGGGTGTTCTAACCTGAGCAATTAGGCAAAAAAAGAAACAAAAGAAAAGGGGCCAGGGATTTAGCTCAGTGGTACTTGCTGCCTGCCTCACAAACGCAGGGTCCCAAGTTCAATCCCCAGACCGCCCCCCCAAAAGGCATTCAAATTGGAAAGAAGTAAAATTATTTCTGTCACAGACAAAAATTACCTTGCACCTAGAAAATACCAAAGATCCCACCAAAAAAACTATTAGAAATAAATTCAGCAAAGTAATGGGATACAAAGAAAACAACAGTTGCAATTGTTTTAGCTGGGTGTGGTGGTGTACACCACATTTGGGAGGCTAAGGCAGGAGGATGGCTTTGAGTTCAAGGCCAGGCTGGCTACATAGTGAGTTCAAGGTCAGGCTGAACTACACGGTGAGACCCTGCCTTCAAAAAAAAAAAAGTGGGGTGGGAATTTAGCTCAGTGGTTCCAGTGCCTGCCTTGCCAAGCGCAAGGTCCCGAGTTCAATCCCCGGTATGGGGGGGGCGGGTACACACAATGAATAATCTGAAAAGGGAATTATGAAAACAATTCCATTTACAATAGTGTCAAAAAAGACGGCTGGGAATGCAGCTCAGTGGCACCTTGCCTGCCTGGCAAGCACAAAGTCCTGAATTTGATCCCTGGTACGGGGCGGAGGGAGTGGGAAAAAAAAAAGAATAAAATATTTAGGAATTAACCCAGGAATTAAAAACATACAAAACATTGCTGAAAGAAATTAAGGCACATCGTTTCTCGGCCTTTTGGCTAAGATCAAGTGTAGAAATTAAGGCACAGAGAGAGGGCCAGGGATTTAGCTCAGTGTTCTACCGCCTGCCTCGCAAGCGCAAGGACTCGAGTTTGATCCCCACTACCCAAAAAACAAAAAAGAAAGAAATTAAGGCATAGATAAATTGAAATACAGCCCATGTTCATTGGATGACTTAAATTTTTTTGTTTTTTTTGTGGTGCTGAGGATCAAACCCAGGGGCTCACGCATACAAGGCAAATGGTGTACCACTGAGTTACCCTCAGTCCTGGAAGACTTTAACATTGATGCCAACACTACCTAGAGTAAACTACAGATTCATTGGAAGTTCTATCAAAATCCTAATGGGATTTTTTGCAGAAATAGAAAAACCTGTTCTAAGATTCACATAGACTCTCCAGGGACCATGAACAACCAAAACATTCTTGGAAAAAAGAGCTGAAGGATACATACTTCTTGAGTTCAAAATTTAATACAAAGTAGTCAAAACAGTGGTACTTGTATAAAGATAGAAGTCACAAAGGAATAAAAAATCTAAGTGGGGTATGGTGGCTCATCCCTGTAGTCCCAGCACTTGGGAAGCTGAGGTTGGAGGCTGAGGCAGGAGGATCGAAATGAGTTCAAGGCCAGCCTGGATTGCACAGTGAGACTGTCTCAAAACACTAAATAAATACATTAAAATATATAAATACAAGTAAACCATATAAGTACTATACAGATAGGATAGGATAGAATAAAAAGCCCAGAAGTAAATGCTCATATATGGCCAAATGATTCTAAACAAGGGTACCAAAACCGTTCAATAGGGGAAAAGGACAGTCTTTTCACAAATGATACTGGTAAACTAGATATTTAAATGCCAAAAAATGAAGTTGGAGTCCTGCCTAACATTATATGCAAAAAGTAATTAAAAATGGATTAAAGACCTAAATGCAAGACCTAAAGCTATAAGACTCAGAAGAAAATAGGGCAAGGGCCTCATGATACTGGTTTTGGCAGTGAATTCTTGGATAAGACACCAGATAAATAGGTGGTTAGGTGTGGAAGTGTACACATGTAGTCCCAACATTTGGGAGGCTGAGGCAGAAGGATTGCCATGAGTTCAAAGCCAACCTGAACTATGTAGTGAGACCCTTTCTCAAAAAAAACAAACTCAAGGGTTATTTAGCTCAGTGGTTCCGCAGCCTGCCTCACAAGCACAAGGTCCCAAGTTCTATCCCTGGTACCAAAACCAAAAATCTCACAAGTAAAAAAAAACTCAAAACCAGATGGAGACTTTAAAAGTAATAGATAAATTGGGGTAAAAAAATATAAACATTTGTACATGAAAAGACATTGTCAACAGATTTGAAAAAAGCATCTTATAGAATGGGAGAAAATATTTCCAAATGATGTCTCTAATAAAGGATTGATTTCTAGAGTATCTTGAGAACTAAGACTCAACAATTTAAAAAATCAGTTCAAAAATGAGCAAAGGGAATAGAACAGACATTTCTCCAAAGATTCACAAATGGCCAATAAGCATATTGAAGAATGGTCAACATTACTAATCATTAGGGAAATGCAAGTCAAAACTACTGTACAGTGAAGTGCTGGCATATAGCTCAGTGGTGGAGTGCTGCTATGCACAGAGTCCTGAGTTCAGTCCATGACACTGCAAAACAAAATGTACAGTGTAATACTACATTGCTTCTGTCAGAATGGGTGCTATCAAAAAAAAGGCCCAGAAAATTAACAAATGTTGGTGAGGATTTGGAGCAATTGAAACCCTTGTGAATTGTGGAAGGAATGTAAAAATTGTACAACCACTGTGAAAAACAGTATGGTGGTCCCCCCCCCAAAAAAAATTACCACATAATCCAGTAATTCTTTGGGACACGTACCCAAAGAATTGAAGGCAGAATTTGAGATGTTTGTACGCCTGTGCTCATTGCAACATTATTCACAACAGTTAAAATATAGAAGCAACCCAAGTATCCAACAATAGATCGAGACTCCTGGATATAGTATTTGGTTTTTTGAGGTATACAGATATATAATGTCTTATTTGATCATCGATCTCCTTCTGGATTTCCACTTCCTTACCAAGTTTTCATTTCTTCAGTAATTTGTTTACTGTTAATAGTGATCTGTGGAAACCCTTCATAACTTAAATTTTCTAATCACCTGATGGATGGATGATCATAGGTATCTTTGCAGTGATTTAAAATACAGCAATGAGGGCCAAGGGTTTAGCTCAGTGGTGCCACCGCCTACCTCACAAGTGCAAGGTCCTGAGTTTGATCCCCGGTACCAAAACAAACAATACAGCACTGAGGGCTGGGGATGTAGCTCAGTGGCACAGCGCCTGACTGGCAATCACAAGGCCTGAGTTCAATTCCCAGTACCCAAATAATAATAAAATAACATACAGCCCTGAGAGCTGGGGATGGTGGTGTACACCTGTGATCCCAGCACTCAGGAGGCTGATGCAAGCTTCACCAAGAGTTTGAAGCCATCCTGGGCTACATAGTGAGTTCAAGGCTAACCTGCACTACAAAGCGAGACCCTGTCTAAAAAAACCAAATAAGGGGCCAGGGATTTAGCTCAGTGGTTTTGCTGCCTGCTGCACAAGCGCAAGGACCCGAGTTTGATCCCCAGTACCAAAAAAAAAAAAGTAACACAAGATTTCAAAAAAAAACCAAAACCAAATAAGTAAATAAAATACAGCACTGATTGTGTCTAACCTAATAAATTTATCAGAAATTTCACCTGACAACTTTCTGTTCCTTTTGTTTTGTTTTTTTAGATAGGATCTCACTAAGTTGCTAATGCCCAGACTGGGGCCGGGGAATTTAGTTCAGTGGTTCCACCACCTGCCTTGTAAGCGCAAGGTCCCAAGTTCAATCCCCAGTACCAAAAAAAAGAAAAAACTGCCCAGACTGGGCTCAAACTCATAATCTCCCTCCCTCAGCCCTCTTAGAGAGCTGGGATTATAAGCATGTGCCAATACACCTGGCTATGATCAAAGTTTTGAAGTACAGATTTTTTGTTTGTTTCTTGACTTACTAGTGATTGTCAAAATGCAGTGAATAAAACATTGATTACAATAATCCATTATCAGTATATGAACTTTTGCTAAGATAGTTCTTTTCACCCTAAAGTAGAGTGTTACTTTTACCATTTCTGTTTGTCTCAGAAAGAAGAAAATTATCATATAAATTTACATGACATGTTGGTTGTGAGGATAGACCCTGGAGCAAAACCACTTGGGTTCAAATGCCAGTTCCATTAATTACTAGCCTTGTAACCTTGGACAAGTTACTAAAATGTGCAATGTTAGTTAACAGTGTCTGATAGGTAATGTTTTCAGTAACAATTAGCCGTTACTGTGACTATCATTCTTTAAATGCTGTGGTATATAATAGAATTCTGCTTTCTCTGGTAGCATTGGAAAGATGGAACTTTGCTTTTGTTTTGTACTACATTCTTTTTTTCTTTTTTTTTGTTTTCAGTACTGGGGATCGAACTCAGGACCTTGCGCTTGCGAGGCAGGTGCGGTGCCACTGAGCTAAATCCCTGGCCCTGTACTACATTCTTGAAGGAAAGCATTCGCTTTTATGTTTAATTTTTTAAAATTGTAGTTATAGATAACAAAGCTTATCATTATAACCACTTTTTAAAGTATGTTTAATGCAGTTTAATGGCATTAAGTGTATTCACAGTGTAGAACCATTACCATTATCTGCTTTCAGAACTTTTTCATCATGCCAAACCAAAACTACATACTATTAAGCAGTCATTCCTTCCTTTCCTTACTCCCTGACAACCACTGATCTGCTTTGTACTTCTATGGATTTGTCTAATCTGTATATTTCATATAAATGAATTATGCAATATGTAGACATATATACGACTTCTTTCACATAGCATATTCTTAAGGTTTATCCATTCTGTTTATGTTTTAGTACTTCAGTCCCATTTTATAGCTAAATAGTTCATGAATTTGCCACATTTTGTTTATTCATTTGTTGATAGACATTTGAGTTATTTCTGCCTTTTAACTATTAATGAATAGAGCTGCTATCAGTATTCATTTACACACTTTTGTGCACGGTCCCAAGTTTGATCCCGGGTACCAAAAAAAAAAATTAATCACACTTGTTTGAACACCTCATCAGTTCTTTTGGCTATATACCTAGAAATGAAACTATTGGATTATATGGTTATTCTGTGTATAATTTATTGAGAAACTGCCATACTTTTCCATAGTAGCTGCAATATTTGGCATTTTCACCAGCAATATACAAGTGTTCCAATTTCTCTTCATCCTTGACAGCACTTACTATTTTCCATTTTTAATATTATGGCCATCTCAGTGAGTGTGAAGTAGCTTTCTCATAGCAGTTTTGATTTGGCATTCACTTTTTCCCTTATGAAGAGTAAATTTATTTAGTTGATTGCCTTACATTCTCATTTATATTTTCAGTATGCCTTGCCTGTCTGCTTTACTTTTACCATATTCTTGTTATCTCTTGTCTCTTTCTAGACTATTAACTTTTTGAATGCAGGGGACTAGGCCCTAATACTACCTGATATAAGCGGCAAGACACATACATAGTAGATATCTATGTTTAGCAGGCCACATACATAGTAGTTGTCCTCTTTCTCCTTTCTGTGATCATGTTTTGAATAATTTAGCTGTACTGCCTCTCCATAGCTTCTCTTACATTATTACCTCTGCTTGGAATTGTCCCTGTTCAATATTCTTTTATATGAATTCTGTTTATCCTTCAACTTCTTTTCCTAATACCTTTTCTGATCAGTATGGTAAAAATACATAATTTTTCTTCTGTTTTTACTACTGTTTAATTCAGCATAGTACATTTTACTTCATTGGCTAAATCCTCACAGTGGCCCACAGAGTGACTTTAACTCTCAAAATGTATTCAGATTGAGGGCCAGGAATTTAGCTCAGTGGCGCCATGCCTGCCTTGCAAGTGCAAGGTTCTGAGTTTGATCCCCAGTACCAGGGGGTAAAATATATGCAGATTGGGAAGTTATATAATTTGCCTAAGTAGTACTGGTGCTGATGTTTAAACTTAGTTCTTTTTGGCTCCAAAATTAGTTTTTTTCTGCCTAGTACTTTCAGTTTAACTCTTGGGGAATTCTACATTTTGTTGTAGTTGTCATAGTTCATGGAGAATTTCATGAAGACTTTTGTGTCTGTTGTGGTGTCTTTATCACATTGAAAATATTTGTGGATGAATAATTATTAGTAGGTTTGGGAGAAAAAATTCTGTTAAACTGAAGAATGGAAAAATTCTTCAGTACTGGTACCTACTAACTACTAGTGGGTTCTTTATTCAGATTGGAAGAGTAGATGAGGTCAGTGTTCAAGCCTGCATCAACACAGTACAAATCAGAGGGTTTGAGCATTGGCTAGAGTTAGACTTCTTGGGTTTTTGCCCTGCTTTTCTTACAAGATACCTGACATCTGTTTTATCATTTATGAAATGGATATTAACACTTAGCATTTAGAATTGTCAGGATTAAGTGAGATATTGAATAAAAGACTCAAACTGGGCATGGTGGCACATGCCTATAATTCCAGCACTCGGGAGGCTGACGAAGGAGTATCACCTTGAGTTTGAGGCCAGCCTAGACTACATAATGAGTTCAAGGATGGCCTGAACTACATAGCGAGACCCTGTCTCAAAAAACAAACCCCAAAAGATTCAACACCTGACAGTATAGTAAATATGCCATAAGGAGTGATTATTTTAATCTTACCTGTTGTCTTCCCATTCTCTGTGATTTGATTGTTAATCATCTCAAGTGAGAATTTTCTACTTGTCTGTTATTGAATATCCTAAATAAGAAAGGATAGTTTGTTTTTGTTTCCTTTTGTTTGTGTTTTATATTCTTAATATATTTAAGGGTACCAGTGGCTCAGGAGAAATGATCAGTGCATCTTTCATGGCAGGAAGTCGTCGGATGGTGGATGTCATGGATGTGAATACACAGAAAGGCATTGAAATGACCATGGCTCAGTGGACACGCTACTATGAGACTCCAGAGGAAGAGCGAGAAAAACTCTATAATGTCATCAGCCTAGAGTTTAGCCACACCAGGCTGGAGAACATGGTACAGAGGCCTTCAACGGTTAGTCTAATCATTTTCTCCATGTTGTTATCAGTAGAAGGGTTTTTTTTAACTAGGAGAACTTATAACTTTGCATATACCAAGATCAAGATGAATGAAAAAGACTATTTGAGGGCCAAGGATTTAGCTCAGTGGCGCCGAGCCTGCCTTGCAAGCACAAGGTCCTGAGTTCGATCCCTGGTACCAAAAAAAAAAAGGCTATTTGATAGAATTAACTTCTTTATTTAGAAGGTTCTTCATTTTCCAAAATAACTTAATTTTATATAGGACAAGATCATTCCTATTTGTATTACCAGTAACTTCATTTAGAAACTTTGAACTTTGTATGTGATAGAAAGGAATCTTAAAATTCACTCATAATTGCAGATAGGAAGTTTACTTAAGAAATTTCTGTGTTCTTTTTTTGGGGGGGACTGGGGATCGAACTTGGGTCCTTGCACTTGCACAGCAGGTGGCGAAACCACTGAGCTAAATTCCCGGCCCCAAGAAATTTCTGTTTATAGATTAACACTTACTGGAAAGCTCAGGGAAAAAGTGGTTTAGAGCCAGGTGTGCATTTTAAGAGATGGTTGATGTCGAGTGTGTTGGCACATGCAAACAGAGAGAGAGAGAGAGAGAGAGAGAGAGAAAGAGAGGAGAGAGGTGTCTAGATCCTACTAGTAATAATAAATTGGCAACCTATCTTAAAAGAATAAATTAGCTTTTGATCTTTAGCTCACCAGAAGGCAGATTTTCATTTAACCCATCTCTTGGCTCAAAGTATTTGGAATGTACTTAGTCATTTGTGGAACTTTTCTTCTGTTTTCATTTAATTCCTGACTCAGAAATCATGTGAAGCCATGTATAGTGGCACACACTTGTAGTCTCAGCTACTCAGGAGAAAGAGGCAGGAAGATCACTTGCGCCCAGGAGTTTGAGGCCAGTCTATCTACATTGAAATTAATTATACTCTTTGACTTTCAAAATTGAAATGTGATAATTGTTTTAAGATACCTCTATATATGCATATATTACTAATAAGTTACATTAATACTACAGCTAATATGTTTTATGTGTAGACAAAGGGAAATGTTCTCATTATTTCACTTTTCTGAAGAAACTGTAATTTGTTCTCCTTGTTACTGAAGATGATATAACTAAAAGCAGGATTTCTCATTAAGAGAAGCTTCTTTTCACCCCAGAATGACAAGAATCCTTTCTTTCTTTCTTTTTTTTTTTTTTCATACTGGGGATCAAACTCCAGGACCTTGCACTTGTGAGGCGGGCACGTTACCACTGAGCTAAATCCCCAGCCGGACAAGAATCCTTGAATTCTGTGTTAGCTATCATTGTTTTCATCATGTGATAATATAGGGACATAGTGGTTAGAATTTAACTATTTTTTCCTCCCACTACTAGGGATCAAACCCAGGACCTTATGCATGCTAAACAAACACTGTACCACTGAGCTATCTATCTCTTGTCTGTCTACCTAGCACCTCCCACCCCCATTGAACTCAGGACCTTGTGCTTGTAAGGCAGGCACAGCACCACTGAGCTACATCTCTGGCTTGTTTTTATTTTTTGAGACAGGGTCTCACTATGTAGTCCAGGATAATCTTGAACTCATGACAGCCCTCCTACCTCAGGGTCCCAAGTGCTGGGATTATAGGCATGCACCATCATGCCTATCTTACCTAGCCTTCTTAATAGACAAACATGGTCCACTTCATAAATAAAGATTTTTGTTTTTGTTTTTTTAGTACTGGGGATTGAACTCGGGACCTTGCACTTGTGAGACAGATGGTGGCACCACTGAGCTAAATCCCCAGCCCCAAATAAAGATTTTTGTAAGAGAGGGAATGGGAAAATTACAGTAATATTATTTATAACTGTATTTCTTTAATATTTCTAGAATTTTAACTTAAAATGATTATAGCTATAAATACAAAACCTGACCTGGGTTGTACTTTTCTATCATTAAAATTTAGAAATATAACACTTCTTTGTAGTATTCTAAACTTGTTTATTTTGTCCCTTTTGTTTCTTTTTGTTGTTAAAGTTGGTTGGTTGGCTGGTTGGTTTTAAGATGGTCTCACTATGTTTTCTCACACTTGCCTTAAACTCACTATACTCTGCTGGGTAGCCTCTTGAGTATCTGGGTTTATAGGCGAGTACCACCATGTTAAAAAATGCAACATCATTTTATAAAAATTAGAAAGTTAGGGCCGGGGATTTAGCTCAGTGGTTTCACTGCCTGCTGTGCAAGCTCAAGGACCTGAGTTCGATCCCCGGTACCAAAAAAAACAAAACAAAACAAAAAAACAAAACAAAACAAATTAGAAAGTTACTACACTATTAAATGAAGGACTAGAACCTATGAAAAGACTCAGAAATGGAAAATTATCTAGAGGGCAGAGGTCATAGTACACCAGTATCTTTCAGGAACCTAAAACATGAACCAAAAAAATTGAGTAACAAGCAACTTGTGATCTTGCTATGTAAGGAATAGTAGGCTTTTTCTATTGATAAATTTCCCTGTAGTGTAGCCCTTCATTTATCTTGCTCTTTTCCAATATATCTCAATAACGCTATTTTAAAAACCCATTTTATTGAGGTCAAGTTGACAAAAAGTATATCTTAAGTTTATTTTTCAGTGAGTTTTGATAAATTTATTTGCTTATGGAAGTACCAGCACAATCAATCAATATATAGAACATTTTCTATGGTATCTCCTAAACCCAAAGCTAGATAATTTTTTTTTTTTTTGCACTGTTGGGGATCAAACCTAGGGCATTGAGCATACTGGGCAACCAGTCTTCTACTGAGCTACATCCCCAGCCCTGCATAATCTCTTATTCCCTATGATCTTAGCTACCTTCAAAGTTTATTAGTTCATCAAATTCCTACACTAACCAGTGTACTAGGTGCTGGAAGTATAGCAGGAAGCAGGATCATTCTTGTCCTTTAAGAATGCTTTAGAGGGCCGGGGATTTACCTCAGTGGTTTTGCCACCTGCTGCGCAAGCGCAAGGACCCGAGTTCAATCCTCGGTACAAAAAAAAAAAAAAAAAAAAGAATGCTTTAGAGACCATAGGGAGGAAAAGATAAGAAAATAGTCATTTGTATAAACCACATACAGTAAGTGTTTTACAGGGGCTGGAGGTGTAGTCCAGTAATAGAGCACTTACTAGCATGCACAAGGCTCTGGGTTTGATCCAAGCACTGCGGAAAAAAAGGGAGGGGGGCAAGCTCAGAATATTGTGGAAGCACACAGAAAGGACCAACCTTACCTAAACTGGAAGAGAATTAGGGAAAGAACTTGAGAGTAAGTGATCCCTAAGCTCCATATAAAGAAAATAATAAGGTAAAGAGTGAGGGGCCAGGGATTTAGCTCCGTGGTTCCGACACCTGCCTTGAAAGCACAAGGTTCTTTTCCTTTTTTTTTTTTCTTTTCTCATAGTTTTTCCTTTCCCTCTTTTCCTTTCCCCTTCCCCTCCCTTCACTCCTTCGTCTTTGGACCTTTTTTCCTATTTCAAATGATCAGTTATTCATTTTAATCATTTTAACCCTTGTTTACACTATCAGTTTCTCACACTAGAGAAACTACTCAGTATTTACACGTGTGTCCTATTTATTTCACTTAAGAGTATGGCCTCAATATGCATCCATTTAGCTATAAATGACTCTAGTTTTTCGTTCTTTATGGCTGAGTAGTACTCCATTTTATTAAAAAAACACATTTTCTTCATCCAGTTTCCAGTTGATGGGCACTTGGGCTGCTTCCAAGCTTTAGCTGTTTCAAACTGCGCAAGCACAAGGTTCTGAGTTCAATCCCTGGTACCAAAAACAAAGAGAGAGAGTGAGACGAGAATTGCAGGCAGAAGGAATAGCATGTAAAAGTAGCTGTAGAAAGGTAAGGTGGGCAATTTAATGCCCACTGTAAGAGATAACATAAAGTTAAGTTCTCTGGTAAGAAAAAAATGATCATTTGCCATTGTCATTCCAGTAGTAACTGAGGGGGTGATTTTTTTAGAAATGGCAACAAATGGACCAGGGATATAGCTTAATGAATGATAAGAGCCCTGGAATGAAGCTCTGTTGCGCACTCCGCCCCCCAAGCAACAGATACAACATACAGTATGTTTATTTGGTGATAGGAAGATTAGTTAATTTAAACTGTGAGTTATTCTTGCACACCATATAAATAGATCAAGTCATAAATATTGTACTTTTTGCCAGTATGACCCTAATTTTCCTATAGGATAGGTTGAAACTGGTGATGATTATCCTTACCGGAGACTGCTCTCTTATAGACCCAATTATTTAGCCAAGGGGTCTTCAAAGGCTAAGCATTAACCTAAAAGGAAAGTATAAGCATGTTTCCATAAATTCTCACTATAGTCAAAGATACTTTAATAATACCAAAGAAAGGATGGAAAAAATGACAGATTTGCTGCAGGTGAGAAATTCTGCTTTCTCTGAATAAACACTTGATTAAAAAAAAAGGTGAAACATTCCAACCCCACCCCACACCCCATCTAGAAATGAGAGCTTATAGCGTGCTGAACAAGTAATGACAATACAAGGAGGTGGGAGATGCTGGCCACTAAGAAATGGAAGGGCCAGGAATTTAGCTCAGTGGTGCTGCTCCTGCCTTGCAAGTGCATGGTCCTGAGTTTGATCTCCAGTACTGGGAAAAAAAAAAAAAAGAAGAAGAAACAGAAAGTAGGTTTTGTTTGAAGAAAAAAAAAGGCATCTGTAGGTGCTTGGTTAAATCTGCTGACTCCCTAGTAGAGTTCCCATAGTTTCCCCTCATCTTGCTTATTTCTTCCATGTCATTGATGACCCTTTTTAAATACTCCCACCAGCAATATCTGGATTTTCATGGGATATCTGCCTCCTGTCATTATCCACAGTTTTTGTTTATTTAGATATATACTATAAGGAAAACATGATCAAATGTATAATTGTTATAAAGCTTACCAAATACATAATTTTTTACAACCATAAGTGAAATATTTGCAGTATCAGCACTGTATTGAATTCATGGTGGCTTGACTATAATGCTTTTGCTACTTAGGACTGTTTCTTGGAGTTGGGTGCTTGAGTGCAGGCATTTGAAGGTACAGGTCATGTCACATTTCTCTGTGAAGTGTTAAAATAAGTTGATATTGCCTGGGATTTAGCTCCGTGGTTCTGCTGCCTGCCCCGCAAGCGCAAGGACCCAAGTTCGATCCCCAGTACCAAAAAAAAAAGTTCATATTGCTTTCATACCTCATTTCTTTCAGCAAGCATTATTTACAACAGGTTCCTAAATTCTGATAACATTATTTCAAGTATTTTAACATAATTTAATCTTAAGCATATCCCTTTGAGATAATTATCTTAGCTCTGTAGATAAGTTCTATGGCCTCACATGATTTTGAAAATATGACAGACCTGGAGTTTTTTCTTTTGGAGACAGGGTTTTGCTACATAGCTCAGGCTGACCTTGAACTCACAGCGATCCTCTTGCCTCAGCCTTCCAAGTGCTAGGATTATAGGCGTGCACTACCATGCCTGGCTAGACCTGGAGCTTTTGATTCCTAACCTATTAGTGTCTATGGCATATTCTTCATACAAGGCTGCAAATCCATATTGGATTTCTTTTCTTTCTTTTTCCTCCTTCCCTCCCTCCCTCCATCCCTCCTTTCCTTCCTTTCTTCCTCCCTTTTCCTCTCCTTCCTCTCTTAACTTTTGGTATCTTAGCTTTTCAAACAATAATGTATTTTTCAGTGAGTTTTTCAGGTACCTTCCACACCATACCTTTTATGGGTCAAAAACACAAAGCAAATTAGACCAGTATTGACGTAGAAGAGAATTCTTGGTTGGACACTGCTGTGTGTCAGTGATTTAGTGACTTAATTTTGATGAGTGCTGTCTTTATAGTCAGGTTGATGGAACTATTCGTCT
This sequence comes from Heterocephalus glaber, assembly GCF_000247695.1. The sequence continues at coordinate 19,282,242 of NW_004624767.1, read as the reverse complement.
TTATTCTCATCTACTAATTATGTCCAGAAGGCCGGGGATGTAGCTTAGTGGCGCCACACCTGCCTGGCAAGTGCAAGGTCTTGAATTTGATCCCTGGTACCAGAAAAAAAAAAATTATATCTAGAATGTTTACTCTTAAGGTTCACCAACAGATATTTTTAATTTATTTATAAAAGACATTGTCTTTTGGTATGTATTTAAAGGAATTCTATTTTTCTTGAATTTAAAATTCTCTTTAACCCTAACCCTTCCCTTAGAACTTAAATGTTTCCTCCTTTTTAAAGGTGGATTTCATTGACTGGGTAGACAACATGTGGCCAAGGCATTTGAAGGAAAGTCAGACTGAATCAACAAATGCCATCTTGGAAATGCAGTACCCTAAAGTGCAGAAGTAAGTGATTTTCTTTGTGTTTTGTTTTGTTTTTTTCAGTGTGCTGTGGAGTACCAAAGTGGCAACAAGGATTTTGGGATTTGCTGTGTACTAAGTTATCAAAAAAAGAAAGGAAGGGAGGAACGAAGGAAGGGAGGGAGGGAGGGAAGAGATAGAGAAAGAAGGAGAGAAAGAGAGAAGAATTTAAATAGTATATTTTACAGGTCCAAAAGGAGAAGGGTGTGTATTGGAGTACAGTAACACATGATCCCATGGTTAAAGAACAAACTGTATCCTCTGACAATGTGATAATTTGAAATTACATCCCTTCCACCTACTGGAAGTGATTAGATGGAAGGAAAGTAGAAGGAGTACATAAGGAAGAATGTGGCATTTTAGTAAGTAGGTCCTCTTTCCATCAGTACACTAATGCTGCTTTTTTTTTTTTGGTGGGGGGGCCAGGTACTGTTTAATGAGTGTTCGAGGCTGCTATACTGACTTTCACGTGGACTTTGGTGGTACCTCTGTGTGGTATCACATCCACCAAGGGGGAAAGGTATGGTCATGGTTGTGGTGAGGGTTGGAATCTGAAGTTACTTAATATGCCCTGGAAATGAAACTATTAGGAAATTGTACCCATTTGTATCTGGAGAGAATTATAGAATTGAGTTGACTTATAGGTCTAGTGTTAGTAGGAATTTTAGTATTTATCTAGCCCATTATCACTAAACCAAGATGGGCACCAAAATAGGCAATCTCAACAGTCTTGTTTCTAGATTCCCCAAGTGACTCCAAAAAGTTGACTTTAGAACATAATTTCTGTATTTGGAAATATAATAATGTAATAGGAGGGAACACACATTTTGCATAGATACACATTGAAATCAGCAAATTAAGATCCAAATCAACTTTCCCCATATGGAGGCATTGGTTAGAAATGTGGCCAAAGGAAATCTTTAGGTCTTTTCTGAGAATATAAATAGATTTTGAAAGAGTACCTTTATTCATAAAGAATTCCATTTCAGCTTCTTAGAATGTTTCTGAATGCTACATGAGAATGGACATCTAGAATTAATAGTAGAGGTTTATAGTTAGTCTTTCCTCCTACTACTACAAGTAAATGCATTTATAAGCAAAAGTAGAATTAGAATGAAAACAGATACTGCTTTAAGTGGAATCTTAAGTTTTGTCGTCTTGGTCTTGGTCACTACCTTGGAACAAAGCAACTCCAGGCCAGTCTCTTAAAGATACTGTACTTGAATACCTTTTACTTAGGTCTCTAAGGCCAGACAGCCACACGTTTATAAGGAACTGCTTAGTTAATAAGCCAAATGCCCTTTTTCTCTCAGAGTCCTGGATGGGTTCTAGGTTCTATAGTTATATTCCAGGGAAGTCCTGATGCTGTTTGGTTTCGTCAAGTGAATGACAAGAAAGATCTTCTTTGGGTCCTCAGAGTTTCCCAAATAATCAAGTTGTATAGGCTGGTGGAATTGCTTATCTGTCTTCTACTTGGTAGTCTTAATTTTGTACCTGTTTTAGTTGAGGGAAACGACTGGGTCATGTCAATGGCTGTTAACAGACTGAAGTTTTTTAACTCACAGGTCTTCTGGCTCATCCCCCCTACAGCCCACAACCTGGAGCTGTACGAGAATTGGCTGCTATCAGGGAAACAGGGAGACATCTTTCTGGGTGACCGGGTGTCAGATTGCCAACGCATTGAGCTCAAGCAGGGCTATACCTTCGTCATTCCCTCAGGTAAGCAAGATGGAGAAAAGTGAGTTGTTTATCTTAGCCACTTTATTTTTATAGAAAAGGAAACAGATGGATTATCACCAAGAATGATTATGCTGTTAAAGTGTGGAGCAAATAATGGTGTCCTTTCCTGTCATTATGGAGTTAGATGCTGAGAATATATATTAAGAAAAAAACTTTTAAAGACAGTGATTTAACACTAAAGGTATGTCAAAATTGCTACTGGAGACTTTTCAGAAGACCTACAGGTTTGAGCCCCACATTAGCCTCAGTAATTCAGAATCTCTTCAGAAATGAGCTGATCTGCAGGTGATATGTCACCTCTGGTGACGAACTGCCTAGTCTTCTAGGAATGGCTGTGAAGGCCAGAGTGGCACTAAATCAGCAATATTCTTGATCAAATCATTACTTCTAAAGTAAGTGCTTATAAAGAACACAGATTTTGAAGTCATAGTCCTGTTTGAGAATTCTAAGCATTTACCTGCTAGATACCATTTTGGTTAAATATTTCTTTTTCTTTTTTGAGATATTGGAGATTGGACCCAGGGCCTTCACACTGAATTACATGCTCAGCACTTTTTAAACATTTTATTTCAAGACACAGTTTCGCTAAGTGGGTCAGTTGCCCAGGGTGTGCTTGAACTTGCAATCTTGCCTCAGCCTCCTAGAGTACTGGGATTATAGGTGTGAGCTACCACACCTGGCTTATTTATTAAAAATTTCTTGGGGTGGGGATGTAGCTCAGTGGTAGAGCATTTGCCTAGCATGTGCAAGGCCCTGGGTTTGATGCCCAGCATGTGTATCTCTGTCCCCTTCTCCCCCCCCTCCCCC
>NW_004624767.1:19251604-19279072 GCF_000247695.1 Heterocephalus glaber | reverse complement strand
CCTCTCCCTCTCTCTAACTCTCTCTCTCTCAATGGATGTAATGGCACATACCTACAGTCCCAGCTATTTAGGAGGTTGAGGTGGGAGAACTGATTGAGCACACGAGTTGGAGGCTAGCCTGGGCAACATGGAAAGATCTTGTCTCAAAAAAAACCTAAAACGTTTTTTCGTACAACCATTTTCTCATTTAATGCTCATCATTAGCCAGGTGAAGTATAATTTATTATGGTTTTATAGAGGAAATTGAAACTTTGAAATATTAAGTAACTTGACCAACCACTAAGAAACAGAATCAGACAAAGAGTATGATCTTGGAGCTTTGTGCTGTTACTCTGAGAAAGCTGTACTACAATGTGTGTTTTCAGCTTCTACCTCCATTCCCTTTTCTTCCAGGCTGGATTCATGCTGTATATACTCCTACAGACACATTGGTCTTTGGAGGCAATTTTTTGCATAGCTTCAACATCCCCATGCAATTAAAGATATATAACATTGAAGATCGGACACGGGTAAGTAATTTTATGTAACAGTTACATGTGTAGAGGTTTATCCCATTTAGAAGAGATGTTACAAGAGATTCATGAGGGGCCGGGGATTTAGCTCAGTGGTTCTACCTGCCTTGAAAGCTCAAGATCCTGAGTTTAATCCCCTGTACCAAAAAAAAAAAGAGAGAGACTCATGAATAGTTTATCAAAACTTTATAATTTTTTTTTTTCTTTTGGTACTGGGGATCAAACTCGGGTCCTTGTGCTTGCAAGGCAGGCAGCAGAAAAAACTTTAATTTTTGTTTGCCTTAAAATGTAATGTTCACATATTGGGAATATGAAGAAAAATAAAAATTTTAGGAAGGTGAATTTATTTAGTTTTAGAGATATTAATTATTTGAAGTTCTTGATACCTTGGATTTGATAGGAGTACAAGTGGATATCTGATAATCTCGTGAGCCATGTTTTTAATTTGTATTCTCATGGAATACTAACACCTGAACCATTTTACTTTTTGTTGTTGTTGTTGTTGGTACTGGGGATCGAACTCAGGACCTTGTGCTTGGGAGGCAGGCACAGCGCCACTGAGCTAAATCTCCGGCCCTCAAACCATTTTACTTTAATATATACAAGTGTATCCTGTTGGAGCTGGGTGCGGTGCATTCCTACAATCCTAGCACTCAGGAGGCTGAGCCAGGGGGATTGTGAGCCTGAACTGTGTAATGAAACCCTGGCTCAAAAAACCCAAGAAAACAAACAAACAAAAAAATACATATATTGTCTTTCTCAGCTGGGGTTCCATGACAGACTTGAGCACTGTAGCCCCTATGTGTCTTATTTTTCTATTTTTCCTAGGTGGTGCACAGCTGACTGGTACTATTCTAGATTCAAAGGAAAAAAACTTAATCATTACACCCCATGGATACCAAACAAAAGACCTGGCAGGCTTTCTGTAAAGATCTAGATAGTAAATATTCTCAGCTTTATGATCCATAAAATATTTGTTGCAGCTACTTAACCCCTACCTCAAAGTATACAGGGCAGCCATGTTTTAAAATAAATTTTATAAATGTGAATTTCTGCTTATTTGTTAAAAGTAATGAAACTATAAAAGATAGTAAATGGTTTAATAAGCCTGAGGAAACAATACTAACCCTCCTGTTGTGAGAGTTACTCTGAAGATTAGTTTTAGAACACATTCCCTTTTTTATGTCTCAATATGACTGCTGTACCCTGGGCTTAGTTGTTTTGGTTTCAGGGAAGAAAAGGAAGATACGTACTCAATAGGATAAGTAAAATGAACACCTTTCTCTTTGTGAAAGGTTCCCTGTAAATTGTTAAACTGGTAGAAACTAATCTTCTTTTTTTTTTTCTTCTGTTTTTTTGGTACTGGGGATAATCTTGATATAATTCCTAGACTTTATTACAGAATGTCAGTTTTCCATATCTAACCATATTTTTTAAAGTATGGCTTAATTCTTTTATTTCAAATAATCCTGTGTTTCTATAAAATTTCATTTGATCCTCTGTATATTTGGTACAATTAAAATATACAATGAATGTTTAAGAATTATATTAAAAGACACATTGCTATTAATCCCCTCCCAAAAAATACTCCCCCTTACTTCAAACACATTTATTCCAAGATTCTGGCCATTTTCTGAAGCAGTTCTTGAAGTCCCCTTTTGTGAGTGTCTTTATGAGGTATGATTTAAAAAAAAAATACAGTGAATGCTGTTGCTGAGTCCCATCCAACAGAAAGGCAGGCTTGTAAAAATATTAGGGTGTGTCCTCGTCTACCTTATTCACAGAATCTGGCACCATGTAACTTCTGGCTCTTCCCCAAAGTCAAAATGACTGTGAAAGGTAAACATTTGAATTGATTCAGGACATTGAGGCAGCCATAAGAGTGTAACCAAAGCCAGTCACAAAAAGAGGACTTCCAAAACTGCTTTAGAAAGTGTCAAGAATGATGAGATAAATGTATTTGAAGAAAAGTGGGGAGTATTTTGAGGAATATTAATGGCAATGTGTTTATTACTTTGATAAAAATTTTTAAAATTTGAACATCACTGTATTTTTCAATCCCACTTTGTATATACAACACAGAGCAACTTTTTTGTTTTTCACATTAACCACAATGGTTTATGAAAGAAATATAAAGCATATTATAAACAAGTCATTGTTTTGATTACTTTTATCTACCAATGTATAAACTTAGTATTTAAATTGAGCGTTGATAGTTATTGTCTTAAAGTCTGAAAAGTTTTATACAATGAGGATTTTTTTTTTTCTTATTTTGAAATGGGGTCTTGCTATGTATGGTTCCCAAGCTGACCTCAAATTCTTGGAGTTGGCCAGGATTGCACACCTGTATTCCTAGCACACTGGGAGGCCAAGGCAGGAGGATTGCAAGTTCAAGCCCAACCTGGGCAACTTAGCAAGACCCTTTCACAAAATAGAGGTGGAGATGGGTTGTACCTCAGAGTGAAGGCTCTAGGTTCAGTTTCCAGAACCAAAAACAAAATAAACCTGGGCTCAAGTGATCATCCTCTCTCCTCCCTCAGCCACCTGATTAGCCAGGACTAGGGATGCATGCTGCCATGCCTGACTTGTGATGAGGATTTTAGAAAGTCTTCCCAAAAAATTTCATCTCATTCTTAGGAATTAGATATGTTTTATGGTATTTGGCAGCGTATATAAAATATATTATGAGCAAGTTGGGTGTCTAGTATTATGACTATTCCCCACCACCACCACCAGCAGGAATCAAACTCAGGGCCCTGTGCTTGCCAGGCAGGTACGGCGCTGCTGAGCCACATCCCTGGCCCTGTGACTATTTTTAATACAGTCTGATGAGTTCCAAGTTAACAAAAAAATGTTTTGAGACCAGGTTGCCCAGTCAGGCCCTGAACTCCTGTGATCCTGGGATCCTTTTCTTGGTCTCCCAAGAAAAGTGTTAATACACTTTGAAGGCTAGGGGAGAAGCATTATATTTGATTTGGGCGACCAGGTACATCTTAGTTCTTACCTGCTTACCACCTCCCCGTTACCAGAAACAAATTGATTTGACTTTTGTTTTGGGGGGTTTTTTTTGGTACCAGGGATCAAACTCGGGTCCCTGCACTTGCGCAGCAGGCAGCGAAACCACTGAGCTAAATCCTTGGCCCTAATTTGACTTTTAAGTAAAGGAAGAGAAACCTCTCCTACTTATTAAAGTTATAAGTATGTAAAAAAGACCCCAATTCAAGGTCTGGCTATTTTTCATTGGAAAGATAATTGGGATTGACTATGAAAAGTACATGCCTTTCCTGGTCTGCAGTAAAAAAAAGCTTTCTCAAGTATATTTTGTCTAAGCCCGGCATAGTGGTGCATACCTACAGCCCCAGCACTTGTAAGGCTGAGGCAGAAGGATTGTCGAGAGTTTGAGGAAAGCCTTCACCACAAAGTGAGACTCAGGGCCAGGGATTTAGCTCAGTGGCACCGCGCCTGCCTCATAAGCACAAGGTCGTGAGTTCAATCCCCAGTACCAAAACAAAAAACAAAAAACACAAAGCGAGACTCTGTCTCTAAAAAAAAACAACAACCAGAAAACAAAATAAAAGTATATTAAGTATATTGTGTTTAACTCTAAAATTTTACCCTCTATCTCAAAACCCAAAATTTCTTTTTGATACTTCCCCACTGAAACAAAACAGTTTCTTGGTGGTTCTGTTAGGTCATCACAAAAACCTTTTGCCTTAAAGCAGTTGTTTTCAAAGGCCAATATTTTCCAAGTTGATGGATTGACTCAAGTTCATGTTTTAAATGCCAACTTGAGTTTGCAGGTTGACTGGCAGGACTTTTCCTGGGTTAATTATTACAGTGATTCAGTTTCTCTGTCTTTCCTTAAAAAGTATCATCACCTCATTATTTTGTCTCTGCATAGGTTCCAAATAAGTTCCGCTATCCATTTTACTATGAGATGTGTTGGTATGTGTTGGAGCGCTACGTGTACTGTATAACCAGCCGTTCCCACCTAACTAAGGAATTTCAGAAAGAATCTCTCAGCATGGGTAAGTGTTTTCCCTACATAAAATTTTTTGGTACCAGGGATGGATGGAACTCGGGATCTTGCGCTTGTGAGGCAGGTGGCAGAACCACTGAGCTAAATCCCTGGCCCTGTGTGTATGTTTTAAAAAATGTTTTTTGTGGTACTGGGGATTGAACCTAGGGTCTTCACTCTGAGCTATATCCCCAGCCCTTTTTTCATTGTTTATTTTGAAACACGACCTTGCTAAGTCACTAAGGTGCCCAGCCTGGGCTGGAACTTGTGATTGTCCTGCCTCAGCCTCCCAAAGTGCTGGAATTACAGGTGCATTTGAGACCCGGCTGGGCTATGTAGTAAGTTCAAGGCCAGCCTAACATAGCAAGACCATACTTCAAAAAAATTAAAACAAACTTGTCCAGACATTTTACTAAGTAGTTTACATATGTTAAGTTTTTATTACTACCTGTGATGTAGGTATAATTATCTCCATTTTACAAATGGGAACAATAAGGTTGAAAAAGATTTTAAAACTTGTCCAGAATCTTACAGTTAATAAGTGATTAAGCCACCGCTTGAATCAAACTGGTCAGACTCTAAAATCTTAACCTTTGTACTCTCTCTAACATATCCCCAACATCTATCAAGAGAAATGTTTTATTGGATGATATGGTAGTTTCAGTCCACATTTTTAGACTTTTCCATGTCTTTTTGTTTTGGTATTGGGGATCGAACTCCGGTCCTTGTGCTTGTGAGGCAGGCGGCAGAACTGGCCCACTTTTTCATGTCTTGAATTGAAGAGGAGTTGATACTGTAAAATGCTGTGATTGCAGGTTTCTTTGGAATCTTCAATCCAAGGAAGATGACTTTTGCTTTAGCATTTTCTTCTTACTGTATAACTTTGCTCATAGTTTATACTCTGATTTGAAAATTTGAAAAGCTCAGCCAACATATGAAAGCAAGATAAAGAATTGTATATATAATATGATCCAATCTTGTTTTAAAGTATATCTAATCAAGTCAAGCATGGTGGTGCATGTCTGTAATCCCAGCACATGAGAGGATAAGCAGGAGGATCACTGAGTTTGAGACCAGCTTGGGCAACATAGTGAGTTCAAGGCCAGCCTGACTCACATAGCGAGACCCTGTCTCAAAAAAAAAAAAGATTATGAGTTCAAGCTCAGCCTGGGCAAACAAATTAGTGACTTCAAGAGACCTTGTCTCGAAACAAAAAATAAAAAAGGACTGCAGATGTAGTTCAGTGTGAAAGAGCCCTTCAGACCACTTGAGTACCACTCCCAAATCATACACAAATATACATAGGAAAAGATAGAGAATACATTACACAATTGAGTTGTTTTTCCAGAGTAGAGGGATAAGGAATGACTCACTTCCTTGTAACATCATGCATTTTCTAAATTATTAGTAGTAAAGATGTTTTTAAGAACTAGCACAGTGGGGCCAGGATTTGGTAGCTGCTGCTGAGAGAAAACCTTGATGGCATACTTGCCCTGGTATTACAACAGTAGCAGCTGTCACTCAGTGGGACAGGCACCATTTTCTGATTCTTAGTGAACATTATGCCTTCCTGCTTCTCTAACCTTAGGTGCTGCCAGGGATGGTGGTGCACGACTGTAATCCCAGCACTTGGGAAGCTGAAACAGGAGGATTACTGCAAGTTTGAGGCCAGCCTAGGCTACATAGTGAGACCCTGTCTCAAAAAAAAAAAAAAGACTAGTGAACATTATCACTGATATCAAAATTTTCCTTTTCAAAAAATATTCACTTTGTTCTGCTCTCCATGTTGGTAGGATTTGAACTGCTCAAAACTTAATTTTATGTACTTCATATGGTCTGTTCTTTAGAAGAAAATGAAGCCGGTGATTTAGCTCAGTGGTTCTGCCACCTAGCTCGAAAGTGCAAAGTGCTGAGTTCGATCCCTAATACCAAAAAAAAAATGAAAAGAAAATTCCAAATTTAAGCTTAAATTTGGAAGTAATTTATAGCTTCTTTCATGGGTAACTTATTTCTAATACACAAAGATAAGGTTCTTCTCAGACTTTTAAAAACGCAGTTGTCCTACTAGAGCAGGATCCTACTGTTACCATGATTTTCAACAGTGGAAAAATAGATTGGAATAAGGAGAGACTTTTTTTTTTTTTTTAGAGAGACTATTTTTAAATATGAGTGCTTTGTCATTTATAACCTCAAGCCCTAGGCCAGGGATGTAGCTCAGTGGCACGCCTGGGCATGCCTGGCAAGTGCAAGGTCCTGAGTTTGACTGGGGGGCCTCTTGCAAGCCCCTTCCCATGACACCTATGTCTCTTGTTTGTTTATTTTTGGTTTTTTTGGTATCAGGATCAAACTCGGGACTTTGCACTTGCAAGGCAGGCGGAGGAACCACTGAGCTAAATCCTTTCCCCTATATCTCTTGTTGATTGCATGGATAAGTGATATTGTCTGTCTTCATTTTTTTCTTTGTGTTGGTAGATATGGAGTTAAATGGATTGGAGTCTGGAAATGGGGATGAGGAAGGAGTAGACCGAGAACCCCGACGTTTGAGCAGTAGGCGTTCTGTCCTTACTAGCCCTGTAGCCAATGGGGTCAACCTGGATTATGACAGCCTGGGAAAAACCTGCCGAAGTCTTCCGAATCTGAAGAAAACTTTGTCTGGGGACTCATCCTCTGACTGTAGCCGGGGCTCCCATAATGGCCAAGTGTGGGATCCCCAGTGTAGCCCCCAAAAGGACAGGCAAGTGCATCTGACCCATTTTGAGCTTGAAGGCCTTCGCTGCCTTGTAGATAAGTTGGAATCTCTGCCACTGCACAAGAAGTGTGTCCCCACAGGGATAGAAGATGAAGATGCTCTTATTGCCGATGTGAAGGTAAGCAACTATTAACCTGGCTAAGGCAATTCAGTTTCTAGTTTTGGAGGGAAAAAATACAGGAATTTAATATAATCTCTGGTTCAGCTACAGAGAAGTTATTAAGTGTATGTGTTTGTTAGTGCTGCTCAATGTTTCGAATCCTATAGTGAAGTTAGGTTCCTATTTAAAAAATAATTACATCTTGGCCAGGGATTTAGCTCAGTGGTTTCACTGCCTGCTGCGCAAGCGCAGGGTCCTGAGTTCAATCCCCAGTACCAAAACAAAACAAAAAACAAAAAAAATAATAATTACATCTTGTGTGTTCAGTGAAGATTTAAATTCAGCCCTTAAAACGGGATTCAAGCTGACCCCTTAAATAAAGATCAGCCTGAGAAAGTGTGTACATGAAGAAATAAAAAAAAAAGAAATAATACTTCAAGCTTGTTTTGTGCTCCTAAAAGAGGCCTGTTGCAGAACAAAAGAGAAGCCAATAGCAATCTCATCCTAAGCAGATTAAGAGAAAATTGTTCTATGCTATGTTATGTTGAGGAGGTTTAACATCTTTAGTTTCAGTAATATTAAGACAAATGCATCAAGACAACTTCCAAGAAAAGTGACATTTTAAGCATAATCCATCCTGTTGCTTTGTCAAGTTTCTTCATATTGGTTTTTTTTTTTTTTTTTTGGTACCAGGGATCAAACTCAGGTCCTTGCACTTGCACAGCAGGCGGCAAAACCACTGAGCTAAATCCCGGCCCAATATATTTTTGTTTTTTAAGAGGTCCTCCAACATAAGTTAAAAAAAAAACAACCTTTTGTCTACCCCTCATATATTAGTCTCAAAGAAATGAGCTAGTTTTATGAAATCTTGATTTGAGTTCTCTAAACTAGAGAGATCTCTTTCTTCCTCTGTCTGTGTCTCCCCCTCATCTCTCTCTGTCTCTTTCTCTCTGGAATGTTGCTGTGTCTCTGTCTCTTTTTCTGTCTCTCTGTCACTGTCTGTCTCTGTCCCTTCCCCTTCTCCCCATCCCCACCTCCACCCCACCCCACAGGGATCTTGCTGTGTTGCTCAGGCTGACCTGAAACTCCTGGGCTTAGACTATCCTTCTGCCTGACTGCCTCACTCTTCTAAGTAGCTTGGACTATAGATAATGTGTCACTGTGCCCAGCACTATTTTCTTTTTTCTCTTCCTCATACCCTTCAGTCTTTTTTGTTGTTGTTGTTGTTGTTGTTTTTGTTTGTTTTTTGTTTTTATATCAGGGATCAAACTCAAGACCTTGTGCTTGAGAGGCAGGCAGCAGCACCACTGACCTAAATCTCCGGCCCACCCTTCAATCTTTAAGGACCCTATGAAGAAAGATAACTAAGACTATGTTGTGTAAATTTATTTGATCTGGGTATCTATTTCTGTCTCCTTCCTCTTTCTTTCTCTTTTCCTTCCCTCCTCTTCCCCTTTCCTTTTTTTCTTCCTCCTTCATCATCATCTTTCTCCTTCCTCCTTCCCCTTGTTCCTCCTTCCCCTTCTTTTTATTCCCTTCCCCTTTCTCCCTTGTCTCAGCCTTTTCCTCTCCCCTCCCCATTTGTGTCCATCAAATCCAGGGCCTTGTGCATGCTAGGCAAACTGTCTACCAATGAGCTACACCCACAGCCCCAAATTTTCTTTTTAAATCAGTGTCTGGAAATATATATCTTGGGTGTGTGTATTAGAAAGCAAGACCAGGGCTGGGGATTTAGCTCAGTGGTTCTGCTGCCTGCCTCAAAAGCGCCGGGACCCAGGTTCGATCCTCGGTACCAAAAAAAGAAAGCAAGACCAGAGTTTGTAGTAAGTGTTACTTTTTTAAACTGCCACATAGATTATTATAAGCTATTTTAAGAACTTACAGAGGGGGCCAGGGATTTAGCTCAGTGGTTCCACTGCCTGCTGTGCAAGCGCAAGGACCCAAGTTCCATCCCTGGTAGCAAAAAAAAAAAAAAAAAATGAATTTACAGAGAATAATTCTGTGACACCCCCCCCCCAATAAAAGTGGACTAAATGTCTTATAGTATGTCTTTCCCATCCCTGATTCTTGATTCAGGTTTTTGTTATTGTTGTTTGTTTTTTGTTGAGACAGGATCTTGCTATGTAGTTCAGGCTGTTCTTGAATGGACTATGTAACCCAGATTACAAACTCAAACTCAAACTCTGGGCAATCTTCCTGCCTCAGCCTTCCAAGTGCTGGAAATTACAGGTGTGTGCCACCACAACTGGCTGATTAAGGTGTTTCTAGCCACCATATAACCAGGTGTGATGTTCCCCAGCTTTTTGCACCTCAGGAATGAATTCTGAGTCTGAGATGGGACTTCATCTTTTTTTCTTTTTACAATTACATTTAAATTATGTATTACATGTTCATGCATCAGTAAAAAGGTAAACAAGTAAAGAAACTAAAAAAGTGTGGTAACTCAGTTTGGTCCTTTTAAGTAGCAATAGAAGCTGAGCAATTGTTGGTTAAGTTTAGTTTTATAAGGTTTGCTTTAGAAGAGGCAGGTGGTATCATCATGGCTTTTATTTAAAGGAGGAAATGACATCCTTCCAGGTTAATGTGGTCCTACTTCCATAATGATTAGTGTGTAGCAAGAAATTTAACCATGCTTTTCCAGACTCAAGAGTTAGATACCAGGGCTGGGGATTTAGCTCAGTGGTTCCACCGCCTGCCCTGCAAGCACAAGGACCCGAGTTCGATCCCCCATACCAAAAAACAAAAATAACAACAAAAGAGTTAGATACCAAACTCACTTCATACCCTTGAATGTCCTTGAATAAAGGACATTTGAGTTTTTTCTTTTCTATTGTGATAGGACTTAAATAATTATATAATCTTGAGTGTTTAATTGACTGTAACATTGTCTTAGTCACTTTCTCATTGCTAAGACACAATACCCAATAATGGCAGATTAAAAGAAGAGAAGTTTGCTTTGGCCCACAGTTTGTATAAGTTTCAATTCATAGTCAGCCAGTCTCAAGGCAGGATAGCATGGCAGAGGGGCATAGCAGTGAGGAGCAAATGGCATGGCAGACAGGAAGCAAGAACCAGCCGAGAAGGGAGATAAACCCTTCGAGAGCATGCCTCCAGTGACTTTCCTCTTCTGACCAGACCCCACCTCCTAGTAGCAAGTCAGCTAGAAACCTCCATAATCCAGTCAGCTTCCAAAGGTCCCACCTATGATTGCATGAGGCTTTAAGGGGATATCTGGATACTTCTTTTCTATATAAATCTCTCTGTATGTGGCTATTCCATTATGAATGTATATGGGAAACAAATTGTGACTTTGAATAACTTCTATAATTGTCTTTAGGAACCCTATGAAGAAAGATTTCTAACATATAAATTTTTAAAATCTGGCTGTCTGTATTTTTAATTCATGAAAAAGAATGTGTTTTGAGTTCTAAGGGAGATGTCTATAGATCAATTTAATGCCATTGAATCCAGTTGTAGAAAGTCATATATACTCCACTAATCCATTGTAAAAGGTCAAGGGTCTTGGGCCAGGGATTTAGCTCAGTGGTTCTGCCGCCTGCCTCGAAAGCAGAAGGTCCTGAGTTTGATCTCCAGTACCAAAAAAAAAAAAAAAAGGTCAAAGGTCCTAATGAAAATACACAGATTCCCTTAAGCAAAGTCATTGGAGTAGTTAAATAAAATTTGAAGCTGGATGTGGTGGCACACTGTAATCCTGGCACTCTGGGAGGCTGAGGTAGAAAGATCACAAGTTTGAGCCCAGTCTGGGTTTAGCAGTTTAGAGACCCTGTCTCAAAAAACAAAAAAGGGTGGGGGCTAGGTGTAGTTGAGGGCAAAGCCCCTGGGTTCAGTCCCCAGTACCACCAAAACCAAAACAGAACAGCTAGTGTCAGAAGCTACCAGATTTAGATCTCAAATCCATAGGTAGTTTCATTTATGATCAAATAGATTAATTATTCCTATATTTGAACAGTGTTTAGTGAGAGATTAGGATATAGTGTGTTTAGAGTTTGAATACTTTAAGAATCTGAGCATCATTTAAAAGAAAAAACAAGGCCGGGGATTTAGCTCAGTGGTTTTGCCTCCTGCTGCTCAAGTGCAGGGACCCGAGTTCGATCTCTGGTACCAAAAAGAAAAAGCAGTAAGTGGGGTAGATGCCCAGTCACTACACAGCTAGTAGTAGCTCTGCAGTGCAAAAGAATTTAGCACTGATGGCCTGGGATTTAGCTCAGTGGTTCCGGCACCTGCCTCCCAAGTGCAAGGTCCCAAGTTCGATCCCCAGTACAAAAGAATTTAGCACTGATGGCTTCACTGTAATGGGAGACAAGGGGAAACAATTTAAAAGAGAGAGATTGTTTCCTTTTAAAATCTTTCTAGTGGGCCGGGGAAGTGGCACAGGCCTGAAATCCTAGCACTTTGGAGGCTGAGGCAGGAGGATTGCCATCAATTCGAGGCCAGCCTGGGCTCCACAGTGAGACCTTAGGTCAAAAAAAATCCAAAAAGTAAATCAATCAATCAATCAATCAATCTCTCTGGCTGGGCTTTACTGAGCAGGAGTCGCCATCATGGGAGTTGACATCTGCCATGATAAGGACCAAAAGGTCCAGCACAAGGAGCCCAGAAGCCAGGACATCTACCTGAGAATGTTGGTTAAGCTATTAAGTTTTGTGGCCAGACAAACCATGTTCACCTTCAACCAGGTTGTGATGAAGAAACTGTTCATGAGTTATACCAACCTGCCACCTAGGTCCCTTTCCTGAATGATCCACAAGATGAAGTTTCCTGGCTGGGAAAATAACTGTGGTTGTGGGGACAATAACAGATAATGTGCGGGTTCAGGAGGTACCCATACTGAAAGTTTGTGCCCTGTGTGTGAGCAGCCAGGCCAGCAGCTACATTCTCAATGCTAGGGGTAAGATCCTCACTTTATACCAGGTGGCTCTGGACTCCCCCAAGGGCTGTGGCACCATCCTGCTCTCTGGTCTGCGCAAGGGCTGAGACATGTACTCACATTTCCACAAGGCCCTGGAACCCTACACACCAACACCAACCCTACATCTGCTCCAAGAGCTGGAAGTTCAAGAGCACCAGAGGTAGACAGGCCAGCCAAGGCTACAAGAACTAACCCAGGATCTTACTCTGTTATTAAAAGTTTAGACCCATGTGTAGTGACACACGCCTGTAATCCCAGCACTTGAAAGTCTGAGGCAGGAGGATCACTGTGATTTTGAGACCAGACTGTGCTACACAGTAAGTTCAAGGCCAGCCTGGACCACATGACAAGACCCTATCTCAAAAAGCAAACAAATAAGATTTTGGATTAAAAAAAAACAAAAAACTTGTTCTCAGAAATAACTAGTAGAACATATGGGAAGATGGGCCGGGGATTTAGCTCAGTGGTTTCGCCGCCTGCTGCGCAAGCGCAAAGACCCAAGTTCAATCCCTGGTACCAAAAAAAAAAAAAAAATCATTGTCTGGAAGATACGGGAAGAAAAGTAATGGTAATGAGATATCCATAATTACGTGTTCTGTGGAAGAAAATCCAGTTTAGTGTTGTGATAAAAGGGCTTTGAAGATTTTAAAATGTTAAGTTCTACAGTGTTGAAAAAAAAGTTACAGAATTGAAAGGAGAGTAAATTAAAAATAGGGCATTAGGGCTGGGTATTTAGCTCAGTGGATCCGACGCTTGCCTCACGAGTACAAGGTCCCGAGTTTGATCCTTGGTACCAAAAAAAAAAAAAAATAGGGCATTAAAACATGCTGACTTAACTGGTAAAATGAATCCGCCTGGGTAAGGTTCTGTTTGGGAAGGGTGTGAATAATCTTAACTTTTGAGAAAGTATGCTAAAAGCAGAAGAGTTCTCTTCAAGTTGCAGCCTTAACATATGTTGAATAAAAAGCCATGACAGGGGCTGGGGATTTAGCTCAGTGGTGCCGCCACCTGCCTTGCAAACGCAAGGTCCCGAGTTCAATCCCTGGTACCAAAAAAAAAAAAAAAAGCCAAGACATGGAAAAATATAGAGATATCCCTCATTTGTTTTGTTTTTGTGGTTCTGGGGATTGAACCCAGGGCCTTAAATTGTACTAAATCACCAGTCCATGTTTTTTATTTTGAGACAAGGTCTTGTTTATATCACTGATAAATTGCCTAGGCTGGCCTCAATCTTGGAATCCTCCTGCCTCAGCCTCCCAGAGTATTGGGATTATAGGAGTGCACTACCATCCCCAGCCCATTAAGGCAGTTTTTTTTTTGAAGCCAATCCACACAACGAAAGCTTTACTTCTCATTTTAATTAATATTTTAATAATTAACATTCTTACTGAATAGGAAGTTTTAAATCTTAAGATACAAGGTTAAGTTAAAATGTATGTAATTCTTTAAAGTATTTTTATTATATTCTTGAACTGTGTATGTTCTTACTAATTCTTATCTTTGTTGCCTATTCTGAATTAATAGGAATTTGCAATTTGGAAACTTACTTGGAGGGGTTTTCCTAGTGCCCTGTATAGTTTTCATCCTTTCTTAGTGGCCTCCAGAATTGTTTTGGAATGATGTATTTTTCTTAAGTATTTGTACTTTATCATCCCTCCAGGTTAGAATAGCATTTGAGGACCAAAATAATTGCATTTTCTAGGACCTCTTAATAGCTCCATGTCCTTATAAAGGAAAGCTTTTCAAACAAAATAAACTGCACTGGGTCTTTAAGTCTTAAAGTTATAAGGGAGAGGCTTAGGGTTAGGATGAGCACGCCAACCCAAGAGCACCAATCAAAAGCACAAAAGTCCCTCCTCCGTTGGTAAACTGCTGTAAAAATTAACATATGCAGACCCATAGCAGAGGCCAGTAGATAGTCCCCGCTACTGTTTGCTTGAGCCCAAGATTTTGATGCCAGCCAGGCAACACAGCAAGACTTCATCTCAGAAAGAATATAGTCAGGCCAGGTGGTACATGCCTGTAATCCCAGTACTCTGAGGGGCTAAGGCAGGAGAATTGCACATTCAAGCCTAGCTTGGGTGATTTAGTGACACCCTTTCTCAAGGGGAGGTGGGGTAGATCAGTGGGAACACCCTGGGTTTAATCCCTAGTACTGGAAAAGGCGGGGGAGGTGAGAAGGTGAGGAGGGAATAAGAAAAAAAAGAAAAGGGAAGAAGAGGGGGATATGTAAGTATGTGTGTGTGCACTTGCACAGCAGGATAGTGGAATTCAAAAGAATTTGTGTTTTTAATTAGACTGTTGTTTGGTGTCTCTTTTGATGAAAAACAGAGTTCTCAACACTGAGATTCCATCTTACCCCAGAGAGAATGGCCATCATCAAGAAATCAAATAATGCTGGGGATTTAGCTCAGTGGTTCCACTGCCTGCCTTGCAGTGCAAGGTCCTGAGTTCGATCGCCGGTACCAAAAAAAGAAAAGAAATAAAATAATGTGGGGAGGCTATGAAGAAAAAGGAACCCTTCTACATTGTTGGTGGGAATGTAAACTGAAAACAGTACGGAGACTCTTTAAAAAAGTAAAAATACATGCTGGGCATGGTGGTGCACACCTGTAATCCCCACCACTCAGGAGGCTGAGGCAGGAGGATCACTGCGAGTTTGAGGCCAGCCTGTGCTACATAGTTAAGGACAGCCTGAACCATCTAGTGAGACCCTGTCTCCAAAAAAATCCATTTGACCCAGCTTTTTAAAAAAAATTTTTTTAAAGGAGTTTTCAGTATATGGACAAAAATACAGATATAGGGCAGCAAAGCCACAGATCTCAGAAAGCCTATTAAACCACTGAATCTATTCCAGAAACTTACTGAAACAACTATACTGGAAATAAGGCTTCAGTAGTGACAGCTAGCTATTTATGTCAAAGAATTACTAGTAATTTCCCAAAAAGCCAAGTTTTGCAGTTGTAATGGTCTGAAAATTAGATCCTTAAATGTGGATCCAAGCTGCTGCTGTGTAGGCTTCTGTTCCTGTGCAGCTTGTCCTCATGCTGATGTACAGTGCATGTAGATCTCTGGAAACCCAGCCTTTCCTTTATCCTGTAGCCCAGAGAGAGAGTGAGTGGTCTGAACTTCACCTTGACCGGGACCTGAATGCATAGAAATGTAGATAACACATGTTGGTCAAATGGCTATCAACACGTGCCATTGAGGTGTCTAATAGCTTGCAGGGCTGCCTGTTTCCTTTGAGGGACTATCAAGAATGAGGGCAGAGACTGGGGTGTAGCTCAGTGATAGAACACTTCCCTAGCATTTGGGAGGCCCAGGTTCACTCTTCAGTACAGCAGAATCATATTCTGGAAGTGATATCCTTAGCATGGAGCACTCTGATGGGCAGAGGAGGCTGATGGAGTTGAGAGAAAGCCAGTTCCCAAGCTTCCTGCCCCTTGGTTAGAGTCAGGAGGGCAGAGTTCTTTGACCTTAGATTGTGCCTCATTTGTTTGACTTGATCATGATAGAACTGCTAATAGATTGCTGCATAGACATTTCTAGAATGTTGCTGGTTTCTAGTGGGAATTAGAAACAGGCATCTGTTGTGGATGTAGTTGATGGAAAACTGCCATATTTTATTGAGTATTCTTGGTATTGGCTGGAATGTGTTATTTCTGAAGGGTGTTTTTTTTTTTCTGGAAAAACATGCTAGTTCTGGATCGTGGACTGGAAGCCACATGATCCAGAGTAGGTGAAGCAAGCAGACACCATGAAAGAAGACAACTTGGGAGGAGCTCAGCCTGCTTCTTGGTTCCTCCTCAGTGGCCGGATTTGAGGTGTCTGCCAAGAGAGGTGTGTGTTTGTGTGTGTGTGTGTAGTCAGCGAGACAGATCTGACACTCAAAAAATGACCCTCAGGGGAAGGGTGTGGACTGAGACAAGGATAAATGTGGGCCGTGGTGCCTAAGCCAGTCTGTAGGCAGAATGGGTTAAAGCTTTCCCTTCTGCTGGGCGCCTTCTAAAGTCAGCCACCGGGAGCCCTTAGGGGCTGGCCCTGAGTTCTCCTGTTGCGGTGGTAGAGGGAGGGAGATGGGGCAGGCCAAGCTCCCTCCCTGGCAGTGCTCCTCCAATGACAAGGAGAAGAGCTTCGACTGAACACACCCCCTCCTGGCGCTGCAGCAGAACGGCCAGGCCCTCTGCCTGGCTAGCTCGCTCGAGCTCAGCTCCCCCTCCTGCCATCTTCCGTTGCAAAGCATTTCTGGGAGCTGCATGTGGGTGACGCAGCAGCATTGTTCACAGGCACAGGAAGCCACGGCTGAACTGAAGGGCTCATGAAGGAGCTTAGAGCGGTGCACGCTGCTCTCTCTGGATAGTCTGAAGGGTTAGAGCCGACTGCCCTGCCTTATGTGCTCTGGGAAATTACAGAATTTTCAAGTAAATCGGGATTTTCCTAGAGGCAGAAAACCTAACTCCTTCCGCACAACTTCCAACACAGAAAACAAAACAAAGACGGTGGGAAAACTTCACCAAGAGCTCGGCAGCTCCAGAGCGACAAGAAACGCAAGGTCAGGCGATCAGTTGGCAAACCCATTCTGGTTTGGGGTGTGTATTACTGTAGGGACTTTGTCTCAGCAAAGAGGCAGAAGAGCTGCCTGACAGGCAAGTCCAGGACAATGCTTATGTTACTTGGTGTTGCTTGAGCCATCATTGCATTTGATCCCTCACTGGTGGGATATGCTTTGGAAGTAGGTTGCTTTGCTTTTGAGAATGCTTTTCCCCTTCTGCTTAGACGTTTCTTTTCTCTCTTCCTCTGATCTGTAGGGTGTGGGCCTGTATTTGAATGTTCTCCTAAATGCCTGGAGTCTAGATAGGCGTCAGCCTTTCCGAAGTCCACCTCCGCTCCCCTATCCCAAGCCCCCTCTGGTGAGGGGTGGTGGCTTCTTTATATGGTTTCTTGTAGGGCCTCAGCTGGAGTCTGCCTTTTTTGATGAAAGCAGGGCGTGCTTAGGTGAATGGCCCCAGCGAAATAAGGCTTGGAAGGAAATCTGCATTTCCCTCCACACCCACACATACCCCTGTAACAGCCATGTATGTGTGAACAGCTGCCCCCCAACACACGCACCACCGACAGTTTCTCCGCCTACCCTTCCCTATGACACCCACAAAAGTCTTACAGGTAGAATTAGACTGCTTTTGGTGAACAGTTACGTTCCTTTTCTGCTCTTTTAAACAATCACAGATCTTTCTATGCAGTTTGTTTTGCTGAAAGTGGAAAGTCCCTGTTTGTGGACAGCTCAGTTCTCTCCGGCAAAGGAAATGGGCAGAGTCCTACTCTTCAGCAGTGTGAAGTGGGGGAGGGGGGAGCAGTGCACTCCTTAGTGCACATTTTGAATGGACCCAAATTTTTCACCCTGGAAAGATTAGAAACCCTGACCAGAGCCTTGTCCCACGTGGCACCACACCCCGCCTCTTCACCCCTATGCAGTATAGAACTAACAGGAGGCTCCAGAATAGGATGCCATAGCAACTTGAAGTAAATAAAACTTTGCAGATGAGACCAGTTGGAGGGAAGGTGTGAGGCGTCTAGAAACTTGGCAGAGGAGGATGTTCATAGGGGAGCTTCTTAGGATTTTGCAGGGTCTTCCGAGTCCAATTCTGGGATTTGGAACATCATCATTAAAGATAAAAAAGTCGTGATTATGAAAATGATTATTAAAGATCACCAATTCTAGGATTTGGAACATCATCCTTAAAGATAAAAAAGTCGTGATTATGAAAATGATTATTAAAGAAGGCCTGAGCATGCCGACCTGTCTAGGTCAAAGTTTAGTCTTTGCTGAAATAGTTCCTATCCTGTACAAGTGTAACTTTTCCCCCGATTTGCATTCTTTTGCTGTGGCGTTGCTTTAGGGCCTCTGAGGTCAGAGGAAGGAGACTTTCATTCTACTAGAAGGTTTGGGCTTCATAAATTGCTGTCGAAAATGTGACAGATTTGTCTCGAAAGTATGATTAACTTAAGTGGCAGTTTCTTTCTGTAGCATTGTTCCTAAGTCACTCATTTAATTGGTTAAAGCCATAAGAAGTATTGCCCCCAAGACTAAGACTGTGCCCACTCCATTAATATGAATAAAGACAAATAGCTGACTTTGTGTGTGTGTGTGTGTGTGTGTGTGTGTGTGTGTGTGTGAGAGAGAGAGAGAGAGAGAGAGAGAGAGAGAGAGATTCTATAAGCAGCCTTAGAAAAACAGAATTCTGTGTCAAATCAACATTAAAGCTCTGTACTCCTGGGAGTGTAGCTCAGTGACAGAGCACTTGCCTGGCACATGTGAGGTTTGGGGGTCAATCCCCAGCACCACAAGAAACAAAAAAGCTCTGCTACTCATATTCAGTGTTAGCCAGTCACTTTGATTCACTGTTGCACCCATCTGCAAAATGAAGGCAACACTTGAAGGGACAATATAAAGTTTTAGTGTCATATATAGAATTACATGATAAGTAACACTTTGTTGCTGCAGTAGCTAGTTGCTTTAATGTAAATGTTAGCCTGAGTACACAAGTAAAGAGGTGGGTATAAAGGTAAAGGTAAGTTTGAAGTCTTGATATTACTATAGTAGTCTGAGTTTTCTCTTTTATCTTTGATTTCCTCATTTTTAAATATGAAGGCAGTTGCCAACCTGATATTTCCCTTGGTGCTTTTGAGGCCACTGAGGCCAAGTGGTTGGCTGCTTCTGGGAGTAGTTGGTACTGTGCTTATCAGGCCTTGCTTTTTCCTTCTCTCTTATCTTATCCTTAGATTTTGCTTGAGGAGCTTGCCAGTAGCGATCCCAAGTTAGCCCTCACTGGAGTCCCTATAGTACAGTGGCCAAAAAGGGATAAGGTAAGAAACTCTTCTGCTTAATCTTCAAACTGCTTAAGCATTTGTTAGCTGATCATTACCATTCCTGGAAGAAAAGAACAACTATATATCTTTTGGTACTTTAATACACACTGACAGAAAAATCACTATTCAGTTTTGTCCTCTTAGGTCAGGGTAATTGGCTATCTTTGGAGGTGACTATCTTAATAGAATTCTCAAACTGCAAGGTGTCTCTCTAGATTCAGATGCAAAGTTGTACATTTGTGACCAAAGTGATCACTTCCTATGCTTTTGACCCAGTGACTCAGTTACCTTCACAGATATTGTTTAAAAGTGGTTAAAGTAAGTTCATATACATTTAAAAGATGAGAGTTTTCTTTATTATAATGGGACCCTACTGAGAATTCCCCTTAATTGGGACTTTTCAGTATAAAACTGAAAAGAGAAGAAAAGAATTACCATCTGTTAATTGTCAGTTATGAATCTTCATGTTCCCTATGAATTTTTAGCACATCATCCTCTTTTACGGTTATGTTAAATGATAGCATCTGATCCTAGTCATGAGTTTAGTAGATAAATTAGGCCATTCTTTGGTATTGACTAACTGGCATTGACAAAGCCATCGCATTCCACGAATGGTTAAAGAGTGGGACCACTTACCCCTTCATAGGTGGCAGAGTCCCACTTAGCCACATAGGACTGCCTCAAAACAGTCCAGTCATTTCTGGCTGTTGAGTATTTTGTGTCAGAAAAGTCTTTAAGACCTGGTAGGAAATTAAAGTAGTAGAAAATATGATCCTTGGCCTTGAAAAGGTCACTAGCAAGGTAAATGCAAGTGCTAAAATTATAAACATTTACCTGAGCAATCTGTTCCATACTTAAATGTTAATTGGAGTATGTGCTGTGTACCAGCTCATTTGCTGGGATTCAGAGTGGTAAATGAACAAGACTAGTTTGACCCTTGAGTAATTTGTTGTCCTACTTATTTCAGAGCATATTCTGAGTAGTCAGTATAAGGAAATACTAGAAGGCCCCTAGGGTGACTTGAGTACATGACACTTACCCAGAAATCTTCAGGGATGGATAAATCTTAAGTTCTGCAAAATGAACAGGATGTGGCTGAAGCAGTAGACTGAAGGGCTAGGATAGGGGCTGGCAAGTTTTTCTGTGAAGATTGAGATGGTAAATATTTTACAGTTGGTATGCCACTCAACCATGGCTTCTCTCAGTTCTACCATTGTAGCATAAATACAGCCATACACAATACATAAACAAATGAGCATGGTTGTGTTCTAGTAAAATGTATTTATGGGGGCCGGGGATTTAGCTCAGTGGTTCCGCCGCCTGCCTTGCAAGTGCAACGACCCAAATTTGATCCCCAGCCCCCCCCCCCAAAATGTGTTTATAAAAACAGCTAGCGAGCAGATTTGCCCACAAGACATAGTGCTTGCAGAGTTCCAAGCTAGCTATACCACCATGTAATCTTCTACCTTCTGCAGTTTTAATGCAATTTGATATGGTTGACCTCCCTGCTTTCTCTTTCCAGCTTAAATTCCCCACCCGGCCAAAGGTGCGGGTTCCAACCATCCCTATCACAAAGCCTCACACTATGAAACCAGCTCCACGGCTAACACCTGTGAGGCCTGCGGCTGCCTCTCCCATTGTGTCAGGAGCCAGGCGAAGAAGAGTGCGCTGTCGGAAATGCAAAGCCTGTGTGCAAGGAGAGTGCGGTGTTTGCCACTACTGCAGGGACATGAAGAAGTTTGGAGGACCTGGACGCATGAAACAGTCCTGTGTCCTCCGACAGTGCTTGGCAGTGAGTGAGCTGCTGGGTAAAAATGTTGGGGGAGGGGCGTGGGTGCCAGAGGGACTGGAATACAAGTGGAATAGAACCAGAGACTGCAGAGCTGAGAAGTTATGCTGTCTTTGACTTTCTTCATTTTGTCCTCTCCCTGGATTCAGAAAGAAAATATCTAGTACTAAAAACAATCTAATCTTTTGGCCTTACTTGCCTAATTTTCAAACAGGAGACTAACATTTAAAGGTCAAGCCACTCACCTTCCATCCCTTCTTTAAGTGAACTAGGAGGACTTGTGAGCCTAAGAACAAGCCAACTCAAAGTGAACATATTTCTCTTAGTTTCTGGTTCTCAAGCAGTTGAGTCCTCTGATCCTCCCCATTTTTTCCCACCAAAACCCCGTCTTTTCTCTAACCTGTCTCATTGCTCCCCACCTATTTGGTAGAAAATTAAGAACCAAACCTCCTGTCTTTAAAGGGAAGCTGAAATGGTAAAGATTTAAATCTGTTCTCTTAGTTTTTGTCTTTGTCCTTTTGTAGCCCAGACTGCCTCACTCAGTCACATGTTCCCTCTGTGGAGAGGTGGATCAGAATGAAGAGACACAGGACTTTGAAAAGAAACTTATGGAATGCTGTATCTGCAATGAGATTGTTCACCCTGGCTGCCTTCAGGTGAGGAGAATCTCAGATGCTAGAAAAATAGAAGGGTGGGAAACCCGTCACAAAAGGCTGCCACTATCTCTACAGTGGACCCTCAGCTCCATAGTGGAGTGGTCTTAACATCTAACATTGAAGGAGTCCTCAGTGTGTATCACGTTCAGTGCACAGCTGAGCTTTTAAAAAGTAGTAAGGAAAGCCAGGTGTGGTGTCACACACCTATAATCTCAGCACTTGGGAGGCTGAGGCAGGAGGATTGCTGTGAATTCAAGGCCAGCCTGGACTATACAGTGAGATCCTGTCTCAAAAAACTACACATACACACCAGTGGGCTGGGGATTTAGCTCAATGGCACCAAGCCTGCAAAGTCCTGAGTTTGATTCCCGGTACCAAAAGAAAAACCTACATACACCCAAAAGTAGTAAGGAAGGGCCTGAGCATGGTGGCATAGGCCTGTAATCCCAACCCTCAGGAGACTGAGGCAGAGAGTTCAAGACCAATCTGGGCTACAGTGAGTTCAAGGCAAGACCCTGTCTCAAAAAAAAAGAAACCAAAAATAAGTAGTAAAGAAGTGCTGCCCTCAACCTCAAGAGATAGAATAGCCAGGGCTGGGGATTTAGCTCAATGGTTCCACCGCCTGCCTCGCAAGCGCAAGGACCCGAGTTTGATCCCCGGTCCCCCCCAAAAAATTTGAGATTGAGATAGAATAGCCAGGGCAGAGAATTACTGTTTTACATGCACTTTCTTTTTAATCTTTAAGACTATATCTATTACAGTTACATGGGTGACTGGATATGATGGTGTATGCTTATAGTCTCAACTATTCCAGAGTCTGAAGATCAGTTGAACCCACGAGTTTAAGACCAGCCTGAACAACATAGCAAGAACCTATCAAATAAATAATGAATGAATCAGTGCTGTGACTTTTTTTTTTTTGCCTTTTCAGAAAGTGTCAGCTATTTATGACTGCCATTTGACTGACAGTGATTATAGATATTGTCAATTGTGAGAAGTAGACTAACTTTATAAAAAGTATGCATCTTAGAATTGATGAGTATTATCTCCATGGTGATAATGGTTATTCAAAGTGTTTAAGCAAATGCCACTTTTCTAATCACTTTACATAATATACAATTGATTTAGCTGAGTGTGATGGCACACCTGCCATAATCCCAGCACTCAGGAGGCTGAGGCAGGAGGATTGCTGGGAGTTTCAAGGCCAGCCTGGGCTACATAGTGAGACCTTGTCTCAAAAAAAGCCCCATTTAATCCTTACCACAATCCTGCAAAATACACATGGTTTTATCCCCATTTCACAGTCACTAGATTTTTTTCTCTGTACCCAAGCAGTCATAATGATTTAACTCCCCAAGATCAGGCCTGGCAAAATTGGCAAGATATCATCTGGAGAGCAGACCCAAATTGACCCAGATTCTTAAAAAACTTTTTTGGGGGGAGGGGTTTAAGACAGAGTCTCACTTTATAGTTCAGGCTGGCCTCAAGCTCAGTGATCCTCCTGCCTCTGCCTCCTGAGTGTTGACCTTACAGGCGTGCACTACCATACCTAACCTTAAAAGATTCTTCCTGGAGCCTGCATTTGACAAGTAACCAAGAATGAGAGTGGCCAGTTTCTGACGCTGGGAGTAGGTATTACTGTCACCTGAAACCAAGTAGTTCTCTCATTTTTCCTCCCCAGTGGACCAATGTGTTTAGAAATGGGTAACTCTCTAGCTGCTTCTTACCTGTGTTAGTGTGTAATGAAGGTAGAAGAGACCGACTCGTTTTAATTGTCTCTATTTGCCTATAGATGGATGGAGAGGGTTTGCTTAATGAGGAATTGCCAAATTGCTGGGAGTGTCCAAAGTGTTATCAAGAGGACAGCTCGGAGAAAGCTCAGGTAAAGGAACCACACCAACTTCTTTTGTGACAGGAAAAGAAGCATTCAGCTTGGGAAATTGCTATACATTTGCCTTTGCAACAGTGTTCAGGGCTTCTTTGATTGAGGGAGATCATTTTTATTTTGTTTGATTTTTCCTTTGGTTACTTGTTGAGTTTTTAGTGTGTTTTGTTGTTGTTGTTGTTTTCATTAGTTTTTTGTATTTCTAAATATTGTACTACTTGGGCTCCTGAAATTCCTGAAGTCTTGTTATACTCTGGGGCACTAGAAAGGGAGGAACCACAGCCGGGCTGTTGAGGGAAATAAGGTATGTAGGCTCTCTCCCAAGGAATGTAACTAGAGGGGACGCAGTGGCCTAGGGTTACCCTTAAATACTGGAGTTTCCAGTTAAGCAGGTTCACATATTTTGTCGTCTTCACCTCTGTGGCCTCACAGAAGGATCTGCCTACCCTATGTGCCCAGGTGTGTCATTCACAGGCAGCCCCTGTCCTAGAGGGGATGGGAACCAGCTCCATGACCTTGGCCAGGGGAGCTGAGATTGCTAGCCTATTGGTTGTCAGTAGTGTTAATGTCTAAAAGGGCTCTGGTTCCTTAGGCTGGCAAGCCAAGATCTGCTACGGGCACATACAGGAGGAAGCAGCAGGCCTCATGTCAGTCTTCCAGGGACCCTCCACTAGAGTTGGGAAGGGGGCATGAGAGTTTCCTTAGCTTCTGTTTATTTCTTCTATTTGGGCACCAGGGTAGTTGAAGTTACAGTTTTAAATGTTTTTGAGGGCAAGGGTTTTGGGAAATGACTAGTGTTAAAGTTCTTTTTCCAAATTCTTAGACTAGTGGCTTTTACATTTGTCCTGGTGGTGTTGAGGTTTGGCATCTCTGATGCAGCAGGTGGGTTGACAGATGCTGTGTTTCAGTTACTTTCTAATTCCTGTATGTTGTAAAACCCAACGCCTAGAAGATGGTCATTCCCTCCCAACCACATGACCAAAGAATGTGAGGAGAAAAAGGAACATAGCCCAGGACTATTGCTAAGGGACATAAATTATCTCCTTAAGGAAAATCTGAACTACTGATAGATAGGGCTCCTCTGGCAGTATCGACCAGGCTTTGTCACAGTGTAGCCAAGGTGGTTTCCTGGAAAGGACAAGTGTCTGGTGAGAGAGCCACAGGATGAGGTGTGGGCCTTGTGAGGAGTTCCTCACAATGATCTAAAGCAGATCCCTTGGCTGTGGTGCAACTTCTCACCGAGGTTCTCGTTCTACTTTCTCACATGGGCGAGAAGTAGAAGCTGTAGCTGGGAAAGTGTGGCTGAAATGCTGGAGAGCTAAAAGTCTAAAAGTTGGTGGCTTTTGCTGCTCTTGGCCTCTGCTTCATCATCTAAGTATTAGGTGGGCTGTTTTTTTCCACCACTAATAAAATCACTTGAGTGAAAGAGCTGAATGAGAGGCAAGATTTAAAATAATTGAATTATATAGGGTATTTAAACAGTATTTTTCCCAGGGGATTATCCAGGAGTTGGGACAAGAAATGGATAAGATGGGGTATAGAATCAAGCAGTCTAGATTTGGATCTCATTCCTCTGTACTTGAACACAATCCTTTTTGTCACAGATAGATTTCTCAAGTGACCCATTTAATGATTTTTGTCCCATAATCAGTGTTCTCTGGTACAGGCATGAGCTTGGTTGCCCATCTTTGCAAAGTCTAAATTGCAGGCTCTGAGGAAATTTGAACCCCTCTGGCAGCAGTGACCAGTCTTCTTTCAGGCGCACCCTGTCAGCTTAGAGGGTTTGGAAAAAAAGAAGCACTGATGTTGCTTTTCTGGGCGCATTTTGCAGAAGCGGAAAATGGAAGAGAATGACGAAGAAGCTGTGCAAGCCAAAGTCCTGCGGCCCCTGCGGAGCTGCGATGAGCCCCTCACACCCCCGCCCCATTCACCCACTTCCATGCTGCAGCTCATCCACGACCCAGCTTCCCCCCGGGGTATGGTGACTCGGTCATCCCCTGGGGCTGGCCCCAGCGATCACCACAGTGCCAGCCGTGATGAGCGCTTCAAACGGCGGCAGTTGCTGCGGCTGCAGGCCACAGAGCGCACCATGGTACGGGAAAAGGAGAACAATCCCAGCGGCAAAAAGGAGCTGTCTGAAGTTGAGAAAGCCAAGATCCGGGGATCGTACCTCACTGTCACGCTACAGAGGCCCACCAAAGAGCTCCACGGGACATCCATTGTGCCCAAGCTGCAGGCCATCACGGCCTCCTCTGCCAATCTTCGCCATTCCCCCCGTGTGCTAGTGCAGCACTGTCCAGCCCGAACCCCCCAACGTGGGGATGAGGAGGGGCTGGGGGGAGAGGAGGAGGAAGAGGAGGAGGAGGAGGAGGAAGATGACAGTGCAGAGGAGGGGGGTGCAGCCAGGCTGAATGGCCGGGGCAGTTGGGCTCAGGATGGAGACGAAAGCTGGATGCAGCGGGAGGTCTGGATGTCTGTCTTCCGCTACCTCAGCCGCAGAGAACTTTGTGAATGTATGCGAGTGTGCAAGACGTGGTATAAATGGTGAGCAGGGATACAAGGGGTCAGGAATAGGGGTTTGGGAGTAGGTGGCAGGTCTTCTGTACGATAATGGGATACACCTTAGCATCTGAAGGCTTCTCTTCTAGGGTCTATAAGGAGTCAGTGGACTCCATTTGTTTTCTAGGGTGTGAGTCCTGTTAAAGATATGGCAGCCCATTGTGTCTGCAGATGTTGTTAGGCGAATTCGACCCTTTGCCTCATCTCCCTGCTCTGTGTTTTCCCAACTCTCTTTGGCTTGGGGAGGGAACTGATTTGGGAGATGGATTTGTACACTGTATACTAAATCCTCAGAGTCTTACAGGGCGGAAGTCCTAACACATAGTCAGTTCAACTCATCATATGTTCAAAGTCTCTGATGTGCTAGTCATCTTCTGGTTTTGATGACACAGACAGCTATACCTAAAGCCCCTCAGAGAAGTGGGCATGCTTTCCAAAATGAATTTGAGAAGCTTATGATATTCCACAGTTTTAATTCTCTCAGTCCCTCAAACCTGAACCAGGATTCCTTTCCCCATCAAGCAGGGTCCACTTGTGAAGCTTCCTGAGACTTAGTTGTCCTTATTCATGAAATTGATCATTTCTCCTCAAGTTGAACAGACATTTAGTGGGAAGAATCCCTAGTGGTGATGAACAAAGACCTTTCTGTTCAGCATTGTGGGTTTTACCTTAAGCTCTAGGATATATCCCTTATATCTGGGTCACACCCTGTTATAGTAGTTCTCAATATGTGGCATCTTGTCATGGGCATCTCCGTGTGAACTTGTTAGAAATACAAATTCTAAGTCTGCATGTTATCGCATGTCTGTAATCCCAGCACTGAGGGAGACTTAAGACAGGAGGATTGCAAGTCCAAGACCCTTCTCAAAATAAAAAGGGGCTGGGATGGAGCTAAGTGTAAAAGCCCTGGATTCGATTGTAAGTACCACCACCACCGCCGCCCTGCCCCCCCCCCCCCAAAGTAAAAGTGCAGATTCTGTGGGTCAGGTCCAACATTGCATTTTTTTTTTTTTTTTTTTTTTTTTTGGTATTGGGGATTGAACTCCAGACCTTGTGCTTGTGAGGCAGGGGGCGGTACCACTGAGCTAAATCTGGCCCCAACATTGCACTCTTGAGAGCCCTCTGGGAGACTGCTCAAGTTTGAGCACCACTTCTCTATGCTCTGTAGTCAGCAGCTTGCTCCTGCCATAGAAGTTTGATGTGTCACTGGTGAAATATAGTCAGTCTTTAAAGACCATATTTTCTCCCAATACACGTTTATTTCCCAAGCCAGAATTAATGTGATCAATCCAGATTCTCTTTTAATATTTTTCTTTGTAGGGCCGGGGATTTAGCTCAGTGGTTCTGCCACGTGCCTTGCAAGTGCAAGGTCTCAAGTTCAATCCCCAGTACAAAAAAAAAAA
>NW_004624767.1:19201666-19239867 GCF_000247695.1 Heterocephalus glaber | reverse complement strand
TAAAATCACTTGGTGATTAAAAAAATAACTGCTCCATAAATAAAACTCCTAAAGTCACTATGTTTAAAGGATTTCATTGTGTTTTTTGTTTTATGGGAAAATACTGTAAATATATATTTTTTGTTGCTGATTTAGAGTCAATCTCCAATGTTGTGCTAAAAATTTTAAATTAAATGTAAGCATTATGGGGTGAGTCTTAACGCTCTCACTTGACACATTAGGGTTATTTTGGGCCAGGGAAGGAGGGAAGCTAGTTGGACTTTGTTTTGTTTTCTAAAAGTTCCCCACTATTGGTTTTAGAAAGAACAAGAACATCTTTCCTCTTGACACATGGATATGGGAGATATTTGTGTAATAAAATTTTTAAAAAACAAAAAAATAGCCTCCAGTGGGAAATATTTTGATTTGGGTTTTGTTTTTGTTTTTAAATAAAAAAGCTTTAAAAACAAAAGCTACCCCTTTCTGCTTTGGTGTGTGTGCCTTTGAGCGAGTGAGTTGGAAGGTCATGCTGACTCTGTGCTGCCGGTCAAGGGCACAAGTACTGGGCTCATGGCTCTCAGCAGAAGCAGCAAGCAAGACTATGGCTCCCAGACAGTCTCCTTGTTAGCTTTTGTTGCAGTGTCAAAAGGTACCACTTGCTTCGAGAACCACCATATGTATCTCAAGGCAAACCATTTTTCTGAGACAGGATCTCATTAAGTTGCCCAGGCTGGCCTCAAACTTGGGATCAGCCTGAGTAGCTGTGATTTAAGGCATGTCCTACCACTCCTAGCCTCAAGAACTTTCTGAGTTAAATGTTGAGATTAATTGAGCCATCCCATTTCACCCCCTGCCCCACCAAAAGGCAGTGCCTAGAGCATCCTGTAGTCATTTGTGAGTGCTGGAAGGGACGCCAGCAGTGCTCTGAAAATGGGCCAGGCATTTTTATTTTTTTGGTACCAGGGATCAAACTCAGGACCTTGTGCCTGCAAGGTAGGGACAGTGCCACTGAGCTAAGTCACTGGCCTGAGGCATTTCTAATCTCTCCACCAACCGCCACCAAGCCTTTACCAAGGCCAAGCTCTATGTCCCTCCTTGGGCCCAGTGCCTGCTTTAAGTAGCCAAGTAGATGGATGATTGGCAATTGTCCTTACCCAGTCTCTATGACTGGCATTACCCCTCACCTTGTCCCTATGATTAGCATTTGTCATTTGGCACGTTAAGAACTAGCTTCCAGGCTCTAATAAGAGTACTGCCAGAGAATTGGGCAGGTGCTCCCTAACCAAGTACCATGTCCCAGGAGGGTCAAAGTCCCACCTAGGGGTTCCTGAGGAGGCTCTTGTCACTCCCCTCAGGGACACTGGCAGATACCTGCCTAATCTACACCCCTGAACTGATGAAGGCCATCTCTGTACTGCATATTCCAGAAGTAGAGTATTACGGTGGATGGGCTGGTCTGATGTTGGTTTCCTGAGGATGGATATGGATGTGGCCTTGTTTCAATGTTCCCATGAAAAAAAAGTGTCAATTTTCCCTCCCCAGTATCTCAGAAACCCTCAGCCTCTTGGTATTCTCATCTCTGTCACCCTAGTGGAAGCCACCACTGTTTGGAGCCTATAGCAACAACTCTTAAGTGGCCTCCCACCCTCCAGTCCAACCCATGTCCACATTGGGAGCCAGAACATTTCTCTTGAAAGACAGATTTGTGTATTTCTTTCCCTTGCTTAAAACTTTACTGTATTCAGTCTCAGGATAAAGTATAAATGTGGCCTGCACACCTTTGGACCTCCTGCTCCTTTCCAGACAGCTAACCTCAGTTCTGCCATCTCTGAGCCTTTGCTTATTCTGTCCCCTGTGCACAGTATACCTTCCTTGATTTACATGTGACTTCCTCTGGAAAGTCATCTCCCACTCTGAAGACTAGGCTGGATGCTCCCAGTGTCTTCTGGCATCCTCTAAGATAAGTGTCCTCATCTGGCCCAGAAACTCCACAGTACAGAGATGAGTCTGCGGCACTCATTCGTGCCTGGCACCTAAACAGTTTGGCACATAAAAGGGTCAGGAAATACTGAGCAAATGTTCCCAGCAGCTCAGATACATGGACCCCTTTCCCTCCAAATGAATTCATTACTTTTCATCACTACTCCATATCTCCTCTCTCCCAGGCTGGTCTTGAACCTCCTGTCTCAGCCTCCCAAGTAAGCCGGCATTAAGCCACTGCCCCCTGTCTTTGCTTCTAACTTGTGTGGATACTACTTGCCTCTATTCTGAGGGGAAAAGAGGCTTTTTTCTTTTTTTCAGTATTGAAGATTGAACCCAGGGCATTTGCACTGAGCTACATTCCCACCAGCCATTATTTTGAAACAGGATCTCACCAAATTGCCCAGGCTGGGCTCAAACTTGTAATCTTCTTCCTCAACCTCCCAGAATACTAGAATCACAGGAATGCACCACACACCTACCTAGAGCCCATTTCTTAGCTAACCAGCATTCAGCTAGGAATTAATCTTTCTCAGGCATACACAAAAATCTTCAGGGATGTCTAAACTCAGAATACACTTGTCCTGCCCCAGTAGCTGTAAAGTAGGAAGTACCATGGTTGGCACAGGAAGTGGGTGCCTCTACCTAAGGGGCCTTGAACTGGGTACCTCTGCAGTTCCCAGGCTTGCAGTGTCACCCCACTTCTCCTTTCAAATCTGAACACTCTGCCTTTCATAGCCAACATAGTGACAACAGCTGACATCTGCTGGGCCTGAGTGGTAGCCACTGTTCTCAGCACTTCACAGGTAGTAATCACAGCATTCTCACAACCCTACTCTCTCCTACTTAAGATGAGAAACTGAGCTATGGACATTGAACAATTACCTCAAAGTGACTTGGGCTCCCCAGCCTCCCTGGATATATGTGATGTCATATCCTACTCCCCCACCCCATGAGGCATCTGTCTTCATCCTACAGGTGACAAAGCCAAGGTTCTGAAGGTGAAGTGTGGGTCTGAAGGCAGTTGCAGAGCCGGGACTCTGCAGCCTCCCATCCCCTGGTGAGCATTCCAGGTAAGGGGTTTGCCCACTCTACATCCCCAAGCACTCTTAAACTTATTGAGGCTGGGATAACCTTAGTAGCTCTATCCCCACCATCTGCCCAAGAATGGGGTTATACAGAAATTCCCTGATCCTGATTATAACAAAAGGTATGGGGGGGTGGGGGGGGTGGCGGCTGGCAGGTCCAGCTTGGTAGACGAGTGCCCTGTGTAGGGTTTACACAGGGCCCTGTGTGCCAAAGGGCTCAAACGTAGGTTCATGGTTTACTCTCACCATTCTAAAATTCTTAATAATTTTTGAAAAAGGTGCCAGGGGTTTTCATTTTGCACAAGGACCTGCAAATGATGAAGCAGGTCCTGGGGAAGAGGTGTCCTTGGTCCCAGGGAAGTCAACCTCAGGCTGGCTTTGCCTAGTCTGGCTTAGGTGGCCAGCAGCAGCACAGGCCCGGTACTCACTGGCTGCAGAGACCCGTCCTCCTTTTACCATCTTTCAGGCCACAGCTCTGGGAGCCCAGGCCAGAGAAAAAACGTCGGAGCCAACACGGGAATCAACAGGCCAGGAGACAACCAGTCTGACCCTCTACCTAAGACTGTGTCCTAGCCCTGCCTCCCCTTCCCCCATTTATTCCCCTTTAGACCCCCGAGGGGCTGGGAGCTCTGGCTGCTGATCCCAGAGTGGGCCATGTGGGAGACAGCACAGCAGACAGAAGCACAAGGAGAGGCTGCACCCTGAAAGACCTAGGAAAGAAAAGCAAAGAAAGGGGTAGAGGGAGAAAAAAACAAAACAAAACGAAAGAAAACAAACCTTGGGAGATCCCTTGGGGAAGACACAAGCCAGGGCCACCCAAGATACTCCAATCCAGCATGACAGTGGCCACTCAGCAGGCCTTCTCACACCCCCCCCCCCATTGCTTCACACACTTTGCGTCCATCCTGCAAACAATCCAATGAGGCCAGACTGAGAAGTCAAGCAACTTGTCTAATGCACTCAGCAGGTTAGTAGAAGGCGGCGCTGAGAACATATCCGAGGTCTTTTCCATCTCCCTCACCTCTCCCTGCCACACACACATACATACACGGTGACTACTAGTAGTCACAGCCTGGGGACTACGAGACCGTGAGCCGGAAACTCACAAGCCGGACGGATGGGAGCTCCGAAGGGCCAAGCGTCAGCTGAGAACCCAGAGGGCTTCAGGGCTAGGCTGAGCGGAAGTCGCCAGGACACATGCGCACTGGGCACAGGTCTGGGGTAGGCGGGATCTGGGATGGGGTGGGAGGGGTCCACGTCCGCAAGAAGGATGGGAGGTGGAACAGCAGACTGCGTGTGCGGCTGTACGGGCTATCTGACCTTAGGAGAGTCCCCGAAGAGGCGCTACTCTCGAGCGGCGGGTCGTGAGGAGCCAGGGATCCTGAAGCCCTGCCAGGTCCTTGCACTTTGCATGAGGAAATTAAGGACCAGGATCGAGGTTGTGCAGGCGCCTCCTTGATTACCAGGCCCCTTTCGACCCACAGAGCCTTCTCATTGGCTGTTCCATGGGCCTGGAAAACTCTCCTTACCCATAACTCAACTGGTTCCCCCCGGGGGGGGGGGGCGCTCTCCCTCAGAGGCTTAACTGACTTCACCTGAGGATCCTTCTAGCTCTTATAACTAGTCTCAGGCCTCATAGGAATGTTTAGAGCATTAAATGAGGTCGGTTAGGCTGCAGGTCAGTGCCCTGCATACTGTGAGAATTCAGTAAATGTCAATAGTTATTATTATGCCTAGTTTGCTCATAAGTTCATGTCTGTCTCTTCCTGTGTTGGATTCCCAAGACCAAGCACCAGTACCTGGCAGGTAGGAGGAACCCAACAATGATCAATAAAGGATCTACCAGTAGACCAGCCAGAGCTTACTGGTGTCTTGGCACCTGAAGTAGGGAGGTGCTATCCATGTGAAGCAAGAGTTTCTCCATGTCAGGCCAGCACATGGCTGGGGATGCCCCCAAGCCAGCCTCCTGGTCTTCAAATCCCAGAATGGAGAGAGCAGAGGGCTCAGCAGGAGAGAGCTGTCACTTTGGGCCTTGGGACGTGCCTGTCCTCACCCTCACAAGCATATTGTGTCATGAGCGAGACTTGGCCCAGCCTGCCCACCCTTCCCTGACTTCTGAGTGCTTCTACCTCCTGCAGTGTGGCTCTTGCCAGCTTGCTTGGAGATATATGTTTAGGGCTCTTCTTACCCACCAGACTGGGCCAACACAGAGTCCTATTTCTCTTTGTATTCCTAACTTTGTCAGGCCCCATGCTGTGGATAAGGGATGCCACACTGACAAACAGGGACACTGGGGAAGAGCCCTATGAGCAGGATGAGCAAGAACCTGCCGTGGGGGGGGGGGCAGTTTAGCCAAGGGAACTGTAAAGTCAGGGCACAGAGGTGGCTAGTTCTAGTGGCAGAAAGGCCAGGGAGACTGGAGCTAGAGGGCCAAAAGGTGCTGAGTTAAGAGATGAGCAGGGCCAGGCTGTGGAGGTCTTCAGGCCATGGGAAGAGGGCTGTGGCTTACCCTAAGCACAGGGGCAGAGGCCATCATTGGAGGTGGGGTTAATTCAGGCCTGTGAAAGCTCTACTGAAGAGAGGCAGGGAGCCTAGAAGAAGCCTGATGCAAGCATCCAGGCAAGAGGTGGAGACTGAAACCAGGCTGTAGCAGGGAACATGAAGGAGGCAGGGCATACTTCAGAGACAAACAGCTGTAGCACTGATGACAGCAGGTATGTATATGGGTACCAAGGACAGGTGAAGGAATAGAGGAATGGAAGAAGACCTCTAGGATTTTGGGGAAAAAAAATTTTTTTTGGTACTGGGGATCGAACTCAGGTCCTTGCATTTGTGCAGCAGGCAGCGAAACCACTGAGCTAAATCCCCGGCCCGGATTTTGGAAAATGGAGGATCCACAATTGAAATGGGGAGGCGAAAGAGGACCAGGTTGGACAGGGGCTGGGTGGTGGCAGCAGGAGCTCCGTGTGGGCCGTGCTGAGTTTTCAACACCTATTAGTCACCAGTGGAAATGCCAAGTAGTGATGTGTCTACAAGCTCCCAGCTGGGCAGAGATGGGGTTTCTCTCTCCTTTGTACTCCAGCACCCTTGCCAGAGCCCAGCACAATCCTGGCACCAGATAAGATTAGTGAGAGAAGGAACGACTGAAGCTGGACGAAAAGGTTTACAGTAGGCTTTCCGAGACCACCAGAGGGCAGCACCATCCCAAAGACCAGTCTCCCCAGGGTGGTGAAGGCCCTCCACTGTCCTTTCCAAGCCCAGGAGTTCCTTTCCTAAGAATTGGGGGGGCGGGGGGGGGGCTGGAAACCAGCTCTGTGGAGGGGTCCCTTCAGGCCTAGCCAGAGGTGTAGGTCGGGCTTTGGGTGGGATAGCCCACCTGGGTTTCCAAATAGTGGGAGGAAGGGGCACTTTGTGGAACAGAATGGTTGGGATTTCTGAACCACACAAAGACTCTGGTCTGACAAGTTCATTGGGCAAAAATTTTTTAAATAGGGGCTGTTGCAGAAAACCCAAGCTAGCATGTGGCTGTGCTCACAGTCCCAAAGAGTCAGGGCAGGGAATGGGGAGAGGAGGAGGTTAGCGGCCTCCTGCTGTGGTATCTAATCTTTTTCTGCCCCAAATTCTAAGTGCTCCAAGAGCTCATTCACTGGGTCATCTATTCATTCATTCATCAGACGCTGACTGATGCCTTTCTGAGTCTGGTCCTCTGGTGGACACCAGAGCAAGAGATGAACCAGGTAGTATCAGTTACAGAGGGCCTAGACAGCTGCTTCTTGGTGCCAAGCAGACAGTGATTATATCAGATCTATGTCTTAGAATGGCATCTCGGACCACAGCTGAATCATGGCAGTGGCTATGGGGGTCCTAAGACATGGATAGATCAAGAAGATTCTCAGGAGACCAGACAGGGGCTGTGGTGATAAACTAGGAAGGGAGAGGTTGAAAAAAGAGTTAAGGAGAAGAAGCCTGGTGTTTGGATTTGGCTATCTGGGCAGGTGGTAATGTCACACACTGAGGAGACCTCACCATCTCTAATTTGTTCTGCTTCCAGGTACTGCTGATCTGAGAAGCCAACCTAGAAGTGCACAGGGAGGGGAGTCTCTGCCTTGCTAAAAGGTCCTGGAGACTGGCCCATGAGCTGCCATGAGGATTGAGTTCTGTGTCTAGGGCTTGGGGAGGGTTGGGGCTCTGCTGTCTTGGAAAGCAGAGAGGCATGTTGAGATGGGGGTGCTGCCTTGAGATACTCAGCTTTTCACTCTCTGTGTGGGCTCTGGGCAGGGTGAGTTCCTCTTGCCAGGCAATACAGAGACCCCCAATCTCTTAGGAGAGGTTTGGCCTCCATGCTGTGAAATTACCAGGAATGAATTTCTGGATGGGATGGGGTGCAGAGAAGGAAGCTGAGCCAAGCATGCTAGCCAAGGACCTGGGCTTCAAGGGTCCTTGGTCCTGAGTGGGAGTCCTGGAGCCAGGATGGGTCTGGAGCAAAAGGGGAGGCAGTGGGTGTGGGGTACATTGGAGTCTGACTGCACTTGTCAGACCTCAGGTTATTTTTTTTTTGGGTACTGGAGATCGAACTCAGGACTTTTCACTTTTGAGGCAGGCAGTGGCACCACTGAGGTAAATCCCTGGCCCAGGGCCCAGGTTCTTGCCAAGCTGTTCAGGGTTCTGTGTCCTAGGCTGGATGTCCAAAGTTCTGGATGTTGATCTGGAGTTGATGGTCCAAGTCCAGGTCAGGGACCTATCCGAAACACCAGGTCAGGGTTATGGTAGTGATCTGGGTCTGAGATTGGAATCAAGGTTGGGTTAGATCAAGGTCTTGGCCTGCTGGAGGTCTGGGGTCAATGTTGAAGTCTGGGTGTGGAGCCAGAGTTGTGATCTGTGGTCATGGTCATAGTCTGCAGTGGTGCTCCAAGGTCTCAGTCCAAGGTCCTATTTGGCGTCTAAAGACAGGATTTTCAACTAAGGACTGGTGTCAGGTCATGGGTGGACAGTGGTGTCCAAGGTCAGGGAGTCAGGGGTTAGAGTCAGAGTCTGAAAGCTAAGTTCCAGGATCATATTCTGAAATTTGAGTCCAGGGTCTAGGGTCCTTGTGATCCATGACTGGCGTTGGAGAGGGGGGTCTGATTTTGGAGCCTGGGATCCACAGATGTGACTCGAAGTTGTGGCTACAATCTGAGTCTGAGGGCGTCTTCGGCCAGGGCTCCTGTCGTGTTCCAGGTGCAAGGTGGACAGTCGAGGTCACTGTCAGGGTCTGAGATTAGGGTCCCACATCTAGGTCAAGTCTCCGGTTTTAGTGGCGCCCTACGAGAGTTCCGCCCTCCGGGGCTCCGGCCCTCGAGGCCTCCAGGGGGCGCCGCTGCCCGGCAGCGCCGCCCGCCCCGGCTCGGCCCCTCGCCGGATCGCTGGCGCTGTGTGCGGCAGGCGGGGCCGGAGGCGGTGGCGGTGGCGGTGGCCGTGGCGGCGGCGGCGGCGGCGGCGGCGCCCCAACTGCAGTCCCGGCGGGAGCGGAGTGCGAGCCGGGGCCGGGCCCGAGCCGGCG
Organism: Heterocephalus glaber; assembly: GCF_000247695.1. The sequence goes on along the minus strand of NW_004624767.1, from coordinate 19,231,281 downwards.
CCATGGGGCGGCGCCGCCTGTGAGCGGCGGTGAGCAGAGCCGCGGGTGCCGAGCGAGGCGGAAGGGACCGGGCGGGCGGGCGGCGGCGCCGGGGCCGAGGAGCCGCGCGGCTGGACCGGGCCAAGCCGACCCGAGCGAGCGGGTGAGGAGCGGAGCCTCCGGCGGCGGCGGAAGGAGCAGCAGCGCTGCCGCCGCCAAGATGGCGGACCTGGAGGCGGTGCTGGCCGATGTGAGCTACCTGATGGCCATGGAGAAGAGCAAGGCCACGCCGGCCGCGCGCGCCAGCAAGAAGATCCTGTTGCCTGAGCCTAGGTGAGTCGCCCTGCTCTGCGACCCCTGCCCGCAGCCGCGCCCCGAGTCCCCAGCCCCTGGCCCCTCGCGACCCCTGGGCCCCCGGCGCCCGCCCTCGTGATCCCCTGCCCGGCAGCCCCGGGCCTCCGCGCACCCCAACTCCAGGGCGCTCGGCCCCACTGACCCGGCCAGCTCTGCTGCTTCCTGCTTCTCACTCTGCTGGCCTCGGCGCTGTCAGCCCCTGGCTCCTGCCTTCTCCCTCAGGGGCCTGGCGCTGTCCTTCCTTCTGGAAGTCCCGGAGGTCCCCTTCCCGGATCTGCCTTTATTTACCCCATCTGTCTGACTGTATCACCTGTTCTCCCGCCTCTGCTTCCAGCGCCACCCTTGGGGAGTCCATTCCCCCCATCCACTTTCCTCCTGTCTACACCTGCCTGAGGCTTGGGGGCGGGGGGCACGAGTCATCTGGACTCTTGCTCTCCCCTCTGGTGGGATCGCTGTCCAGGCTTGGGTTGAGAGTGCTTTCGGGGTGCTAATGCCACAGGGGATCACAGAGTAGGGTGTTGCATCTTGGGGTGGGAGGGGAAGGAAGCCCTCCCTGCTTACCCTGGCTGTAGTACCCTGTGGGCTCTTGACCTGGGGACATCCTAGCACACCTGCAGCAGCTGGAACGAGGCTGCCACCTTTCTGTTAGACAACTGTTGTCATCCCACCTGGTATCAAAGTTTAAATTGTTCAGGATGTCAGGGCAGAGACGCACAGGATGTGAGCAATAACTGGGGCTTGTCCCACATTTTATGGTCGATAGATAGAGCATGTTTCCATTGTTTGAGCCAAACAGGAGCCTAGGGGGTGAGGACAGGTGTGGTTTTGTGTCATGGAACAAGTGGGGAAACCAAAGCCCCAGAAGTGTCTGGCCTTCCCAGTGTCACCGGGGGTGATGCCTGGCTTCCACAACAGGGCTTTCAGCTTCTAGTTATACATTTTGTCCACTACTCTGGCCTGCACCAGGACCTGGATGTCTGCATCTGTGAGAGCAGATGTGCCCACCCACCACGATCTAGAGGCCAGTCCCAGCAGCTCCTTGTGCATGCCTGAGAGTTGCCAGCTGGCACCCCAGAGGACTGGAACCTGGGCCTTGGTCTTCCCTGCTGTGGTCTTGTCATGGGACTTTGGGCAAGTCCCTTCCCATTTCTGGGCCTGGATTTTCACATCTATGAACTGTGGACGGTGTGAAATCGGGACTGTGACTCTGGTGTCCTCAGACTTTGAAGCAAGGCTAACATCTGCAGGGGGTATACTGCCTGGCTTTCACCTACCCCCTCCTCCATGCCTGCTCCCTGGCTTTCAGATTGACTGAATACTAGGCCTGGGAGGAGAAAATCAGTCTGCGTTTTGAAAAGGCTGTTGGGGCCCGTTTTTTTCTAAGACATTTGCAATCAGATTTCTCAAAACAGGAACCAGACAGACTGTCAGCTGGGGCCGTTCAGGGAGCAATGACAGTTAGGACAAAAGTGAGTTCAGAAATGACAAAGCTATGAGGGAGGAAATACGAAGGGGATTAACCTCTAGGGCACCAAACGACTGTCGTTGGTGGCTGCAGCCTAGAGACCCTCCTGCAGGTGGGAATTCTGCAAAGCCTGAGGTGGGGCCTTTTCTGGAACTCCCTGTGTTTGGGTAATCTTTCCCCAGAATGCATCACTCTGATGGGCCCCACCTTGTGCAGGTTAGAACCCTGAGAAACAAGCCCTTCCTCTTTCTCTGGACCCTTTCCACCCTTGATAGTGATGATGTGATAGCAGTGGGAATAGAAATTATATTAATTCATTATTTATTTTGACATCTGTCACCTCAGTTGATTCAAAAGCCAACCTGTGATGTTGGCAAGGCCATGCTTGGCATGTAGTAGTTGCTCAAGAAATATCAAGGCTGAGTGACATCTCTTGTAATCCTGAGCAGAAACAAAGGTAGGCTGGAAGTTTTAGGGGAACAGCAGGCACCACAGGTTTTCCTACAGGATCATCATTAGCGGCATAACATTGAGCACATGGCCCACATCTGTGATTAGCCTATCAGTGATGGTGAACCTTTCAGAGCTTTCAGTGATAACAAACAGCCCGCTGCAGCACGAGTGCCATAGATTCGCCACCACTGGGCCTCCAGTACTGACCATGGATGTGCTAAGGCCAAGGAAGGACCCTGAGCTGGCCTGCAGCACTGGTCTGACCCCGGAGGTCAAGCTTCCTGCCCTGGACAGTAAGCCATCCTTTACACTGGGCCTTGCATATACCCCAAGGATCAGATGCCTCCTGCCCTTAACAAAGGTGACTGTGATTGTTTCTTATACTTACCTTGTCTTTCCAGTTTGCAGAATGCCTTTTACTCCATTTTGTGCTTTTCACAATTGGGGGAAGCAGGCTCAGCTTCCCTACTAATGGTCAAAGCCCTGAGGCTCAGAGAGAGGAGGAGACTTGTCCTGGTCAAAGAGGAGACCTGGGATTGCAACTCTCATCCCTAGAGTCCAGGCCAGTGCCCATCCCTGTGCACCTGTGCTTTCACCCACAGTTTGTGGAGTAGGTGGCTGGTACCCCTTGTCTGCAGAGCTGTGGATCTCGAGTGGTAGCCTGGAAGCAGTAGGACAGCCCTTGGTGTCACCAGCTGTCACAGTTCACAAGGCTCAGTCCCTCCCTGTTGGCTGAAACAGAGAGCCAGACTTTCCTGGCAAAGCTCATGTGCAGAGGGGGCAGCTCCATGCCAGGATCAGATACAGGGTTGTGTCTTCCCTATTCCCACAAAGTCAGGGAGAAAGACCATGATTTGAACCCATGACAGAAGCTTTGCCCACCTTGGGGAATGGTCCATCTTGGCAGCCTCCCTATGGCCAGTGCCCTGGGTTGTAGCTTGGCTGAAAGCTGGGCCTGGCATCACAGTCCTGATTTCCCAGGTCTGGGGAACAAAAGTAGTTGGGCAGAGTGCCACTTTGACTGGGCACAGGGGCCTCCCTTTCTGTTACCCATAGAATCCGGGGAAACAAACCCATTTCCTGACCTCTTTGTAGGAGGCAATATCATGTAGCTGGAAGATAGGAGACCTGGCTCCTTGTCCCTCAGCAACACTTGGCTCACATGGGACCCAGGTGGGTCCCCTAGGCCTGCCTCTTTTTCTGCCCAGGGAAAATGAGGGGGCTGCCCTTCACAGATGACCTCCACATTCCCCTACCAGCCTCCTGGATCTTCGGTCTGGCCCCACCCCACAGGAGCTGCCATCTCCTCTTCCCAGCAGCAGCCACAGCAGCCAGCTTGTAATTATTGTCATTTGCCTAATATGACCACTGAGGCCTCATGTAATTAATCTCTGGGCTCCTGGTTGAGGAGCCCTGCCTGGGCTGTCCCAAGAGGTACCCTTGTCCTCCCTGGTGACAGTGGCAGTCCCAGCAGCAGTGTGAGGGAGCCGTGTGCCTCTTGTAGCCTGCAGGTCCCTTGGTTATTTCCCGGTCCCTCCCCCATCATGAGCTTCCTCCCAATGCCCCTTTCTGGCTTCCCTGTCTCCTCAGACCCTGTCACTCTTCCTCCACTGCTGCTTCGTTCCTGTTAACTCCTTCTAGCCAGGACTTCCTGCCTCCATTTGTGGGGGAAGGGATATAGGAAAGTCTTTGCCCTTCTTCCTCCCGAAGCTTCTCCATCTCCACCCGAAACCCTGCTCTGGGCCTTTGAAGCCAGTGCTGTTCCCCAGCAATGGGTCTCTGGGATGCCTTTTCCCATCTGTCCTCCTTTTCAGAGCTGGGGTTTTCACAGCTTTGCCATTAAGCCGCCCGCTTCCCTGCCATTCCTTTAGTAAGTGGATTTGAAGGGAGCATGAGCATTACAGGTTGGGATTTGTGCATGGGAATCTGGGCTCTGTCAACCAGGGAATGATGTGTCCTATTAATGCACAGTCAATCCCTAGTAGTAAATTCCCGGTGACGTCAGGTGCAGGCACACTCTGCTCTGCAGGAGTGTTTCCTCCCTGTGCCTGTGTCACTGTGCAAAGAGGGCTCGGCCCTGAGGGTCCAGTGGGTTTGGGTACATTCAGACTCCCATGTGCATGGCTGTTGATCCATGGATATGGAACAGACAGCGGGAGCATATTATGGCCTTCAAAGATTTCTCAGCCTTCATCCTTTTCCTCCTGAGGCCTTTTCTCCACTCTCCACTGGCTCCCAAGGTCCATTTTCTCTGGACAGAGTTGCACTTAAGTTATTTCTAGTCTGTTTCAAATGAGATCCTGAAAGTGAGAGGTTTGGCTGCAGCTTTTTTCTAAAACAACATCTTGTCTCTGCACTGCTGCTTGCTGCAATGGGTGAACCGCAGTGGTGGGTGTTCTGGTAGCAGTGGCAGTGGGGGTAGTGCTCTGATGCTGGAAGCTGACCTGACTTTGGGGTGAGGAGACCTGGAAGCAAGGAGCTCTGGGGGTTCTGTTCTGGTGCATGCTAACAGGGAGGCAGATTTTGATCGTCGAAGCGAAACTAAGGTGCAGGGTTCAGGTGCTCATGGAGTACTCGAGACATTTGATGAGGCCACCAGAGTGCCTCTTCCTGTGCATGCCTGCAAGGGAGCCTGGGAGTCTGGGTTTCTGTAGACACTAGCAGTGGGCTCATGTGCACTGAGCCAGCTGTCCTTTTCTTCCCTTGGGTGAGGGCTTGCTTCCTGTGGATTTAGCAGTCAGAATTGGTCTTTCCCATTTGATAGTGTCCCTGTCCTTGATCTCTGAGAACATTGTCAACCCCAAGGACAGTCATTGAGAAATATTAATAAGAAGCCCCAGGGGACTTCCTCCTATTCCTGCCACCTTGGTGCCAGGTTTCCTGGAAATGTCACAGGGGAGCACCTCGGCTGAAGACTTATTAACCATCACCTCCGAGAGTGTAGCGGTTCCCAGCTTGGCTGCCAGGGACCTGCTGACCTGAAGGCTTGTAGCCTCCAAGCCAGCTTGCATTCTCTTGGGATGTCATAGCATCACTGTCATTTGAAGAACACCAAAACATGGACTCTGACCTGGCAGGTGCTGGCCAAGGCTGCCCTACTCTAATGGACTCCTGGAGGGACACTGCCCTGAAAAGAGTAGATGAGAAAGCAGCCAGCAGAGGCTGGGTACTTCTGAGACCTTGTGCCCAATGCTTCTGTGGAGGCTGAGGGGAGAGCCAAGGGGGCCCTCTTGAGAGATATTTCTCAGCCAGGGCTTGCACAAACTCAATGGGGGCCTGTAGGCTAGTGACCCAGTTTGCCCTTCCAGCCTCATTTTCTTTGCTACCCAAAATAGGCATGTTTGCCTCTGCCTTCGAAACCCTTCTAGTCCATACAGCTACTGTCCCGACCTACAAGGGCCCAGGCCAACATGCTAGGCCACTGCAGCATGGGACTCAGTCTTCTTCTGGGCCACGTGGTACCAGAAAGTACCCCTTCAGCTGTCACTCCCTCCCTGCCTGTCACCTCAGTGTCCTGTCACCTCAGTCACTGTGCTTTGAGAGAGGAAGTGCCCTCCCCCCAGTGTCAGGCCAGGCCTGCTCCTCCACCACCTTGTGAGCACCTAGCTGATGGGGCTGCTGGGAATGGGGCACAGGCAGCTCTCCCAATGTCTGGGCAGCCTCCTGGCCACCGAGTACCTCGGGGCCAAGGCACCCTGGATCCTCTGGCAGGGCAGGTATCTGGTCTTGGATGGAACGACACCAGCACATGAGGCTGTTCTGAGGAGTGGCAGCCACCCTGCTGTACTCTGCTCTTCCCCGTGGAGCCCAGTCCTGCCAGGAGGCCTGGCCACAGGCCTCTTCCTCTGAGGACATGTGGAGTATGGCATAAACCTGAATGTGACCAGTTCGAGAAGGAGTGGTGCAGGCTGCAAACAAGCTCAGGGGTGCCAGGGAGTAGGGCCTAGAGGGCTTTGTCCTGTGATCCAGGAGATGGGACATGAGCTGATAGTGGCCCCGAGAGCCAGCAGTGCAAGAATGTCCCCTGCTACCGTTTCTTCTTGGGCAGCATGAGGTGGCAGTTCAGCATTGCCTTGACATCCTTGTTTTGTAAGTGAGGAAACATGACATTTAAAGTCTGTGACTTGGCCTCCCAGGAAGGCAGTGGGGAAGAGCTGCTGGGAACCCAGGACTGGGTGGATGCTGGTCCAGTTGCCAGAGCCCAGAGGTTCCAAGGCCCTTCCCCAAAGAGGTCAGGAACCTTAGGTTCCCCAGACCCTGCCCCAGAGTATTCAGGCATTCACCTCTCTTGACAGTCCTGAGTGGATCTTGGGAGCCACATGTCCTGGCTGGGGACAGGGACACTGCTCTGTGCACATCACCTCTCCCAACTACCAGCATCAGGGAGTGGCTGCTGAGGATGGTGATCCAGCTCAGGAGACTGTCACCGCCTCCCATGCCAGCCCATACCTCCACCCCAGAGGGAACAACCCCCAGTGACATGTTTTTCTAATCTACCCGCTCCTTCACCTTCCAGCCCATTGGGAATAGATGGGAAACCCTTAAATTGACACTTTGGGGACCTTCCAGTCAAGAATGCTGCTCAGGCCTGACTTTGTGTTTGGTTGGTTGGGGTGGGGGGGTGTTTAAAAAGACTTTTTAAAGGAAGAATATGAAGTACTGTGGGCTGGGAAGAATGCTGTGGCCATGCCCAAGCATGGCTGTTAAGGGAAGAGGTGGCTTCAAGCCTGGGGTTCTGCTTTCTGCTGTGTCCTGGGCCTGTGCCACAGCAGAGCCTCCAGGAAGGCAGAAGGCCCTGCCTGGCAGCTTCCTCTGTCTTCACAGATGGGTTGTCTTACCAAGAACATTTCCCTGTTGGGGACTTTTGTGTGTCTAGCTGCTCTGAGCCACATGGTAGGAAGTGGCAGTGGCTGCTTACTCTGGCATGGGCATTCCCTCTGCCAAGCTGACACCAATTTTGCTAGTTCCCAGGAAGCAAGCCTGGGACTAAGGAGCTTCCCAGTGAAGCTCCTTGGTGACCCACATTCCCAGGGCCATGCCCCATTTCTTGTGGAATTGCTTTACCTATCAACTGCATTTTCATGTCTGTGTCTCCCACCCAACCATGCCTATCTGATCCCTTGCCACCATGGAAGATTGGCATTTTGCGATATTTTTTCCCTCTTTACTGCTTTTTCTTTTTCTGGAACCGGGGATTGAACTTGAGTCCTTGTGCTTGCACAGCAGGCCGTGAAACCACTGAGCTAAATCCCCAGCCCTTTACTGCTTTTTCTTATCCCTTCTCTGAACCAAAACACACCAGAATACAAGAATCAGGTTCAGAGGCAGAGTGACCAGAGCTAAGCCAAGGGGTGGTGAAGGTTTCACCTTCCTGGGCCATCTTCCAGGTGAGATCCAGGCACTTGGCCTTTCAGATTTCTGGGCTCCATGCCCCTGGGTCCCACTGGCAGGCCCTGCCCAGCCTGGAGAACTCAGCAGCTGTGACTTAACCTAGTCCCTGCCACCTGGTCTCTACTCTGCATCCTCTGGGGCAGGGACTGTCTTGTTCAGTTAGATAGACTTTTCCTAAGCCCTTGCTGCATGTGATTTGGTTTCTGTCCTCATCTCCTGAGTGCCTGTGAGTCCCACAAGGTTGCAGAAATATATTATGGATGGCGGCTGGTGGGTATGATCTGATGTGTGGCCCCCCCAGGAGGGGTAGGTGTGCCACTGTGGACAAGCAACACATGCCAGCCTTGGAGGCCCTGCCTGTTTGTTTGCAGAGAATGCCCTTGCTTTTTCAGCGGGAAACAGCTATAAGGTGGTAGCATGGGGTACTGTGGGGTCTTGGGGCTTCTGAGCTGATGGCTTTTCTTCCTAAGATGGGTTCTGTGCTAAAGGATTTGAAGGCTAGGAACACAGGGTCACCAAGGCCTGTCTTTGTCATCAGGGCTCTACTTCCTGTCAGAGACAGCTTTTGGAAGAGGTCATGGCGTCTCCCAGTCACTGAGGGTGGGAAGCAGGCAAGAGGGTTAGAGCTTCAGGGTTGTGCTTACGACAGCCTGCTGTTATCTCGCAAGGCCTTTCCTGAGGAAGGCTCCAAGGCACAAGATGGTGGGGAGGACAGGCCTATGACCCCACTGCCCTGGAGCCATGTTCTTCTAGAGCTCTGGGCAGACCCAGAAGCCTGCCTTGAAAGACTGGCCTGGTAAACTCACTTCCTGCCCACCCACCTCAATCCATTCCTCCTGGCTGAGTGTCATCTGCCTGGGCTTCTCCTGTGGTAGCCCAGGGAGTCTGTGCCTGTCTCTGAAGTCCCACTGAGACCCTGACCTTCTTCATGTCCCTTTATTGTGTCATCTTCCTTGCCCTATGGGCCTCTTCTTACCCCTGGGCTAGCTATCCCGTCGCCACATTCCCCAACCTGTCATGAGGCTTCACTCCCTGGGAACATCCTATTTGCACTTCAGGGACCCAGCAAAGTTCCATCTTCTCCACACAGTCACTCCCCACCACCCAGAGTGCACCAAACGTCCCCTCACTTACTGCTGACCATGGGGCCCAATGAAGTTTGGTACATGCTGTCTGATATCGCAGACCCAGGGCCTGCATGTTGAGCAGAGCTGCCTGCGGGGTGGGCTGGGTTTCACGAACCATGCACACACACAGCTCCTCATGTGTTCCTAATTCTTGGCTACCGCCTAAGTGATCAGCGCAGCCATTCTGGGTTCACTGGGGCAGAGCAGGGACACCAAAAACCTGAGAAGAGGCAGTGCTAAGCACAGGGAGCCTGGACATGCAGATCTGAATCCTCACCAGGAGTAGCCTCTTCATCTGAGGCCTCCTGGTGTCTCCACACACCCTCTAGGGCTGCCTGAGTAAGACTTGGCTTGGTGTGATGCCACAGTATGGTTCCTAGCCTGCATGTGCCCTCAGTTGGGCAGCTTAGTGCTACCAGTAGCCCAGGATAGTGAGAGCCAAATGTGACCACAGCTGGCTGATGAGGCAGGATGGCAGGGTCAGACTGCAGGTGGCCCAGAAGAGAGAGACAGTGAAGTGGCATCTGAGGCATGGAATGCAGCTTGGGCGGGGGGCATTCTAGGGCTTGCTCAGGGTTGGGAACTGGAGAAAAACAGGGCAGTGAGTGTGGGTTTGGCCTTCAGGGTCCACAATGGGCAGCCTCTCTCCTACAACACTAGCAAATGACACAGAGCAGGGAACACTTTTTTATCCAAGTACAGTATTAGGGACACAAAAACAAGCTTGGCTCTCTTGTTTGTTCTTTCTCTTTTTTTTTTTTTTTTTAAGTTGAGATACAGTTAATACATTTAATACAATTAATAAATCATTTGAAAGTGTTTATAATTCCGTGGTTTTTAGTTTGCACTGTATTGTGCAACTCTCACCCCTATCTAATCCTGGACATCTCCCTCAACACAGGAAGAAACCTTGTCCCCATCGATAGGTAGTACTTCCCCTCGCCTGTCCCCAGCCGTGCAGCTACTCTCCATCTTTGTCCATTAGCCTCTTCTGGATAGTCACCTGAATGAGATCATACAGTCTGTAGCCTTTTATGACCATCTTCTTTCTCTCAATATAATGCATTCAAGGTTCAACTCGGTGGTAGCTTGTCAGTGCTTCTTTCATTTTTATGGCCAGACAATATGCCAGTGTATGGATGTGCCTCCTTTCATTTATCTGTTCATCCACTGTTGGATGAGGTGAGGCCTGTGTGATTTAGTCAAGTTCTCAAAGCTGGCAACTGGCAGTGCTGGGACTTCTGCAGGCCAGGGGCTTTGGAGGGGAAAGGCCACCTACTGGCCATCTGGTCTTTGGGGGTTGAGCCTGGTGGCTGCCCTCTCCTTTGGGGACAGGCAGGCACAGGTGTCCTTTGATCCATCTGATGTGACTTGTGATCAGAATAAGGGCAGCTGGGGTGGCTGCTGCCCTGGAGGAAGCAATGACACCCTTGACTCAGGCTTCTGGGAAGGGCCTGCAGCCCCACAAAGCTCTGGGGATCCTGCTCACTGTGCTCTCTCTGCCAGCAGCATCCGCAGTGTCATGCAGAAGTACCTGGAGGACCGGGGTGAAGTGACCTTTGAGAAGATTTTCTCCCAAAAGCTGGGTGAGTGCAGCCCTAGGGCTTCTCTGGCCTGTCTATCCAGCTGCCCAGGGCCCCAGGAAGAACCCAAGATTGATTTCCTGTTGCCCAAGGGGTGGGAGGCGGGGTGTCTGAGTTCCCCTCTCCCAGGACGTGCGTGGCCTACCATCTACTCAGGGTTCTCCAGATGCCTGCGGGCACTGCTGTGATCCAGCCGTGACCCTTCGTGCCTCTCAGCCCCTGGCTGTCAGCCCAGGAAGCCCCGTGGTAGGGGTGGGGGGCCGGGTCTTCCAGGGCCGCCAGGGAAGTTCCTCCTTTGGGGTTTTTGTTTTTAAGAATTGCAGCTTCCCCTTGGCGCAGCTACAGCTGCTCTGGGCCGTTGGCAGAACTGACAGGAAGAGGCGGGGCCCTTCCTGTGGCGCCTGCCCAGCTGTGGTTGGCCCCGCCCCACCCCCAGGGCCCTCTGAGCAACCTGCCTGTGCAAAGCCAGCTCTCCATCCTTCCTCCTCTTGGTGCTGGTGTCTGTCTCATCTTGGAAGATTCATGCTATCCACCCCTTGGCCCAGCCCTGCGGGCAGGCTTGACACAGTCCCAGGAAAGCAGCTTCAGCCACACACAGCCTATTGGGGATTCCTGAGAACAGGACCTGGGCATGTCCTGGTAGGATCAGGCACTGGAGGTTGGCCTTGGGGAGTCAGTGTGCCAGGAAGCACACAATTTGGGTCTCAGACCTGTGCTCTGTGCCTTGGGCAAGTTGCTGCACCTCCCTTAGCCTAATGCTGTCCCCACTGGGGAAATGGGACTCCTGAGCCTCACTGCCTGGGACTGACTGGGATGGATGAGGTGATGTCAGTGAGGGCATTTTGTCTGCCATAAACCCCTGTTCAGAAGTTACTCAAAAGCACTACATGGAAAAGGCAGTCTGCCCTTTCCAGAAATGATGGCTGCCAGGCACACACCTGTACTCCAGCATTCTGAGAGGCTGAGGAAGGAGGATTGTAAGTTCAAGCCCAGCTTGGGGAATTTAGTGACTTAGTGAGACCCTGTCTCCTAATGGAAAATTAAAAGGACTGGGGATGTAGCTTAGTTCGAAGCCTCTGGGTTTAATCCTCAGTACTGAGAGAGAGAGAGAGAGAGAGAGAGAGAGAGAGAGGGAGGGAGAAATGATAGCTGCTAGCTCAGGGAGAGGGGCCAGGGCAATGGAGGCATAGTTGATAACAGGGCAAGTCCCCCAGAGAGGAATGGAAAGCCACCAGCACAAGCCCAGTCATCCATGTTGAACTGGAGGCCCAAGGTGGGAGTGGGGCTGCTGTGCTGTGTTCTGGGCAGCTGCTGTGGGGCCAGGCCTCAACCCAACTCCCAGGAAAGTGTAAGGATGCCTCAAGTTCCCTTAGAGTCCTCCTATAGCCACTTGCCTCTTTTGTTCCCCTGTGGCCTCACCCTTGCCTGCTCCTGCTCTGAGGCCCCCACCCTTCTCTCTGCCTTTCCCAGGAACCTGCCACATCTCCAGCACCTCCCCTGATGCCTCATTTTCCCTAGCTGGGCCCCAGTTTCCCAGGCTCCCTGTCAGGGCTGGGATGAAGAGGGGAGCATGGTCAGGGAGAGGAGCCCTCCCTCAGGGCCTCCTCCTGCTGCAATATGAGCTGGCCGAGGTGGCCGGGCATCGGAGTCATCCGGACAGCATCTCACTGCCGTCCTCGTGGGGGAGGTGCTAGGCCTGTGCTGCAGTGAGGGAAGAGCCTGGCACTGCCTGGGGCTCCAATGCTGCCCCCTCCCCTGCCTCACCACAATGCTTGTCACCTTTCAGCCACCATCTGAAGAGACAGATTCTGGGGAGAGGGAGAAACACAGGGCCCTGAGCTAGAATCCAAGTATCTTCAGGTTGGCAGTAGCCACCAAGCCCCACCTGTGCTGCCACCCTGGCCAGTTCAAACCCACTCTGTGCATGGTGACAGGAAAGCCTGAGAGGAGTCAGGCTCAGTGTGACCTGACCGGTTGCTTTCAGGTTACCTGCTCTTCCGAGACTTCTGCCTCACCCACCTGGAGGAGGCTAAACCCTTAGTGGAATTCTACGAGGAGGTGAGTAGGCTGCCAGCTAGGGCCCAGGAGGCCCAGGCCTGCTCTGCTTGGAGAAAGCAGGGCATTGGGGTGGCTCTCCTGAGTTGGTGCCCCATCCTGCCAGCCGCAGACCACCTGTGGCTCCTGCCTTCCAGATCAAAAAATATGAGAAACTAGAGACAGAGGAGGAGCGTGTGGCCCGAAGCCGAGAGATCTTTGACTCCTACATCATGAAGGAGCTGCTGGCCTGCTCACATGTGAGTGTCCTGGCCAGCTCCTCCTTGGGCCTGTTGGGCGCTGGAAGAGAAGAAGGGATTCTGTAGTAGACTCATGGCCACCTCTGTCCTCTCCAGCCCTTCTCCAAGAGTGCCACTGAGCACGTCCAGGGTCACCTGGCGAAGAAGCAGGTGCCTCCAGATCTCTTCCAGGTGGGTGCTAGGCTTATTCCCCACTGGCCCTGCCCTGCCAGGCCAGAGTCCTCATTGGACAATCACAAGTCAGGAGCCCGGGCAGCTGGGGCCAGAGCAGGGGCAGCCTTGGCTGAAGGGGCTCAGTCACCCACTTTCAGCTTCCTCTCTAGCCATATATCGAGGAGATTTGTCAGAACCTCCGAGGAGATGTGTTTCAGAAGTTCATTGAAAGGTGAGTGTGGTGTTGGGGGAGGGACTGGAGGGGAAGCTGTCCCCTGAGATGGGGACAGAGGGCAGCTGCTTTGGCCCTGAGCAGACGGTGCTGGGCCTCTTGATGCTCCTCCACAGGAATGGGATCTTAGAGCCTGTCCGTGGCCACCCACGTATCATCCCTCCTGTGGACTATCAAGCACCTTGTCAGGCCCACTTGGGTTCAGGAGCACACCACCTCTCACAGCCAGCACAGTGAGAGCTAGTGTGACCTGGGGATTGGTTGTAGGCACATTGCAGGGGGATGGATATAAGGGACACCATTTTTAGGGTCACAGCTGCCCAGCCATGGAGCAGGTAACTTCACAGGGAATGAACTCTCCGTTGCTGGAACTAGAGGATATGGTGGCAGGAAGTCAGGGTTGGACTGGAAGACCTCCCCTCTCAGCTTTTCTGGTCCCCTCACAGTTAGTGACTGAGCCCATGCTGGGCCAAGCACAAGTTCAAGGTATTTCCACATACCCTGCCAGGACCCCAGGAAAGTAGTCAGTGGGATGGGCTCGTGTTGGTAGCCCTGATCTGCCCACTCTGGAGCTTGCCTGAGCCCAGATTCTTCTCCTCTTACAGTGATAAGTTCACGAGATTCTGCCAGTGGAAGAATGTGGAGCTCAACATCCACGTGAGTGGGACTGGGTGGGTGTGCAGAGCATAGCCAGGCCCAGGCATGGCCAGATGGGAAGGAGGTAGGGAGCACCCTTCAGCCAGGTGGGAGGCAGGACCCCAGTGGGGGAGGCATGTGGCCAGGGCACAGGGGTAGGGGACTTTGGCGGTCTGTAGTGACCCTAGCTATTGCTCCCCCTGCAGCTGACCATGAATGACTTCAGCGTTCATCGTATCATCGGTCGTGGGGGATTTGGCGAGGTCTATGGGTGCCGGAAAGCAGACACTGGCAAGATGTGCATACCCTGCCCAGCTGGCATTTGGTGGGGTGCCCAAGGGAATGATCAGACTCCTAGGAGTGCCTTGAATGCCAGGGCCATCCTAAGGAAGAGCTGAGAGGCAGATTGGTACCCCGAGTTTGGGGTCCCTGAATGAGTAGTCTCTTCCTGGAGCATATCCTATCCCTACCTGCTGCTGTCCCCTCTCTCCCATCTTGCTAGAGTTGTTACAACTCTGCAGGCTCCTCAGAGTCCCCAGTGAGCCAGCACCTTCTGCCTTCTTTGAAGCTCTGACTTGTGTCACGCACCTGTCCTGTATCTAGTCTCCCTCCAAACCCCTTGAGGCTCTCCCCTGAGGTGGGTGCTGACCACAGCTGTCCCTCCCCACCCCCACAGGTACGCCATGAAATGTCTGGACAAGAAGCGCATCAAGATGAAGCAGGGGGAGACCCTGGCCCTGAATGAGCGCATCATGCTTTCCCTCGTTAGCACAGGGGTGAGCTGGGTGGCCAGGGTGGGCCCCAGAGCAGTCTTTGGCTGGGAACCCTGGGCAGTCTCATCTGACCACCCCTCTGTCCTAGGACTGTCCCTTCATCGTCTGCATGTCGTACGCATTCCACACGCCAGACAAGCTCAGCTTCATCCTAGATCTCATGAACGGTGAGTGAGCACTTGCCCCAGGGTAGACCTCAGGTCAGGCTGGGACAGGCAGCTGAGCACCACCCTTTGGGCCTTCCTCAGGTGGGGATCTGCACTACCACCTGTCCCAGCATGGGGTCTTCTCTGAGGCTGACATGCGGTTCTACGCGGCCGAGATTATCCTGGGCCTAGAGCATATGCACAACCGCTTCGTTGTCTACCGGGACCTGAAGGTAAGGTGCCACCTGCCGCCTACTGCATGTTCCTCCATGCCACACCCAGCCTACAGACCTGGGACAAGACTAGCCCATCTCCTCCCCTTAACCCCTTCCCCTCTGAGCCACTTTCTGGCTTCAGATGCCTAGGGAAAGGAAGGGAAGAGCCCACCTGGGGCCTTATCCAGCACACTCAGCCCTCCCAAGTGAAGACCAAGCGGCCTCTTGCTGGGCCAGGCAGTGCTCATTGAGTTTCCCCCACAGCCAGCCAACATCCTTCTGGACGAGCATGGCCACGTGCGCATCTCAGACCTGGGCCTGGCCTGTGACTTCTCCAAGAAGAAGCCCCATGCCAGTGTGTGAGTGCCCCAGCCACCCGCTCGCTTCCACACCCCCACCACGCCTGCTCACAGCCCCTTGCTCCCACAGGGGCACCCACGGGTACATGGCCCCTGAGGTCCTGCAGAAGGGTGTGGCCTACGACAGCAGTGCAGACTGGTTCTCCCTGGGCTGCATGCTCTTCAAATTGCTGCGGGGGTGAGTGGACCATCGCCAGTGGGCAGTGGGGACAGAGATGCTCTTCCCAGTATAGGGTGTGTGGCTCTCAGGCACCATCCTGATTTTGGACATGGTTGATTCATGCTGCCTGCCTCAGTTTCCTCATTCTTGTGTTTTGATCTTGGTCTCTGGCCTCGCTTACCTAGGCACAGCCCCTTCCGGCAGCACAAGACCAAAGACAAACACGAGATTGACCGTATGACGTTGACAATGGTGAGCATAAGGGTCTCCTCAATGGGATTGGGGTCTCCTGCGGGTGCCAGAGTGACAGACTCTTGGTTTTCACCAACCAGTAGTGATCTCAGGCTGCTGATCCCCTCTGTGCCTGGTGGCACACAGCTGTAATCCCAGCACTCTTAAAAGCTGAGACAGGAAGGTTTCAAACCCACCTTGGCCAACTTAGTGACTAAGCGAGTGTCTAAAAAGATTGTAAAAGCACTGGATTCAAGCTCCAGTATGGGGAAGCCACTCATACTTTGGAAGCCAGGCCTTGTTTCCACCTGCTGTGGGACAGACCCTCTCCCCAGAGCTGTGATGGGGCCAAAGGCTCTTCATCAACCCCTGCCAATGTCCTCTTCCTCCTCAAGGCTGTGGAGCTGCCTGACTCCTTCTCCCCTGAACTTCGCTCCCTGCTGGAAGGTTTGCTGCAGAGGGATGTGAACCGGAGGCTGGGCTGCCTGGGCCGAGGGTGAGTGCCCTGCAGCTATGTGGGTCTCTGCTGTGGGCTCCAGGGCCAGCCTGCCCAAGCCTCTGGCTATGCCCCCTGAGGATAAGGGCTGTGTCTCATCATTCAGAGCCCACCTTCTTCAAGGAGCTCACATGTGGGATCACAGCCAGCCCTATCCAGTGTCCTTAGGGTAGAAGGGCTGCCTGGGCCTGGAGGGCTGGGGCCTTTCTCCCAGAGGGGCCCTTGTAACAAAGATGATGATGACAATAGTAGCAGCTTTTTATGTTTATTAAACTTCTCCTGAGAGCTGGGCAGGATGTTTCAAGATTACCAATACTAAAGCTCACAACAACCCTCTAATGTGAGAGGGTTCCCATTTTAGAGATGAGGAAGCAGGCTTAGGGTTAAGAGGTTTCCTAAGGTCATAGAGCCAGAAAGTGAGAAAGGGACTGAGCCTGGGCCACCTGATCCCATGGTGGTGCGGAGCCCAGGTGACAGCCTCTCCTTGCAGGGCTCAGGAGGTGAAGGAGAGCCCATTCTTCCGCTCACTGGACTGGCAGATGGTCTTCTTGCAGAAGGTAACAGCGTGGATGGTCCGGGATGGGGCTCCCTGAACTTCTCGATGCTGATGCCCAACCCTGTCCTGCTGCAGTATCCGCCCCCATTGATCCCCCCACGGGGGGAGGTGAATGCAGCTGATGCCTTTGACATTGGCTCCTTTGATGAAGAGGACACAAAAGGAATCAAGGTACCAGGCCCTGGGTGGCCTCACCTGAGCCCTGAGCCTGACCTGGGGTGGGAGATCCTTGTTCCTTCTCTGTCCCTGTCACAACCCTATCACCTGTGGGCACAAGCCTTCCTCCCCAAACCTCCTTGGCGGGGTTATTGGACCAAGCCATCCCTGCCCCAAGGCCTTGGGCAGGCAGGTGGCTGATTATGTCCTGGCACCTTCTGTGGATCCACATGTCCCTGCCTGTCTATCTGGTGAAGTTACTGGACAGTGACCAGGAGCTCTACCGAAACTTCCCCCTCACCATCTCGGAGCGGTGGCAGCAGGAGGTGGCAGAGACTGTCTTTGACACCATCAATGCTGAAACTGACCGGCTAGAGGCCCGAAAGAAAGCCAAAAACAAGCAGCTGGGCCATGAGGAAGGTGAGGGTTCATTGCCCACTATAGAAATAAGGAGAAGGGGCCAGGGATTTAGCTCAGTGGATTCGCCGCCTGCTGCAGAAGCGCAAGGACCCGAGTTCAATCCCTAGTACCAAAAAAAAAAAAAAAGAAATAAGGAGAAGACTTAGGTTAAGGAACTCTCCCAAGGTCACAGGCAGAAAGTTACCACATGAGGATCTAATCTGAACTGCCCCCTCTGTGTCTTGTGGCAGACTATGCCCTGGGAAAGGACTGCATCATGCATGGCTACATGTCCAAGATGGGCAACCCCTTCCTGACACAGTGGCAGCGGCGCTACTTCTACCTGTTCCCTAACCGGCTGGAATGGCGGGGCGAGGGCGAGGCCCCGGTAAGGAGCTGGCCCGGGCACCTTGAGTGAGGGTGGCTGGCCAGGCCTGCCCCTCACTGCCTCCCCCACCCCGCAGCAGAGCCTGCTGACCATGGAGGAGATCCAGTCAGTAGAGGAGACTCAGATCAAGGAGCGCAAGTGCCTCCTGCTCAAGATCCGTGGTGGCAAACAGTTCGTCCTGCAGTGTGACGTGAGTGGGTCCCTAGGGTGCAGGAGGTGAATGGTGGGGTGCCCAGCTGAGGCTGATGGAGCCTGGGCCCACACAGAGTGATCCTGAACTGGTGCAGTGGAAGAAGGAGTTGCGGGACGCCTACCGTGAGGCCCAGCAGCTGGTGCAGCGAGTGCCTAAGATGAAGAACAAGCCCCGCTCGCCTGTGGTGGAGCTGAGCAAGGTGCCGCTCATCCAGCGCGGCAGTGCCAACGGCCTCTGACCCGCCCACCCACCTGCCCACCGCCTTTTATAAACCTCTAATTTATTTTGTCGAATTTTTATTATTTGTTTTCCCGCAAAGCGGAAAAGGTTTTATTTTGTAATTATTGTGATTTCCTGTGGCCCCAGCCTGGCCCAGTCCCCAGGGAGGGGCCCGCTTGCCTCAACTCCTGCTGCCACCACCTTAGCCACTGTTCTGCACCCCCTACCCTGACCCCTGGAGCCACCCACTCCCAGTGTTTTCCTGTGGGGGACAGCAGCAGCCCCCTGCAGCCCTCCCCAGGGAATGAAGCCACCCTGAGCTATGCCACCTCAGGCTCTGTGGGCTGTGCTCTGCCCACGGTATGGCCGGTTGTCCCAGTATCCCCCACCCCAGGGGAGGGCGCAGCGCAGGGATACTACTTGAACTTTCCCACCACAGCCCCTCCTGTAACAAGGGGACAGAGCCCTGTGCTGTCCTGCCCTCTGGCCATTGCTGAAAGGAGGGGCCCCCTTGTTTCCCTGGCCCAGAGGCCTCCCATGGTGACCAGTGCTCCTGGGCCCTTGTTCAGGAAAAGCCCCTGTGTCACTGGCTGCCCCCATTGACCCTGTCTCTGGACACTTGGGGCTCAGCCAAGAGGGCGGCAATGGCAGCAGCTGCTGCTGCCCTCCCCACAGCCTCCACTCCCTCCCATTGAGCACCAGGCCTCAGGGACACAGACGGGCAACTTCAGATTGGGCTCCACTGGCCTAGCCTGGCCCGCAGGCTCCCTGGCCCTGGGCTGGCAAAGCCCCCCTGCCCAGGACCACAGCAGGCCACCCTAGGCAGGCTGGTAGCACGAGAGGGGGCCCCCGCCCCAGCTGTCCAGCCCCACGGCCCATGTTCTGTCAGTGCCACCGCTCATGGGCGCCACCTTGCCCACCGCATGCCCCCTCGTGCCAGTTGCGCTGCCGTGTATGTGTCGCACCCTCTCCCCTCACCCAGGGGCTGGGTTGGCGCACCCTCCCTTCTCGTTTACTCACTCCTGGGGCGTCTTTGCCGATTTTTGAATGTGATTTTAAAGAGTGGAAAATGAGACTATGCGTTTTTATAAAAAATGGTGCCTGACTCCTCACTGTCTCAGACTCTCTTTGCACCTGATGACAAATTTTCAGCCTCCACCCGGCTGGGGCTAAGGTGGGAGGGTCTTGTGGTACCAAATCCCCTCCACTGCCAAAGTAGCCTTCAGGCCCTCTTGTGGGAAGGATGAGTATACCCCACCCTCACCCCCACCACCCCAGATCCCTCGTCCTGCTGCTTGGTGGCAGAACAGTGCCCATCCCCCACCTCCTAGGAGGAGTGTGTCTCCAGCCCACTTCCCACGTAGGCAGGTAGAGGTGCCAGCAGTTCCACATTTGGGATCACATTTGGACTGACCAGGGCTGTGTCAGCCTTACTGAACTTCCTTTGCACATCAGGCCTGGTGCTGATCTCCCTCCCATCCCAGTGCCCAGTTACACTGGGGACCTCTGCTCTCTAGGTCACACTGTGGCTTCTGGGCCTTTGGCCCTCTCTGACTTTGACCTCCCTTCTGGTGTCACTGTCCAGACTCATCATCAGTCTTCTCATCTCCCCAGAGCCAGCCCCCTTTCCCCCACATTCCACCTCTTGACTCCTGAAGTGATGGGGCAAATGTGAGCTACTATCCATACCATGAGGCCAGAGCACATGACAGGCAGAGAGGAAGACTGCTGGGACAGTCACTGGCAGGTCTAGAAAACAGCCTTTGAGCTGGGCCTGCAGTGTGGGGAGGGTGGGCATGATGGAAGGAGGTAGGGCTGGGGGCCCCTGAAATGCCAGGCTTAACCTAGTACAGAGCCCAGAAGTATTCGGTGACTCCAAAGTGAAGATGAAAACTGACAGTCAGAACTTTGCTTGGCTCTGGGGAGTCCTTGAAGGCCGAGTGGGGCTGGAGTCAGGACCCTGGCTCTCAACAAGTGCCTGGTCACTGTGTACAGGAGGTCAGGAGTCAGACTCAAACTACTACTTCTGTCCAGGGAAGACATCCTCATGACAGCGGTGGCAGCCGGAGAGACCAAAGGCCAGGTAGAAGAACATGGCCTAATAGGAATGGGCCAGGCTTGAGGATGACAGGTGAGAGTCCAGAAGGGAATGCAGGAAGGCCCATGGTACCGTCTGGAGTATGGTAGCTCAGAGCAGAGCTGGCCCAAGAGGAAGAGTGAATGTGTGGCTGCCTTTGACTTTTGTCACTTTGATGGGACACTTGGGCCAAGAGATATTTGGGGGATGGCATCAGAATGACCATGGGGACAGATAGACTCTCAGCCAGGGAGAAGCCAGATTTTCTGATCAGAGTGGCACAGAAGGGCCCTGGAAGAGGAAGGGTGCTATTCATGGAAGTAGGGACTGGTAGGGAACAAGTGCAGAAATCCAGAGAGGCTGGGCCTGCTAGATTTGAGTCTGAAGAGGGTGTGAGGAAGAGATGGCCTCTCTGAAAAAGGTAGAGGTCTGAGCAGTGGCAGCCAGCAGAGGCTGACTGTAGAGCTCTGGATATTCAGAAGCCTTTGAACTACTGCAGACATTACAGATGACCTGATAACACCACAGGGTGGGTGGCAGTGATCCCAGATGGCCCAGGAACCACCTGACTACAATGGGGGAAGGTAAAAGTCTCCTAGCTCAGAAACTTGGTCCATGTCCTAGAGCAGTAGGGGACCCTCGAGCTAGAGGGTTCTTTCTCCATCATAGTATCTAGTCTATTTACAAACAAGGAAACCGAGACCAGAGGCTCAAACTTAGCAAGCCTAGCTTCAGCCTTACCACCCAACAAACCAGGATAAGGCACCTAGGCTGGGCCTCTTTGAGCAAAGGGCCAGAACTAAGCAGATTGAGGCCAGCACTCTAGTTCCGGTGTGGGTAGAGGTGACGGCCCTGTTTCGAAACTCCTTCCTGTCCTGACACTGACAGCAGAGTGCAGGCTCTGCATAAAAGACCTGTGCAGCGGCAGAGTTCACCACAGACAACCCACTAGCAAAGCTGGCGCTGGCTGGGCTTAGGCCCCCCACTCCCCAGTACTGCCATTCCCGATTCCAGTGTCCTGCTGACCGTCCTCCCGCATTGTTGGGCTGTCCCAGCTCATGGGGTGGTGGCCTGTAGACACTGGCCCATGTCCTTGGGGAAGGGTCGTCACGCTCAGCTGGATAGCATTTAGGGCCAAGCTGTTGGGTACTCACTCATTCTTCAGAGAGCTCAGGACTCTGCCCGACCGTGATAGGTCTAGGACCTCTCACCTCACCTGCGTACATAGGCACAATCGGAGCCCGCAGGACCAGGGGTAGGAAGATGGGCGTGGGCCAGGATCTACTAAGGATCTACATCTCACTGGCTAAAACCGCGACCGTCCGCGCACGCCCACGCGCGCACACGTCTCAGGGGCCCAGTCCCCAGCCCCCGCGGAGCCACCCTGCCCCTGGGCCTCCCCTCCCTTTCTGGACCTGCTTGGAGGGGTCCAGGCAGGGCTTGGGGCGCCCCCTGCAGGCCTCGAACTGAGCCGCAGCTAGGCCCCGCCCTCCGAAACGCCCCCTGAAGACCCTTGCCGGGCTAAAGCCCAGGCAGGGACCCTGTCCCGGCTTTTCCGGAGCGCACGTGGTTGCCCTGGCGCCTGGACAGCACCCTCTGCCCATCCCCAACGCGCGGGGACTGCAGTTGCTATGGCTGAGGGAGGGGAAGGGGCTTGCGGCCTGATGCCCCGCCCCGTCCTAGCGAAGCCCCGCCCCCCAGGGTCCCCGCACCGCCCTCCTGGCAGTCCGCGCCGCCGCAGCCACCGCCACTACCACAGCTGGTGCTGCGGGTACGTGAGGCTGTGGTGGGCTCAGCTTGGGAGCGGCTTGGAGCAGAGGCAAGGAGTCCGTGCCAGGCTCGAAGCAAAGAGGGGCTGGGCCGCCCCCACCGCACCCGCCCGCCCTCCCGGGATGCGGCGCTGAGGCCCAGCATGGCTGGCCAGGGCCCCACCTTCCCGCTGCACCGGCTAGTCTGGGCGAACCGGCACCGCGAACTGGAGGCCGCGCTGCACAGTCGCCAGGTGAGGCCCCATCCGCTGGCACCCTGCCCGGGACCACGATCTCCATCCGCAGCTGCATCCCAGCTCCCAGCTCCCAGCCCGATCAGAAGTCCAGATCACCTGCCCTCGCGCTTGAGCCTCTGGCCGAGTCTCCCAGCGCTGGGCCTTGCCCTGAGCTCTGCCCACCTCACACTGCATCAAGCCCTCGAATTCACCCGCGTCACCCCGAGCCAGGCTGAGTACAGGCCCAAACAAAACCCATGGCCAAAATTCATGACGTTCCTCACTTGGGTCTCTGTCTGACCAATCCCCGCCACCAGGAGGCCATCTCTGCCAGTGGCAGGGGGCAGGAGAAGTGGGCAAGCTCTTCCCATCTGCCCCCTCCCTTCCCTGGACATATGGGCCACCCTCTGCCATCTCCCTGGCCTGACTGCTGTCCTTATTTCCCATCGTGACTCCAGCCCATCCCACCTCTACACTCTGCCTTGGCCTCTGCTCTCTTCCCCTGTGCTGAGTGTCCATCTCCCTCAGCACGACCTTGAACAGGAGGACCCCCGAGGGCGGACTCCCCTGGAGCTGGCCGTGTCCCTAGGAAACCTAGAGTCTGTGAGAGTCCTTCTTCGGCACAATGCCAACGTGGGCAAAGAGAGCCGCCAGGGCTGGGCAGGTACACAGAGGGCAGAGGGGCTGCTCTTAGACTGGGAGCAGGGTTGGTGGGTAGGAGTGAGTTGCCAGGGCCCAGGACATTGGGAAGGCTTCCTTCAGCAGCTGGTGCCCCCAGTCCTGCAGGAGGCAGTCAGCACTGGAGACCCTGAGATGGTGCAGCTAGTGCTCCAGTACCGGGACTTCCAGAGGGCCACACAGAGGCTGGCTGGCATTCCAGAACTGCTCAACAAACTCCGCCAGGTACAGTCAGGCACAGGATGTGGCCAGTAAAGGGGGGTGGGTACCATGGCTGGGACTGTCCTTGTCCCCCACACAGGTCTGGGTCTTGAAAGGGCACCCAGTCCATGCAGCAGTTTGTCCCCCAGTGTCTTGACCCCAGACAGGGACATATGGGTGAGACTGGGCCCTTTAGAAAGAAAGCCTTCGCCAGCATGGAGGGGTCCCAAGTGCCAGAAATCTCTGCAGAGCTTTAGGCTTTGGGCCCCCTAGAGGTTTCCTGGAAGGAGGCAGTGGAAACAGCTGGGCCCCTGGAATGTGTGGTTCTGTGATTTGTCCATCTTTTCTCAGGCATATAGATGGACCCTGCGGGCAGAGCACACTATCTCATGCCCTTCCCAGGGGCAGCCTTGGAGGGCCTATTGTGTTCCCTTTACAGATGAGGCCTCAGAGACCTAGTGTCTTTGCCCAGTTGACTGGCCCATGTCTTCAGATGCTTGTGGCTTTCTTATGTGTAGACTATTTCAGGGCTCCACTTGGCCCAGCCTCCCTGGGCAGGGTTTGGTTGTATTGAGACCATAGCTGGGCCATGGCAGTGCGTCAAGGACCCCTCAGGTCTGCGGGCCCCCAGCACCAGGCCAGGCCCTTATAGGTAGCTCTGGTCTCTCTCAGGCCCCGGATTTCTACGTGGAGATGAAGTGGGAGTTCACCAGCTGGGGTGAGTGGATCACCTGGCTCCCAGGGACATGGAGTGGGGCCTTTGGGAAGACCCCTGGTGACCTCAGTGCTTCCCCCAGTGCCCCTCGTGTCCAAGATGTGCCCAAGCGACGTGTACCGTGTGTGGAAGCGGGGCGAGAGCCTACGAGTGGACACCAGTCTCCTGGGCTTTGAGCACATGACCTGGCAGCGAGGCCGCAGGAGCTTTATCTTCAAGGGCCAGGGTGAGCTCTGGGACACGTGCCAGGGGACATGCTGGTACCTTGATTCTCAGTGGCTTTTGAGGATGCTGCTGTCCTTTCTTTGTAACTTCTGGAGGTGGAAACTGACATGGGGGATGGAGGGGGATGCAGGGGCTGTGGCTGGACCACTGAGCCCCAAGTGGTAGAAGGGAGCCCAGCACTGACATGTCCCTCCTCCCTACATGCCTGCCACAGCAGAGGCAGGAGCCCTGGTGATGGAAGTGGACCATGACCGGCAGGTGGTGCACACGGAGACACTAGGGCTTGCTCTACACGAGCCTGAAGCTCTGCTGGCCGCCATGCGGCCCAGCGAGGAACATGTGGCGAGCCGCCTCACCTCCCCTATCGTCTCCACCCACCTGGATACTCGCAATGTGGCTTTTGAGAGGTTAGCTGGGGCCTAGCACAGCATGGGTGGGATAAGAGAGAGTTAGCAAGAGCCACCATTAATAAGGGGAGGGCTGCCCTTGAGGTTCCCACCCAAGGCTTCTGGGAAGCTGAGTCCCCCACCAGAGGCTGGTCAGACTGTGGAGGAGGGCGAATCCCTGGCAGCCCAGTGTCCTGTCACACTTGGCCCCTATGGTGATCTCAGAGCCCCTGCACGCTTGTGGATGCTGGCCACTGCCTCCCCAGGGTGGGGGCAAGTTCAGGATGTCCTGCATTTCTCTCTTTTTCCTTTTTTTTTTTTTTCAGTGCTGGGAATGGATCCCAGGGCTGCACACATGTTACGCAAGTACCCTATCACTGAGCTATGGCCCCAGAACTCTCCCACCCTTTCTGCTGAGGCCAGGTCCTAGTTGCCTAGGCTAGTCCCTAACTTGCAATCTTCCTGCCTCAGACTCCTGGGTAGCTCAGATCACAGGCATGTGCCACCACCACTGTGCCTGGCTATCCCATTTCTTGACTTCTGACCTCACACATTTTCCATAAAAACAACCACGTAGGCTGTGATTCAGGGCAGTTCTGGCTTCTCATTAACAACAGCCATGTTTGGGGCAGAGTCCTTTATAGGTAACCAAGGAACCAAAAGTGTTATTTTTCTGATAACATATGCTTCTTGTTCCAGCGGAAGGCAACAGTTTTTTAAAAGTAGTTTTATTGGCCGGGGATTTAGCTCAGTGGTTCCGCTGCCTGCCTCGCAAGCACAAGGACCCAAGTTCGATCCCCGGTACCAAAAAAATAAAAAAATAAAATAAAAGTAGCTTTATTCAATGGCACCGTGCCTGCCTGGCAAGCGCAAGGCCCTGAGTTCAATTCTCAGGACCAAAAATAAAGAGCTTTATTGAGATAAATTTCATATACCATATAGTTTACCCATTTAAAGTGTACACAATTCAGTGGGTTTTTTGTTTATTTGTTGTTTTTTGAGACAAGGTCTCTCCCTGTAGCTCAGGCCAGCCTTGAATTCACTATGTAGCCCAGGCTGGCCTCAAACTCATGGCAATCCTCCTACTTCAGCCTCCCAAGTGCTGGAATTACAGGCATGCACCACCAAGTCTAGCCAGGCCCAGCTTTCAAAAAGAAACTTAAATTATCACTTGTCCCCATCCTCTGCCCTGGCCCAAAGCATCTACTAATCTACTCTCTGTCTCTGTATACATCTCTATTTTGGACTTTCATATGAAGGAAATTTTAAAGTATGTGGCCTTTCATGTCTTGGTTTTTTTCACTTAGTATAATGTTTTCAAGTTTCATCCAACTTGTCACATGTAATTACTTCATTCCTTTTTTATAGCCAAATTGACTGTATGAATATACCACATTTGTTTATTCATTGGTCCATTGACAAGACATCTAGGTTGTTTCTATTACAGTATTTGGCCACTATGAATAAGGCTGCTATAAACATTTGCTTACAAGTTTTGTGTGCACATTTGTTTTCATTACATTGGAGTAGAATTGCTCTGTTATATGGTAACTGAATATTTAATTGTTTGAGGAACTGCTGGACTGTTTACCAGAGGAGGTGTGCCATTTTACATTCTTACCAGCAGTGTACAAGGGTTCCAGTTTCTCCACCTTCTCACCATTTATTATTGTTCATTCTTTTTTTCTTTTGGTTTTTGAGACAGGGTCTTGGTATGTAATTCAAGTTGCTTTGAATTCACTGTGTAGCCCAGGCTTACCCTGAACTTGTGGCATTCCTCCTGCCTTGGGCTCCCAAATGCTGGGATTAAAGGTGTGCACCACGGTGGCCAGCTCGTTGTTCATGCTTCCATTTTTGGATTATTGCCATCCCAGAAGATGGGAAGTGCATCTTGTGGTTTTGATTTGCATTTCCCTAATGACTTACAACATTGAGTGTCTTTTCATATGTTTATTGGTGATTTGTGTATCTTCTTTGGAGAAATGTCTGTTCATAACTTTTACCCAAGTTTTTTAATTGACTTATCCTTTTCTTTTTCTTTTTTTTTTTTTTGTGGTACCAGAGATTGAACTCAGGACCTTGAACTTGCAAGGCAGGTGCAGTGCCACTGAGCTGAATCCCCGGACCTGGCTTATCCTTTTCCTATTGAATTGTAAAAGTTCTCTATGTAGCGAGGTGTGGTGTACAAACCTATAATTCCAGCACTCTGGAAGGCTGAGGCAGGAGAATCACAAGTTTGACCCCATCCTGGGCAACTTAGTGACACCCTGTCTCAAAATAAAAAATTAAAAGGGCTAGGGATATAGCTCAGTGAGAAAGCCCTAGGTTCGATCCACAGAGTACCATTAAAAAAGGAAAAAAAAAAAGTTTTCTGTATATTCTAGGTGTAAGTCCCTTATCAGATACATGATTTGCAAATATTTCCTGTGGGCTGTCTTTTCACTTTCCTGATGGTGTCTTTTGTTTTTATTTTAGTTAATTAATTAATTAATTAATTAATTTTGGTACCGGGGATTGAACTTGGGTCCTTGCGCTTGCACAGCAGGCAGTGAAACCACTGAGCTAAATCCCTGGCCCATGATGGTGTCCTTTGAAGGCACAAAGTTTTTAATTTTGATGCTAATGGACAGTTGATTTTTATTTAGTTGCTCTTATTTATTTAGCTTTGTGGTACTGGAGATTGAACCTGGGAATCTTCACACTGAGCTAAATTCCCAGCCCTTTCTTTTTAATTTTAAGACATGGTCTTGCTGAGTTGCCCAGGTTGGGCTTGAACTTTCAATCCGCCTTCGTCAACCTCCCAGAGTAGAAGGATTACAGGCATGCACAGCCATGCCCTGCTTGTTGCTCATTATTTCTAATATTTTGCCAAACCTAGGGTCATGGAGATTTCTTCCCATTTTCTTCTAAAAGTTTTAGCTCTCACATTTAGGTCTTTGAGCCATTTTGAGTTAATTCTTTTTTTTTTTTTTGTACTGGGGATTGAACCCGGGTCCTTACGCTTGTGCAGCAGGCAGTGAAACCACTGAGCTAAATCCCCGGCCCAAGTTAATTCTTTTTCTATTTTTCTTTTCTTTGTTTTTTTTGTGGGGGAGATTTGAGCTGGTCTCACTAAGCCTTGAACTCATTGTGTAGCCCAGGCTGGCTTCAAACTTGTAGTGATCCTCCTGCCTCAGCCTCCTGAGTGCTAGGATTACAGGCATTTGCCACCATGTCTGGCCATTAATCACTGTTGTCAGTGTTTTGACACTGGAAAGCATGAATCTTCCTACTTTTCTTCTTCAGGATTATTTTGGATATTCTGGAACCGTAGCACTGTATATAGATTCTAGATTCAGCTTGTCAGTTTCTATGAAGAAGTCAGATGAGACTCTGGTAGGAATTGCATTGCATGTGTAAATCAGGTGGAGGAATGTTACCATGTTAATGATGTTAAGTCTTCTAATCCATGAATATGGGATGCTTTTCTATTTATTTTGATATTCTTTAATTTCTTTTAGCAATGTTTTGTGGTTTGCAGAGTTCAAGTTTTCTGCTTCTTTTGTTAAATTTAGTCCTTTGTTTTGTTTTGTTTTATTTTATTTTATTTTATTTTGGTACCAGGGATCCAACTTGGGTCCTTGCGCTTGCGAGGCAAGTGGCGGAACCACTGAGCTAAATCCCTGGCCTGTCTTGTTTTATTTTTGAGACAAGGTCTCGATATGTAGTTCAGGCTGGCCTCGAACTCCAGCAATCCTCCTACCTCAGTCTCCTAAGTGCTGGGATTATAGGTGTGCACCACCACATCTGGCTAGTCCTCTCTCTCTCTCTTTTTTTTTTTAATGGCACTGAGGATTGAACCCAGGGCCCTTGTGCTGAGTTACATCCCCTTTTTATTTTTATTTTTCTGTGTGTGTGTGGTGTGTTTTTTGGTACCAGGGATCAAACTTGGGTCCTTGTGCTTGCACAGCAGGTGGCGAAACCACTGAGCTAAATCCCCAGGCCCCCTTTTTTATTTTTTGAGACAGGCTCTCACTAAGTCTCTAAATGAGTTTGGATTTGCAATCTTCCTGCTTCAGCCTTTCAGATTACTGGAATTACAAGCATGCACCACCATGCCTGGCTTTAGTGTTTCTTTTTTTTCTTTCTTTCCTTTTCTTTTCTTTTCTGATGCTATTATGAATCAATCTGTCCCTTCCTTCTTTCTTTCCTTCCTTCCTTCCTTCCTCCCTCCTTCCTTCTCTCCCTCCCTTCTTCTCTTTCTTCCTTCTTTTCTTATGTCTTTCTTTAGTGCTCAGATCAAACCCAGGGCCTTGTGCATGCTGTGCAAGTGCTCTATCACTGAGCTGCACCCCTGTAGTTTTCTTGTAGTGTCTTTATCTGGCTTTGATATATGGGTCATCCCTCATAGGATGAGTTAGGAAATGTTGCCTCTTCATCTTTATTTTTTTTTTAGGCAGGGTCTCACTATGTAGCCTATGCTGGCCTTGAACTCACTGTGTACCCCAGGGGGGCCTCAAACTTAAGATCCTCCTATCTCAGCCTTCCGAGAGCTGGGATTACAGGCATGTGCCATCATGCTCAACTAGCTCTTTCTCGATATTTAGCTTTGTTTGATTGATTTTGGTTTTTTGAGACAGGGTCTTGGTATGTAGTTCAGCCTGGCCTTGAATTCTCAGCGCTCCTCCTGCCTCAGCCTCCCAAGTGCTGAGATTACAGGCATGCGCCACCATATCCCACTTATTCTTTCTTTTTTCTTTCCTTTTCCAGTACTGAAGATTGAACCCATAAGCACCCAATGATAAATGTGAACGTGTTGAATACCTAAAATGTACCAATAAAAGAATTTAAGAAAAAAAAAAAATTGCATTCAATTAAGCAACTGTTTCTGAAACAGCTGGATGGGCTCAAATAATTTGTAATTGGTTAGTAAATAAATAATGGGTGGTTTTCAAAAAAAAAAAAAGATTGAACCCAGAGTGTAAACTCTGACCTATTTCCCCTTTAATTCTTTTTTTTTCTTTTTGGTACCAGGGATTGAACTCGGGACCTTGCACTTGCAAGGCAGGCAGCAGAACCACTGAGCTAAATACCCAGCCCTCTACTTCCCCTTTAAAAAAAAATTTGGGGGCCAGGGATTTAGCTCAGTGGTGCCACCGCCTGCCTTGCAAGTCCAAGGACCCAAGTTCAATCCCCTGTACCAAAAAAAAAAAAAGATCTAAAAAAATTTTTTGTTTGTTTTTAAAATTTTAACACAGGGTCTCATTAAGCTTCCCAGGATGGGCTTAAATTTGCAATCTTCCACCTGGATCCTCCCAGTTACTGGGATAGGGACCGGGGATTTAGCTCAGTGGTTTCGCCACCTGCTGCACAAGCACAAAGACCCAAGTTCAATCCCCAGTACCAAAAAAA
>NW_004624767.1:19181426-19201566 GCF_000247695.1 Heterocephalus glaber | reverse complement strand
TTATCTCCCTTACTACAATCTCTCCTTTTTTTTTTTTTAGTACCGAGGATCAAACTTGAGGCCTTGCCCTTGCAAGGCAGGCGGTAGAACCACTGAACTAAATCCCTGGCCCTATTTTTTCCTTTCTAATTGCTATGAATTTACTGTCTGTTTCCAGTGTCTTAATGTAGAAGGTTAGGTTATTGGTTTGAGAATTTTGTGCGATACTGGGTTCTGGGTATTGAATGAAGGGCCTTCACACTGAGCCATATCACCAGACCTTTTTTATTTTTTATTTTGAGACAGAGTCTCACTAAGTCTTAAGTTGCCCAAGTTGGGCTTGAACTTTAGGATCCTCCTGCTTTAGTCTCCCAGAGTGCTGGGATCACAGACATGCACCACCATGCCTGGCTTTTTTGTCTTTTTTTTTTTTTTCCTGGTACCAGGAATTGAACTCAGGACCTTGCACTTGCCAGGCAGGCAAGGTTCCACTGAACTACATCCCCAGCCTCTCTTTGGTTTGTTGAGACAAGGGCTCGCTATGTAATCCAGGCTGGCTTCAGTTCACCACAGTTCTTCTGCCTCAGCCTCCTGAGTGCCACCACACCTGGCTTCTCTCTCTTTTTTTTTTTTTTGCTTCCTTCCCTTTCTCTTCTTTATTCTCTTTCTTTTTTTTCCTTTGTCTTTCTCTCTTTCATTCTTTCTTCTTTTGAAACCAGGTCTCGCTATGTTGCCCAGGCTGGTTTCAGACTCCCACTTTCACCTCCTCAGTAGCTAGGACTACATAGGTGGGCACCACAATGCTCAACTCTTCTTTCTTTTAAGTTTTGGGTTTTTTTCCCCCAGTACCGGGGATGAAACTCAGGACATTGCACTTGCGAGGCAGGCATGGCGCCACTGAGCTAATTCCCCGGCCCACACCTTTTTAAAAAATTTTTTTTTTTTTGGTACCAGGGCTGGAATTTAGGACCTTGCGCTTGCCAGGTAGGGACGGTGCCGCTGAGCTACATACATCCCTGGCCCTTCTTCTTTCTTTTGTTTGTTTGGGGGTTTTTTTGGTACGGGGGATCGAACTTGGGTCCTTGAGCTTGCGAGGCAGGCAGTGGAACCACTGAGCTAACTCCCCGCCCCGCCCCCGCCCCCGCCTCTTCTTTCTTAATATGAAAATTTACAACTCTAGATTTCCCTCTCAGCATGGCCTTAGCTGTGCCCTATTTGGGGGGGGGGGTGTCGTGTACCGGGGATGGAACTTAGGTCCTTGTGCTTGCACAGCAGGTGGCGAAACCACTGAGCTAAATCCCCGGCCCCTGTGCCCTGTTTTGATATGTTGCGTTTTCATTTCTATTCATCAAAGTATTTTCTGATTTCCTTTTTGATTTATTCATTGAACCACTGGTTATTTAGGAATATGTTGTTTACTTTCCTCACATTTGTGAGTTCCTAAAATTTTATTTTTCTAATTTCTTTCCATTGTGGTTGGAAAACATACTTTGTGAGCCTTCTGTCCTTTGAATTTTCCTGAGGTTTCTTTTATGGCCTAGCATATGGTCTATCCCAAAAAATGTCCCATGTGCACTTGAGAAGTATTGTTTTATTTTGTTGCTGGGTGGTGTGTTCTCAGAATATTTGCAAAGTCTAGTTTATGCTGTCGTTCATTTCTTCTGTTTCTTTGATCTTTTGTTTGGATATTCTATTCAGTAGCGGGCTGGGGATTTAGCTCAGTGGTTTCACCGCCTGCTGCGCAAACGCAAGGACCCGAGTTCAATCCCTGGTACAAAAAAAAAAAAAAAAAAAAGACTGTCTATTCAGTAGTAAACATGGGGTATTGAAGTCTTCAGCTATTATTTTGAATCAGACATACTTTTAACTTTTTGTTACAGAAAATTTCAAATGGGAGCTGGGGATTTAGCTCAGTGGTGCTGCCTCCTGCCTTGGAAGCACAAGGTCCCCAGTTCGATCCCCGGTACCAGAAAAAAAAAGAAAATTTCAAATGAGCTAGAGATGTTACTCAATGGTAGGACACTTGCCTAGCACACGCAAGGCCCCTGATTCCATCCCAAGCACTACAAAAAATTAAAATTAAAAAATTCAAACATACATGAAAGAAAAACTAATACTGTACTTACACAGCATCACTCAACTTCAACATTTATCAACATTTTAGTCTTACTGAATCTATCCTTCCCCTCTTTCTGTCCCCCCGCCGAGTATTTTAAAGCACATCCCAGATGTCACATCCTGTCAACAGTAAATGTTTCTGCGCATGACTCTGACAGAGAAAGATTTTTTTAATTCAGCCCAGACACCATTATCACATCCAATAAAGTTTGTGATGACTCCTCAGTATCATCTAGGCCCCAGTCCTTGTTCAGATGGCCCCATCCCCAAGGCCCCTCTGCGTTCCCCAGTGGGAAGGGACCCTGAGAGGTGGGCAGCCAGGGCTGGCTCATAGAGGGGGCTTTGGCGAGGGTGTGGACAGTGCATGTCCTCACCAGCTGCTGTTTGGTCTGTCGCAGGAACAAATGCGGTATCTGGGGATGGCGCTCTGAGAAGATGGAGACTGTCAGCGGCTACGAGGCCAAGGCAGGAGAGGCAGTGGTGGGGGCTGGGGTAGCAGATGGGGCCCAGGAGTTAAGGTCCTTTTCCACACTCACTCCCAGTGTGGAGGGAGAGGTGGAGTAACCCTGTGCACACAAGGGAACTCACTGGGGCCTGAGGGCACAGTCTGCTGACACCCCCCCCCCATCAAAGAGGAGCATTTGCTTCTTGGCCCCTGGGCTGCATCTGCTCATTAGGTGACTCCTGGGGTTCAGACCCTGCCATCTCCTCCACTGTGGGGAGTGATCTCACCTGTCTCTGGAGACAGAAGGACTTGGGTCCTGTGCTTGTGAGGCTGAGTGTGGGGAACAGACTCTTAACACCCAGCTCTCCGCGTCCCTCCTGCTCCCCAGGTATACAGTGCCACCAATGTGGAGCTGGTGACACGCACACGCACAGAGCACCTCTCTGATCAGGACAAGTCGAGGAGCAAAGGTAAACCCAGGTGCGCCTGCCTGCTGCCCAGTGATACATGGTCTGGGATCAGAGCCAGAGTAGCCCTGGACAAGCTGGGAGGCCTCCTTATCCTCTTTGGCCCTCTCTCACCCATCTGGAGGCTCCCAGGTGGGGGTAAGGCTGGGCAGTGGCCCACAGTCCCCTCACAGCCCCTCCCTTCTCCTCAGGGGGGAAGACTGCATTCCAGTCCTTCCTGGGGATGGCCCAGCAGCACTCCTCCCACAGTGGGGTGAGCCGGGGCTGGGGAGCACCGGGCCAGCGGGTGGGCAGGGTGCCATCCGTCCATCCTGAGGCTAAGTGTGGTCCTGGGGCCCACCCAGGCTCCTGTGCAGCAGGCAGCCAGCCCCACCAACCCCACAGCCATTTCCCCCGATGAATACTTCAACCCCAGCTTCAGCCTGGAGTCAAGAAACATTGGCCGCCCCATCGAGGTGTCCAGCAAAGTACAGAGGTGAGGTCTGAGGGCTGACTGGGGACTTCCCTAGGGACAGGGACCCCATCCATCTCCCCTGAGCCTTTTCAGACTCCTGTCACTGTGAGGGACCTGCTCATCCAGCAGTCTTCTCTCTGCCCTCTGCTTCAGAGGGCAGGACCCGTGTGTGTTATCCATGGTCCTGAGTGCCCAGCATGCACCGTGACCCAGAGAGTCAGTCACAGTTCTTTGATGAACCAGTGAATGAATGGGTGGTACCATCCTGTATAGTTTTCTAGTGAGCATGTGCTGGGGGCAAGGCATGCCAGAATGGGAAGGGCTTAGAGTTCTGTTGCCCTGGCCTCTGTGGCCAGAGGAAATATTTTCCCTACCTGGAATATGATTTCCTCTTCAATGAAATGAAGTCACACTTGCCCACCCACCTCTCAAGGACCTGTGATCAGAAGTCTCAACAGCAGGCCCAGCACTCTCCATGCTGCCTCGAGTGGATCCTCTCAGCCAGGCTGGGATTCAGGCCTCTGCAGTCCTGGCCCCAGAGCTGTACTGTACAGCAGAGTGTGCAGCGGTGGCCACCTCTGTGCAGAGGAGGACAAGGCTGTGGATGAGGTGCAGAAAATGGCCTACTGCCTGGCCCCCACTGTCCTCACTCAGACCAGACAAGCAGACACAAAACCGTTATGAGCACCAGTGTGGACCCAGGGTCTGGGGCAGCTCCAGCCACAGGGCCAGGACACAAGTTACTGGGGGAGGCAGGCAAGGGCAGTTGAGCAGGGAGGAGGGTACCCCAGGCAAGTGACCAGAGGTGATGGGCCTCAATGGTAAGGCCACCAGAGGGTTCCTAAGCCACATCCTGTGATTGGCTGGGCAGATTCAAGGCAACACTGTGGCTGAGTGAGGAGCACCCGCTCTCCCTGGGTGACCAGGTGACACCCATCATTGACCTAATGGCCATCAGCAATGCTCACTTTGCCAAGCTTCGTGACTTCATCACCCTGCGCCTCCCCCCTGGCTTCCCCGTCAAGATTGGTGAGAGGGCCACCAGGGGCTGTGGGATGGGGTGCCCCAGGGAAGAGGGCCTGCAGGGGTCAGGTGACTCAGGCCTGCCTGTCTCCACAGAGATCCCCCTTTTCCACGTACTCAATGCCCGCATCACCTTCAGCAACCTGTGTGGCTGTGATGAGCCCCTGAGCTCGGTGTGGGTGCCAGCCCCCAGCTCTGCCCTCGCCACTCCAGGTACCCCCTGAGGGATAGAGGGAGGCCGTGCAGTTGTCTGGGGCTGAGGCCTGGGGCTGAGCTTGGTCCCTCTGTTGCCTCCCCAGGGAGCCCCTTCCCTTGCGAGGTGGACCCCACTGTGTTTGAGATCCCTGAGGGGTACAGCGTGCTGGGCGCTGAGCGCAGTGAGCCCCTTCGAGACGAGGATGATGACCTGCTGCAGTTTGCCATCCAGCAGAGCCTGCTTGAGGCGGGCACGGAGGCAGAGCAGGTGGGGCTGGGGCAGGGGTGGGTCCTGGCCTCTGTAGCCACAGGGCCAAGGTGACAGCTTTGCACTCTGGCTACTGCAGGTGACCATCTGGGAAGCCCTGACTAACTCTCGGCCTGGCGCCCACCCTCCTCCCCAAGCCACTGTGTATGAGGAGCAGCTTCAGCTGGAGCGGTGAGGCCCTGTAGGACCCACCAGGTCCCTGCCTCAGCCCCACTGGGTTTGCACCCCCAGTGCTCCCCTGGCTGGTGGGTAGCTCAGTGGTGCTGGTCCTAGGACCCCACATCATCTCCAAAGACACCATCCAGCTGTGGTACTGCCTGCCACCAAAGGTGGCATAGGGGACAAGGAGATGGGTCCTGTTTGTCCTTCTCTGTCACTCTGTCCTTGTCCCCCAAAGTTAGGCACCCAACCCTTCTTCTCCTCCCCTAGCCTTCACACTTTGGTCTGCTCTCCCCTCTCACCCCTGCCCACAGTGCCCTCCAGGAAAGCCTGCGGCTGTCCACAGAGTCCAGGGGCCCTGGGTCCCCTGAGAGGACACCCCCCTCTCTGGCCCCCTCAAGCTTTGAGGAGCAGCTTCGCCTGGCACTTGAGTTGTCCTCTCAGGAGCAGGAGGAGCGGGATCGGAGGGGGCAGCAGGAGGAGGAGGACCTACAGCGGATTCTGCAGCTGTCCCTCACGGAGCACTGAGCCACCTGGCCCTGGGAGGGTCAGGGCCACTCCCTCCATTCGCTTTTGTAATTTATTTATTTATAAACTGCTGCTGAGCTTGGGGCCTGGAGCCCAAAGGTGACTGGCAGTGGCACTAAAATGGAAATAAAGAGACTCTTAGCAGCATGCTTGCTCAACTCAATGGGCTAGAGCTGGGGGCTCCTGGGTGAGGGCTTTGAGGGAGACACCATGGCAGTGACCTCAGAGCTGGCTCTGAATCCTGACCATGCCCCTTTAGCTTCTCTGAACCTGTATTTCTTGGACTGTGAAGTGAGGAGACAACCCTCATGCCCGGGGCTGTTTGTTGAAACTATGGAAGGAGACAACATCAGGTGCTCTCCTCTGAGCCCTGCCCACCTACTGGAGACCCACATTCCTCCTGCCACCCTTCCAGAAATCTGGCCCACACTCCTTTTGAGAGGATAAGGCTGGGCCTGCAGACCCTCGTCACAGCTCACTGGGAAGCCCCCCCAAGCTCAGGTTCCTGCCCTGACTCCTATATGTTCTAACAGTGTGACTTCGGGCAAGTCACTTCCTCTGCAGCAGTGGGGAACTGGCTCAGCCCTCCCCTGCCAGCCTCTGGGGTGGACCTGAGACTTCTCTGTGAGCTTCCTGGGCTCCCCCCTCCCCCACTTCGGTATTGGGGATTTAACCCAGAACCTTCACATAGCTACATCCCCACCCCCCCTCCCTTTTCCCATTTTTTATTTTGAGACAGGAACTCTCTAAATTACCCGGGCTGGCCTCCTGCTTGAGATCCTCCTGCCTCAGCCTCCAAGAGTGCTGGGACTAGAGGCCCGTGCCACCATGCCTGGCTTCCTGGATTATTTCTACACCCCACCCTATTTGCCCTGAAGTTTGCTGTCTCCCAAAGATTCTTGCAGAGTTGCTAACATGAAAGCCAGCAGCAAAGATAAATAAGTTTGGGGTGAGGATTCCTGATTTAAGATCCACTGTGCCTGATTCTAAGACCTGCGACCCTTCCCCCATCCCTAGGACCTATCTCTGTTGAGGGACCCAAAACGGCTTGGGCTCAGGTGATCTAACCGGGCGGAGCAGGGAGGGCTGGGGCACTTCCTGGGAGGAGAGGCGAACTAGAGGAGTACGGGGATGGGAATACGCACCTGTGCCCCTCCCCCAGCGTCGATGGGGCGGGATGGGGGATGGGGGATGGGGCGGGGATGGGGCAGGGCGGGGCAGGGCGGGGCGGGGCGGGCCGGGCCGCGCCACGAGGGGAGGGGCCGCGGTCCCGGCCACTGCGTGCGGGTTCCGCAGGCAGGGCTGGCCAGGAGACTGGCCCTTTAAGGGCCACCTCCGAGGAGGTGCCAGGCCCTGGTGGCTGCGCTCTGCTTCCTGGTTTTGCGGGCAGGGATTGTCCGTGGGGCTGTGGGAGAGGGCTGTGTACAGTACCCGCCCAGGCGCCCTCGGCCTGACTCCATGGCCCTGGTCACAGTGAGCCGCTCGCCCCCGGCCAGCGGCCACTCCACGCCTGTGGGGCCCGCGGTGAGTCCGGCTTAGTCTCATGCATGTAGTTAGCTGCCAGCTGGGCTTGGGGGAGCGCGTCTGCCCAGGGCAGCTTCCACTCACGCTTAGTGTGGGCAGAGGGGGACCTCGATGCTCAGACTCGAGGGGGTTGAGGGAGGCGGTTTGGGACTCTTAGGAACTCGACCAGGGCGAGATCTGGAGTCTTGAGCGCCAGCCCCATCTGCGGAGGCCCAGATCCTCTCTCAGCCTTCCCACGTCCTCCTTTGGCATCCCCAGCCCACCCATCCCTCCACACCTGGGCTTGGGCTGGGCTGGGGCTGGGTTCCCCAGTCCCTCCTGGTAGGGAGGGGGCTGGGAAGAGAAAAGAATTGGCGTCCAATACTTTTTCATGCCCATTCCCCTTCCCCCCACAAGGAGGGCATTGCCCCCAGCCGCCCCTCCCCCCCACGTGGAGCCCTGTGAGAAGGGGATGGGAGGAGGCAAGATCTCCCTCCTCACTGCCCCCTGGGGGCTGCTTCCTCAGCAGGACCCGGCAGCCAGGCGCAGAAGCCAGCTCCAGCGCAGGTTAGCACCTTTCTCTGGACTTAGATGCCTCCATCCAGCCCCCAGGACTGGCCACTCTCATCCAGGTGTTGGGAACAGAGGGCTTCCCAAAGGGCCCAAACTCCAATCCATAGGTGGGGCCTGATTTGGGTGGGCTGGGCTAGTGGGCCCTACTGGCATGTGGCAGAACCCACAGGGCTGCCCTGGCTTCCACCTTCCCCTGGTCAGCTGGTGCTCCTTTACCCATTCACTACCCAGGACATTGGCTCAGGCCTCCACGTGGGCTGGTGGGAAGTCTAGGCAAGCCAGCTAGAGGGAGAGGGGTTTGAGAGCCCAAGGCTGGTTCTCCAGGTGTGGTGGCCATCACCAGGGGCTGGGTTATCCACCCCCACTCCAGCCCTATGAACTGTCTGGGGAAGGGGCCAATGATCCACATTAACAACCCCTCATGGGATTCAGACACTCCCTAAAGTTTTAGAACCTGGGCTATAACAATTCCCCATGGCCCTGGCAGGCAGAGTTTTGCAGTGCTCCGTGGGGCTGTCCTGGGACTGCAGGATGGAGGGGACAGTGGTGACACACCTGAGGCCAGCTCTGAGCCAGTGGAGGAACCCCCCAGCGAGGAACAGCCCCGGGGGGACCAGCCGGATGGGCAAGGGCCCCAGAGTCCCAAGAAACAAGAGCAGAGGCAGCACCTGCACCTCATGGTGGAATTGCTGAGGCCACAGGATGACATCCACTTGGTGAGGGTCACCCAGAACCCATCAGAAGAAGGGGTGGGAGCCGTGTGTCTGGGCAGCAATCGTGTGAGGCCACGGGGCACCCCGTGTAGCAGAGAAGTTACCCAAATCCCATGACCCTGCTGTTTTAGCTAGAGACATCTTAACAAGGGAGGTCATGTCCACAGGCTCTGGGGAGCTGTGAAAGGACAGGGAGGTTTGTCCTGTTTAGCCAAATAGGGCCAAGTTAAGTCCATGATGTGGGAGTCACACAGAGAGTCACTGTTCAGCCAGGGGAGATATTGGCAAGGTGTCCAGAAGGCACCTGTCAGTGGCCGGTGTGCTAGAGGTGCCAAGCAGCAGCTACAGAGAGGTGGCCTCTGGGAGCCTGAGGGGCAGCTCCCAAAAGCCTCTGGACACACCTGCTGTCCACAGCAAGATGTGACAAAGATGCACTCTCCCAAAGCTGTGTTTCCCAAAGCTGAACTTTACTGTGAAATTAGGTCCTTAATACTTCTTTGATAACTTTAATATTTACTCATTTAGCAGTCAGTGCTGGGAATGGATCCCAGAGCCTCATATATGCTACGAAAGCACCCTACCCCTGAGCTACACCCTAGCTGTGATAAGCATTTCTTGAATGAAAGGATGGTAACAGCAAGTGATAGGGTCTTTAAAAACCTCTTTCCATGGCAAAACCAAAAATTGAGCCACTCTGCCAGTCCCAGCCCCCCTATTCTTCCATACATTCTCCCTTTAAGAGTCTTTAATCGGGCCAGGGATCTAGCTCAGTGGTTTTGCCGCCTGCTGCACAAGCACAACACAAGGACTTGAGTTCGATCCCCGGTTCCAAAAAAAAAAAAACAAAAATAGAGTCTTTAATCACTGGGGATTTAGCTCAGTGGTTCTGCTGCCTGCTGCGAAAGTGCAAGGTCCTGAATTCGATCCCTGGTACCAAAAAAAAAAAAGTCTTTAATCTTTGTACTCTGGAAGGTTGAGGAAGGAGGGTCAAAAGTTCAAGCTCAGCCTGGGCAATTTAACAAGACACTGTCTCAAAATAAAAACAATTTTTTTTTTTGGTACCGGGGATCAAACTCGGGACCTTGTGCTTGAGAGGCAGGTGGCAGAACCACTGAGCTATATCCCTGGCCCAAAATAAAAACAATTTTAAAAAGACTGGGGATATAGCTCAGGGTAAAGGACTTGGATTCAATTCCCTACTACAAAATAATAATAATAATAATAATAATAATAATAATAATAATAATAATAATAATTGGACCATGAAATCCAAATATTAGGAACCACTGGATTGTAGCCACTAGTCCTGTATCTGGGAATTGGGGGGTGGCAGTGGCGGGTGGGGCTGTTCTGCCCTGAGGTATGTCCAGGTAGGGTAGAGAAGAAGCAAGGTTCTCACTGTGAGTCTGGGCTCCTTCCATCTTCCCAGGCAGCCCAGCTGGAGGCAGCCCGACCCCCAAGGCTCCGCTACCTGCTGGTGGTTTCCACACATGAATGTCTGAACCAGGAGGAGACAGTGCTCCTGGGGGTAGATTTTCCTGACAGCAGGTAGGAACAGGGAGAGCAGGGGAGAGGGGCAAGGAAGTGAGGTACAAGGAACAACAGCTCTCTCTCTCTCCCCTCCCAGCTCTCCCAGCTGCACCCTGGGCCTGGTCTTGCCCCTCTGGAGTGACACCCAAGTGTACCTAGATGGAGATGGGTAAGATGGGGCCAGGCACTGGGGAACAGCAAAACTGGAGCTGGGGAACTGGGGCCTACTCTCAGTTCTATCTCAGATTTGCTGTGTGATCCTGGGCAAGTCACCTATCCTGTCTGGGCCTCAGCCTCCCCACATCTGACAAAAGGGCAGATTCTCTGTCTGTCCAAGAGCTTAGTTTTGGTTCCACAGCACCCATCTCCTACAGGGGCTTCAATGTGACATCTGGAGGGCAGAGCCGAATCTTCAAGCCCATCTCCATCCAGACCATGTGGTAAGCATTGCAGGCCCCAGCCTCCGGCCAGCCTCCTTCTTGAGAGATGGCTGCAGTACCTGAGTGAGGGCAGCAAAGAGGACAGTGTGACCAGTCTCTCCTGTCCCAGGGCCACTCTCCAGGTACTGCACCAGGCATGTGAGGCAGCTCTAGGTGGCGGCCTTGTGCCTGGTGGCAGTGCCTTTGCCTGGGCTGCCCACTACCTGGAGAGACTGAACTCTGACCAGAACTGCCTCAATGAGTGGATGGCCATGGCTGACCTGGAGTCTCTGCGACCCCCTGGTGCAGAGCCTGGCCGGTCAGTGTGTTGGGGGGGAGGATTGTGGTGGAGGGAGGTAGAGGCAGGGGCTCTCCTGGCAGAGAGGAAGGGGGCTCTTGACTGAGGGGCTCTGGTCCCAGGCCCTCAGAGCAAGAGCAGATGGAGCAGGCGATCCGGGCTGAGCTGTGGGAGGTGCTGGATGCCAGTGACCTGGAGAGCATCACTTCCAAAGAGGTGGGCAGGGTGGGCAGAGGTCCAGGACCTGGGAACTCCCAGGCCAAGGCTGTGGGCTTGCCCTCTCCCTGGAGCTCTTCCTGCCTTGCTTTCCTCCAGTCCTGAGCCACTCCCTGGTAGCCAGGCCTCTGCTCAGAACTGGCCTCAACGCTGTCTAGATGGGACAGGGTATTGCTGTCGGAGGCCCCAGAGGGAGAGGGACTAGGAACTTCTTCTTCCCTGGGCCCTGCCTGCAGATCCGTCAGGCCCTGGAGCTGCGCCTGGGATGCCCTCTTGAGCAGTACCGTGACTTCATTGACAACCAGATGCTGCTGCTCATGGCCCAGCAAGACCGGGCCTCCCGGATCTTCCCCCACCTCTATCTGGTGAGCCTGGCTGTAGGGGTAGGGCCCAGATCCCTGTGGCTGCTGGTAAGAGGCACCTGGAGGCAAGGGAGCCTGGCGCTTCTCTCCCCCCACCCCCACAGGGCTCCGAGTGGAATGCAGCCAACCTGGAGGAACTGCAGAGAAACAGGTGGCGGTTCCAGGGCCCACATGAATACCACCCTCTCTCCCCTTCCGTTGGCCTCCCCCAAGAGGTTGCCTGCCAGCTTCAGAACCCCCAACCACTCTCAGCACCAGCTGCACCCCTGGGGCTTTTGCTTTTATGTGGGCTCTCAGGCCTCATCAGGACAGAAGCTTACTTCCCACTGGCGAGCCCCTGGGCCTCTCTCCCGACACCGTAAACAAGTATAGAAGCCAGGGCCTCAACCATGCCCAGATGAGGGGCAGAAGTATGTGCTGCTATGGCCACCTGGCCATGTCTCAGGAAAGGGATTTCTTCTCCCTGGAGACCTGGCTGGCTGCTTTCAGGGCTGTCCTCTGTCCATGGGTTTCTGGGAGACCTGCTGTAGCCCTACCACCTGCTGCTGCAGAGCCACCCAAACTCAGTTTAGCTCAAAAGCTATTCTCCAGCTAAGTTGCCAGAGTCATGGAAAGGTTAGTGTTGCAGGTGACCTCATCTACCTGGGCTAAGTGGGAAACTCAAGCCCAACAAGGTAAAATGATGTGCTAAAGGTCACAGTTATCTGACAGCTGGATCAGTTCTCCTCCCCATGGTAAGTGCTGCTGCCACCTAACTCAGAAGCAAGGACTAGACAGAAATGTCCACGGTCTGTGGGTCTAGTGTCCACTGCACCTAGTGCCCCTGCCCACATCATCCAAGCCTTGGGTGCCCTCTGGTACAGGGTCAGCCACATTTTGAATATGGCCCGGGAGATTGACAACTTCTTCCCTGACCGCTTCATCTACTACAATGTGCGCCTCTGGGATGAGGAGTCAGCGCAGCTGCTGCCCCACTGGAAGGAGACGCACCGCTTCATTGAGGCTGCAAGGTCAGGCTCCCGCTGGCTCCTACTGCCCAGCCTAGGTCTCAGAAGCTGGGTCGGAGCTTCATGTAGGAGCATGCCTTCATCCTGCCCAATCTTCACTGAGTCCCCCATTCCCTCCTCCAGCTTCAGTGTCCTCACTTCCTTCCCCTCTCTGACCCTCCCCCATGCTGCTGGCTTCTCACAATGTGGGGAGGATTGGGGCTGACTATGTCCTGCCTTGACAGAGCCCAGGGGACCCGGGTGCTCGTTCACTGCAAGATGGGCGTCAGCCGTTCGGCTGCCACAGTGCTGGCCTATGCCATGAAGCAGTATGGCTGGAGCCTGGAGCAGGCTCTGCTCCATGTGCAGGAGCTCCGGCCCATTGTCCGCCCCAACCCCGGCTTCCTGCGCCAGCTGCAGACTTACCAGGGCATCCTGACTGCCAGGTATGGTGGGAGAAATGGGAGGTGGGTAGAGTAGGGTGTTGATGTGTATAATGGGTATAGTTGCTACATCCCTAAAAGCTGACTCTGGGCCACCTCCTCACAGCCGGCAGAGCCATGTCTGGGAGCAGAAAGTGGGTGGGAGCTCCCCAGAGGAGCCCTTAGCCCTTGAAGTCTCTACACCACTCCCACCACTACCACCAGAACCAGGGGGCAGTGGGGTGGTGAAAGTTCTGGGCTTGGAGGAGAGCCAGGCAGCCCCAAAAGAAGAGCCTGGGCTGCGGCCCCGAATCAACCTCCGAGGGATCATGCGATCCATCAGTCTCCTGGAGCCCACCTCCGAGCTGGACAGCACTTCAGAGGCTGGTGACCTGCCAGAGGTGAGGTTGGGCTGCGGGAGCTCCATATGCAGTGGCAGGGCCGTGGGGAGGAGAGAAGATGGGGATGATCAGCACTGGTGCTTGACTTTAGGCCTCAAGCAGAGGCTACCTGGGTCCAAGGAGGCCCCCCTCAGGGTCTCCTGGAGCTCAAGACCCCTGGGGTCCTGGTCCTTGCCTCCTCCATAATGTCACCTTAATACCTCTGGGGACCAGGCAACCCCAGCTTGCCCTGTGAGCACCGTGAGGATGGGAATCACATGCTGGGCATCTCCCTTTCACCCCTCAGAGTGGCCAAGGAGACCAGTGAGGGCAGGCGAGAGCACTGAACCCAATATCTGAGGAGCTGCAATCAGGGAGCAGGGGCAAAGCAGCTCCAGCCTGGGTCACAGGCAGGTTCCAGCTTGACAAAGGGACTCATTTTCTATGGGGCTGGGCTCCCTGGGATGGAGGCACCTCCTACCCTAGGTGGGTGGGGAAGATGATCATTGAAGGCCTCCCAAATCTGGGGAGCCACACGGCAAAGGATGGGGTATAAGGGTCCTTAGCATGCATACTGCCCAAGTATTGAGTTGAGTGAGCACACTGGGCTGAGCGCTTCAAGCTACAGGCTAAGACAGGAAGCTGGCCCTTGTCTGAGGAAGCCAGGCCCTACACGTGACTGGAGGCTGAATGGCTGTCTTGAAAGGAGGAGAGTCTGTCAAGTGGGGAACATTTAGGAAAGGCTTCCTGGAGGAGGTGCTGGGTATGGACCCATAGGGAAGCATAGAGTGTTGATGCCCACTGGGGTGGGTGGTAGCATGGGCACATGTCCTCACTGGGCACCCAGACACACATGTCCACACAGCCCAGTTCAGGGCTTGGCACCTAGAGTTCCATTGGTGCTCACTGGGCTAACTGTACAAAGGCAGAGGGTAAAAGGAGGAGAAGAGGGCCAATGAGGGCTGGTGGCAAGTGGAGGAGGTCTGAGGAGGGCTTCCAAGGGCCAGAAGGAAGCTGCAGGCTGGTGAGGTCAGGGAGCAGGGGTGGTACAGCTGGGTGCTGTCTTCTCTCCTCAGGAAATGTGGTCTGAAAACAGTTCAGTCTTTCTGTATTCATTCAACAGACCACTCTACCCCTACCCTTTTCCTGGCTCTGATTTCCCCATGGCTTTTCTTCCTTACCTCCTCACCTACCCAGGTTTTCTCTTCCCATGAGTCTTCAGATGAGGAGCCTCCACAGCCCTTCCCTCAGCTCCCAAGGGCCAAGGGAGGCCCAAGGGTCCACAAAGGGGCTTGGCCTGCCCTGAAGTCCCGCCAGTCTGTGGTTGCCCTCCAGACCGCTGCCCTGGTGGCCAACCAGACTCAGGCCTTCCAGGAGCAGGGGGAGGCTGGCATGTCTTCCACAGCCAGGTTCCGAAAGATGGTGAGGCAGACCAGTGTGGATGATGGTGGAGAGGAGGGCGGGGCCTGAGCCCTCCACATACCCACGTTCCCCGAGACACTAAAGCGAGTGATCCACAGCTCCTGGAGCAAGCACCCCTCACGCCTGTGGGCCTGCACACACTCCTCTCAGCTCCTTCCCAGTGGTCCCCAGGCCCCTGTCTCCCCTCCTACAGCCTTAAGTCTCAGACCCACGTCCTGTCAAGGGCTTAAGACTTTCTCTGCACTGGGGATGTGGGTAGAGCTACTGAAGATGCCTTTGCGGGCGGGAGCACCCTAGTTTTACTCCCAACTTGCCCTAAAACACTCACTTGCAGCCACAGAATCAAAAATGGAGCTTTTCAGGGCAGTTTTTTTGGCTTATGCCTCCCTTCAACTCCAGCCCCTTCCAGCCCATCCTCCCACTTCCCCCCATTTCACTCCTGGAGACAGCTCGGCTGGGGATCGAAGCCCCCAAAGGCAGACAGGACCC
This sequence comes from Heterocephalus glaber, assembly GCF_000247695.1. The sequence goes on along the minus strand of NW_004624767.1, from coordinate 19,186,617 downwards.
TCAGTCCCCAGAGATGGAGGCTCCGAGAGCACTGACAGGTCACCTCCCTCACACACCTGAGGACTGCCCTGAGTCTCTGTGCTGCCCCCAGTCCTCCCATGGCCCTCACTAGGTCACAAGGCACCAGGCTAAAGTCTTCTTGTCTTTCATGGCCTCTGGCCAGGCAGTTTTTCATGTTCTTATAGTATCTGGCTTTATACTGAGAAATAAAAGACATTTTCATAGTAAGTTATTTTCCATTTGATCATAAAGCCATCTGTTTTTCAATCAGATCCTTGTTTCCAGGAGGCGCTTGGCCTCTCCCACTCCTTCCAGTTGTCTGTCTCCCAGGTATCCATGAAGGACCTGTCTCGGGGAGTGGCATGTTTGGGGGAGGGGTGGGAAGAAGAATGGAGCGGGGAGGGGAGGGAAGAAGAATGGAGAGGGGAGGGGAGCAGTATTTCCCTCATCTCTAGGGGAGGGCCTGGGTAAGCATTGGCTGATGGAACAAGTCTACCTGGGGCAGAAACCACTGGGCTGTGATGGCACAGCTGAAGGGAGTGACCCATGAGGAAATGGAAGCTGCTTCCTCCACCTATCAGGACAAGACCAAGCCTGTTCCAAGAGCTAAAGCTCCCTTTGGACATATGACACTAGTTCTCAAGGGTGTTTTGGTACCAAGCATCACCTTCCTCCTGCTACAATGCAAGGCAGCCTGATTTTCCAAGCTAGCTCATCGCTGCCTAGGAAAAAACCATCAGTGACCTTCCCTTCCCACTTCAGGATTACTTCTGCTTATTTTAGTGTTCAAGAAGAATCAGTGCTTCCATCTTTGTCACTTCTATCTCTTTCTCCAAACCACACACTATAGTGGCTTGGGGGGAAGGGAGTGGTACTTGACTCCTTCCCTGAAAGTAGGCCTCAGAGGTAGGAGCTGGCTCATTGACTGAGGCAACATGCCCAGTTTACCCTGAGGGACTCCCAGCACTGCTGTAACTCCACAGTGCTGAGACTTGGGTGCCAGCCCTGGCTTCACCACTTCCAAGTTACTTCACCTTGAGTCTCTTTCTTTCTATAAAATAAAGAGATTAGACCTGGAAAGCCCTAAGCACCCCTCCCCACTTTTTTTTAACACAACACATCATTTACCCGTTGCTAGAATTCAGGCTGTATGTGCTGTCCAGAAGAGGACTCATTTGCACCTGTCTGAGTGGCTTGCCAATGGTCACAGGTAGGGTACAGGGAAGCTAGTTCCCATTCCTGATCCACCCTGCTAAGCAGCCAACCAGAAATCGCACCAGAGTGCCCTTTCTGTACTCCTAGCCTGGGTCTGCAGGTGGATTGGGGTCATAGTGTCAGGGCAGAAGCCAAGAAGGCTGGGCTCTGCCTCCTGTGGCCTAGGCAGCTGGGAAGCCAGGTTCCAATCATGAACTTAGAGCTGCCCCCTCCTCCACCAAAGTGTTAGAATGAGGACTCCAAGAATTCACCAGGAGAGGAAACAAGCAATGGAGGGGAAACTATTTGCCTCAAAAGTATAGACAAATAATTAAGATCCATATGTAGTACAAAGCTCACACAAATTGCTAAGGAAGTAAAAATTAAGGGTATAAAATGAAGTCTTCCTTCCACCTTGGCTTCTGGTCCCTCACTCCCATCTTCATGGCAACAACTGTTACGAGCTTCTGAGGTCCTCCAAAACCTCTTCATAAAAAAAAAAAAAAAAAAAAAAGGGCCAGGCATTTAGCTCAGTGGTTCTGCCACCTGCCTTGCAAGCACAAGGACACGAGTTTGATCCCTGGTACCAAAAAAAAAAGGCCACTTCATGGTTATATAATTAAATATACTAATGTGTGTATTCTTTTTTTGTTTTTTTGGTACTGGGGATTGAACTCTGGACCTTATGCTTGGGAAGCAGGCAGTGGAACAACTGAGCTAAATCCCCAACCCAGTGTGAATTCTTTAAAAATATAAATAGCAGCAAAAAAAAATATATATATATATATATATATGTGTGTGTGCATATATATATATATATAACAGCATGTTAACATACTATGCTTTGAAAAAATTTTTTCATGAGTTACATATCAGTACATAAAGATTTATCTTTTTTGTTTTCTGGTACTGGGAATCAAACTCAGGGGTTTGCACTTGCCAGGCAGGCACAATGCCACTGAGCTAAATCCCCAGCCCTATCTCATTTTTAAAATAACTACACATATTCCTTTTTTTTGGGGGGGGGGTACCGGGAATTGAACTTGGGACCTGGCACGGCAAGTGGTGGAACCACTGAGCTAAATCTCTGGCCCTTTACACATATTCCATTTTATGGAATCCATCATTTATTTTAGTGTCACTTACTGAGAGACATTTGTTTACATTGTTTTTGCTTTTGTTTTTTGAGACAGGGTATCCTCACTATGTAGTTCAGGCTGACCTTGAACTCACTATGTAGCCCAGGCTGGCCTTGAGTTTATGACTATACTCCTAGCTCAACCTCCTGAGTGCTGGGATTACAGGAGTGCTAGGATTACAGGTCTGCACCACCACACCTGGCTACATTCTTTTTAATCCCACTCCAAACAATGTTTCATTAAGTACTCTGGTATATACTTTTTATGCACACATGGTCACTACATTTGTAGTATGTATTTCTAGAATTACTAAAGCAAGGGCTATGTGTCTTTTTTATTTTGTGAAGCATAATTTCCTTGCAGGAAGTTGCACCAATTTATAGTGAATGGGAATGCCTGTCTATGTTCTTAGTTCAGCCTGCACATCTAGGTCATCATCTTGCAGCATTCCCAGAGGAAGAAAGGGGAGGCTTTACAATTACCACCATTTTTATTTTTTATTTTTAAAAAATTTAGTACGGAAATGTACTGGGCTTGTTGGATATGATGGCACACATTTGTAAAGTCCAGGATTTGGCAAAGAGCCTGAGGCAGGAGGACTGCTTCAAGTTCAAGGGCAGCCTGAACTACATAGTGAGACCCTGTCTCAAAAACACCAAAAAAAAAAAAGTTCATGATCAAATTTTTACATCGTACTAGAACAGGCCCTTTGGAGAAAGAACATGGATTTCTCTGCCAAACAGCCATTATTTCATTATTTAAATTTGTTCCAAGTTTTCTAACAGGTATCACCACCATCCTAACATTGTTCTGTTGCCCACTAGTTGCCATCTTCACACATTCACCTATCATAGGATTCATAAAGAGGTCAAATCCTCACAATATTCCTTGAACATGTTGGCCACCATTTAATTTCAATAATAACTTCTTAGATAGATATGATGGTGCACCCCTGTAATTCCAGCAATCTGGGAGGATGAGACAAGAGGATCATAAATTTGAGCCCAGCCTGGGCAATTAAGCAAGACCCTGTCTCAAAATTAAAAAAAAAAAAAATTTAACTGGGTGTGGTGATGCACTCCTGTGATCCTAGCACTGGGGAGGCTGAGGCAGCCACATTACCAGGATTTCAAGGCCAGCTTGGGCTACACAGCTGAACACCAACCTCAACTACATTGTGAGACCCTGTCTCAATAAAATAAAAATATTTAAAAGGGTGAGAAATGTAAAAAGATAACTTCTTGTTCATAATTTCAGCTCAGGAGGGTAAGCTTTGCTCACGTTGTCTACTCTGCAGGCTCAGAGTCCAATCACCGATTTTTTGCTTTTTTTTTTTAAACAAGTTTATTTAAACAACAAGACACTTGACTTAAAGGGAGAACTATCTAGGATTCTTTTTCTTTTAAAGAGTAATTTACTCCAACATAAGTACAGATTGCCATACTTGTAACAGCTATGTACAAAAAAGTTATACAATTATCCTTGGTTTCACAATGATAAATGAAAAACATTAAAATTCTCCAATCAAACAAGGTATGCAAGGGTATTTATGTTGTTGTCTTTTCTTTTCTTTCTTTTTTTTTTCTTTTGGTACCGGGGATCGAACTCGGGACCTTGTGCTTGCAAGGCAGGCTGCAGAACCACTGAGCTAAATCCCCAGCCCAATGTTGTTGTCTTTTCTGTTAAAACAGAGCAAAATAACTTACTGGAATATAAAGATAAGAGCTGATGAGCATGCCACTAATGGAGAGGGGATTATTTTCACAGAACTAGTATCTCCCCATCCCATCTCCATTTGATGTCAATCAAAACATATTGTTGGCCATTTAGTTAAAAAAAAAAAAAAGCAATATGCTTGTGCACATGCACCCGATACTTTATGTACAATAAAGGAATGGAGAAGGGGTAAATGAAAGAATAGAGAAAACTACTATAGTAGTCAGGATATGGTGGAACCAAATTGCAGTTTTCTAATTGAGAATGTATTCTTGGTCTGTAAGAACAGAGTTATGGAGTAAAGTTGTTGCAGATTCTCTTTTTAGTAGACACTTCCTGTCTGCTGCTGGAACACATCAATTGTATCTTCCTCCTCCATTTCCAACTGTGCAGGTGTCTGTTTCATTGATTGTCTGTCCATTAAATAGGAATCTGATCTGCCTCACTGACCAACTCCTTCACAACAGGCTTTCAGAAGCAGGGATGTGGCTCCGTGGTGCCACGGCCTGCTTCAAAAGTGCAAGGTCCTGAGTTCGATCGCAGGTACCAAAAAAAAAAAGAAAAAGAGTATAACTTTGGGGTGCATCCACCTTTAAATTAATATGATCATTGTTCTCAGTCTTGACTCCTTCCTTATGCTTTTTGTTGGCCATAGAGTGCCCGAGTCTTCCCAGCTCCTGCTTCACAAGAGGTACCTGGTCTGCACTGAATGAGCACACAAGCAACACCAGGAGCAGCAAAAGCTTGTTTTGTTTTTTTAAGACAGGTTCTCCCTATGTAGTTCTGGCTGGCCTAGACTTCTCTGTGTAGCCCAGGGTGGCCTCGAACTCAACTACTGTTTTTCAAAAAGGAGGAGGGTGGGGGATTTAGCTCAGTGGTTCCGCCACTTGCCTTGCAAGCACAAGGACTGAAGTTCAATCCCTGGAAACAGAAAAAAAAAAAAAGAGGAAATCAAGGATCAGAGATGTAAACTAGTGAATCTTTTTTTTTGGTACTGGGAATCAAACTCAAGGCCTTGAGCTTGCCAGGCAGGCGCCACACCACTGAGCTACATCCCCAGCCCTAAACTACTGAATTTTTTTTTTTTTTTTTGTACCGGGGATTGAACTTGGGATCTTGTGCTTTCGAGGCAGGTGGTGTGA
>NW_004624767.1:19155920-19180936 GCF_000247695.1 Heterocephalus glaber | reverse complement strand
AAAACGTTCTGTCTGCCAGGTACCCGGCTCCTTGTAGGGGAGGGACGGAGGCGGTCGTCTCTCTGCCTCAAGACAGGGGGAATCCCTTGTAAGGACGATTTTTTTTGGGCTTTTTTTTTTTTTTTGGTACCGGGGATCGAACTTGTGTCCTTGCGCTTGCGCAGCAGGCGGCTAAAACACTGAGCTAAATCCCCAGCCCTGTAAGGCCGTTTTTAAACAATAAAATCAAACGCGCTGTAGAGACTGCGCCTCTGACCCTTTACCCTGCACCCCAAACTCCTCTGATCCAAGGCTGCCCAGAAAAACTTTCAGGCCTTCATGGCAGGGCAGCACCCAGGATGTGAAGTAAGGTTCGTCTTCGAAACCCTCGACGACGCTCGGGCGCCATCTTGCGTTCGTTCGTTGGGCCTCGGTGACGACCCAGAAACCACACTTCCCAGCATGCCTAGCACATAAGCGCAGGCGTAAAGAGCTTCCTCCCGTTTCCATGGGAACCCGAGTCTTGGCCAGTGGACTCCACGGAGAGATCCGGTGTTACTCTTTTCGAGGTGCACAAGAGCTATGACCAGGTCTGAGGGCCACTGAGGGGGCAAAATAGGGGGACTGAGGGGAGGGAACGCTGGCACTGTTCCCCAGATCCTTCAGGGAGTCGGCGCGTTCCTGGGGCCGCGGCGCTCTGAGGTGGAAGGGCTCGGATCCGCGTGGGTGGGCGAGGCCAGTTTGGTTCTGGCCGGCCCTGCGCCGCTTGCTCTGCAGCCAGTGGCTGGTCACCCCCAGCCAAGGACCTGCGCGCGGACAACAGGTACTGTCCCGAGACTTGGGCCGAGCGCGGGCAGCCGGTGGGAATGGTTTGTGCCGTGGGTGAACGTGGAGGAAGCGTTGGGCAAGGCAAGAAGCATGCCTGGGGCTGGACCTGGCTCTGCCTCTGATGGACCGCAGACGGGCCAGCTCCCAGCGCCTCTGCGCTGCAGTGCCACCCACCCCTGGACCTCACTAGGTAAAATGATGCTTGGACTGGAATGTCTTGTATCCGTTGCAATTCTGTTGCAGAACTTCAGAATTCTCTTACTTCTGTGTGACCCAGAGAGCAAATCCTTTCATCTTGCTGAGCCCAAATTCTCGTCTCGGTAAACTAAAGGGCTTGAAGCAGATGATCCTAAGGTGCCTTCTGGGGGTATAGTTTACTTACCTACACCTGGGTTCTTTGCTACTCCATTACATATCAAGTGCAAGAAGAAAGAAAACTGAAATGATTTTGAGCAAGAATCTCAGCTTGGGATGTAGAGGCGCAAATGAGTTTGTGACTTCAGGTAGATAGTTATTACACCTGCTGAGCCTCCATTTCCTAAAAACTGGGAATAACAACAATACCATCTTATGGCCTGGCATGTAGCTCAGCAATGCAATGCCTGCCTAGAAAGCACGAGGCTCTCAGTTCGCTTCCTGGTACAAAAAAAAAAGGTACCACCTCAGGTTGTTAAGTGTGTGTGGTTTTTTGGAGGGTTTTCTTTTTGGAGACAGGGTCTCCCCATGTAGTTCAGGCTGGCCTTGAATTCATGGTGATCCTCTTGCCTCGGCTTCCCGAAATAGAGCTTTCCTTAAATGAGCTCTTGTCCACATAACCTGCTTGTAGTGCATTGGCAACACAGCTGCCAGTGACTTTATCCCATTAATTCTTCACCCAAGTCACAACCTCTTGCAGGTGAGACTTCACATTTTCCATTAAGTCAAGTGTTAATTGAAGACTTATGAGATAGGAATGGCAACAAAAATGATGACAGTTAAGAATGATAGTCCAGGGCCAGGGATTTAGCTCAGTGGTTCCAGTGCCTGCCTCGAAAGTGCAAGGTCCTGAGTTCGATCCCCGGTACCAAAAAAAAAAAAAAAAAAAGAATGATAGTCCACCCAAAAAGGATGAAAAAATTCCAGGCACCAAAAGTCAGAAAACATTTATTTCACATGAGTGCATTAAATATGTCCATTACAACACACAACATATTGAATTACGAAGATTCACATTAGATACAACCATGTATGTATGTTTTCAAGTGTGTATTCATGTGTCGTGTCTGTACTCTGATTGGTCGGTCATTTGGCAATAAGTCTCGAGTTCATCTGTTTTTTTGGTACCGGGGATCAAACTATTGAACTTGGGACCTTGCGGTTGCAAGGCAGGTGTCGGATCCACTGAGCTAAATCCCCAGCCCTTGAGTTTATCTGTTTACATAGGCGTTTACCTCTGGTCTAAAGGGACCTGCTTGAGTATTTACAAATACCTAATTATAATTTATATTACCATTTAACCCACAGCTACTACAGATGGGTCCTGAGGACCCAACACAGTTTGAAAAGTGCGTTCCAGAATGAGTTTTTTTTTGAAACAGGGTCTCACTATGTAGTCTTCTGACAGAATGACTATTTAAAAAGTTCCCATAAAAGTATGAAAACTTACAGCAGAAATCCTGGGAATGCCAAGCATGGTGGTGCATGCCTGTAATCCCAGCATTTGGGAGGCTGAGGCAGGAGAATCACCAAGAGTTCGAAAACAGCCTGGGCTACATAGTGAAACCCTGTCTCAAAAAACAAAAAGCAAGGTCTGGGGATTTAGCTTAGAGGTGCTGACCCTGCCTCACAAGTGCAAGGTCCTGACTTCAATCCCCAGTACCAAAAAACAAAACAAAAACAAAAACAAAAAATCCTGGGAATGGAGATTCCTGTTATATAAGAATCCAGACAATCTACTGCAAAAGAAAAAGATGTGCCATATGCCCCAGGAGCAAGGACAGAAAACTGCTATTCAGTGTGACACTTGTAAAATGCCAGTTTGTAATAATCAGTGCTATAAGAAATTTTGTTCTAGGGCTGGGGATTTAGCTCAGTAGTTCCGCTGCCTGCCTCGAAAGCACAAGGACCCGAGTTTGATCCCTGGTACCAAAAGAAAAAAAAGAAATTTTGTTCTAAGTGTTTTGAAAATTAAATTTTTTTTATGTTATAAATATATAATGTAGTTTTCTTATGTAATGTATTTGCAAATAAAAATTCAGCATGCTTTTTTTTGCTTTTATAAAAAACTTAAATGTATGGGTCCTGAGGACACATGAGTAGTATGTATGAAACTAAAATGAGTTAGTAGTTGGGCCGGGGATTTAGCTCAGTGGTTTTGCCGCCTGCTGCGCAAGTGCAAGGACCCTAGTTTGATCCCTGGTACCAAAAAAAAATTTTAAATGAGTTAGTAGTAGCTGTGGGTTAAGTATAATGTCAATAATATTATTTATTTATATTTCATTACATATTAATATTTTATAATTCAATAATCTGCCATGTGTTGCAAGAGACATACTAAATATGTCTGTCTGGCTGATGATCTTAACTGGGGCTTATTTTGGGGTAGGACTTATATTACAAGCATCCTGAAAAATCATGCTAGGGCTTATTTTCTAGTTAGATCTTATTTTGGGGGAAATAGGGTACAGTTTTAGCCTAGTGTTTGCCTATAGTAAGTACTACCCAAGTCCCAGATTTCTGGTAATGTTATTGTATTTAAAAATTCCTTAGCCCTTCTCCTGTTTGTTTATTTGAGACAGGGTCTCACTAGGTAGTTCAGGGTAGCCTTGAACTCACTATGAGGCCTAGACTGCCCTTGAATTCAAGGCAATCCTTCTGACTTACCTTCCCAAATGCTAGAATTACAGGCATGTGCCAGCAGGACCAGCTCCTTTTCCTAATGTTTGAAGTCACTTTCTTCACTTCTGGGCAAATCCATTCTCCTAGGCAGGACAGTTTTAAAGGCTAGTTTTGATGGGGAAGCTTGAGTCTTCTCACCCAAGGTTGGATTCTCAAGGCAGTGTATCTGCTCCTCCAGCTGTGGTCTGGGTTGTATCATTACCATGCAGCATCTAGAAAGGATGCAAAACCCAACTCCACTTAATGGGGAAGATACTTTCCTTCCTTAAGGTTTGAAGAAGAGCTGGGGATTTAGCTCAGTGGCTCTGCTGCCTGCTTCAAAAGCACAAGATCACAAAGCAGTCTTGAGGGCCAATAATGGATACTCCTTAGGCTCTGGTATTCATTCTTGTCTCTCCTTTTCTATAGCCTACTCCTCCCCAGTGACATTTTTTCTTTTTTGAGACAGGGTCTCACTGTACAGTTCAGGCTGACCTTGAATTCACTACATAGCCCAGGCTGGCCTCAAACTCATGGCAGTCATCTTACCTCAGCCTCCCAAGTGCTGGAATTATAGGCATGTACCACCAGCCCTGGCTCCAGCAACATTTCTTTCCCTTCAGTGACCCACCTGGAAGTGGGAAACTGTCCATCATGCCAGTGGATTACTAAGACCTACAGCTGCTGCAAAGAAATGAAGTTGACTTCGGTAGCTTCATCTTGAGGCTGACTTTTGGGGTCTTACCCTTGTCTGGTCCTGCTCAGAAGCTAGCACTGAAGGGGAGCTCTCAGAGATAGGTGTCTAATAACCCATGGAGGGGAGTCCTACATCAGGATCCCAGATAGAAGTGTCTCTTGAGGAGGGCACAAGTACAGGAGATTGAGGACAAGGCCTGTTTAACTCATCAAAGGTCTAGATTCCAATCTAGATTCCTCTTGCTCTGCAGATGCAGTCACTTTCAAAGCAGGGAAGCTGAGAGGAAGATCAGTGGGAGGGGAGGGAATAGAGCACAACTGATTGCATTTTTTTTTTTGCCCTTAGATATGGGATGGTGCAGGACCTTAGGGGGCCACACGTACTTCTTTTTCTGGAGACAAGAGCCAAGGCAAGCTCTTACCTTCCTCCAACAGCCTGTGCTTGCACCTGGAGCCCAGCTCTTACCTTTCATCCTGCCTCTGCAATTTGCTGCCACTCCACTGACTGCAGGTAAGTGCCTGCAGGGCTTATCAGGACTCCTTTGCAGCTAGGTTTCATGAGAAACCTAGTAACTCCAAGCCTGGTCCCGAGAAGAAGTTTTGACAGCTCAGTGACTACTATGGAGGCCTGTGTCAGCTGGTTTCTGGGGCATATTGGTCCTTTATCATTTACCAAGCAAGAACTGCCCCTTATGTGTGATCTCAGCAATAGCAGGAATATCTTGTTTTATTACTTTCACTCTTTTCCATATGTGGGTCTGAGTTCTTAGGTTACAGGTCAAAGAGCTAAATGATGGCATTGGGACTAGCAATCTTTCCTACCTCTGTTATCACTGAAAGAATACCGTCTGGTCACTGAGGAGGTCACAGACCTCTACTACCTGAAACAGCCTTTCCTCCTTTTCTATTTCACCCAGAATTTCCTGCCCATTTTTCTCAGCTTTCCAGTCCAACCCAGTGACTGTCACCAGACAGGGTAGAGGACTCTCTCCCTCTCATGCCTGTGCTACATGCCAACTTGTTCTCATGGTGACAGGTCCTATCCAAGATCAACTGCTCCTCCCCTTGGTTCTGCTAGGTCTGCTCTCACCTCGGTAGCTTTCCTGGATAGCTGAGATAACTTTAGAGAGTTCTGTATCTCGGCTGGAGGACCAAGAATAGGAAAGCTATTCCTCCACTGGGTGAGGGAGAGTTAGCAAAAGTTTGCCTGGTGAGATTGGCATGGGTAGTAATGTCTCAGTCTACCCTTGGCACCCCTGGTGAAGCTCAGGGAGCCACTGAGGTACAGGTATAGAGTGAACGTGACAGGAAAGGTCACAAGGAGGTTCAAGCCCAGGCTAAAGCAGGTCAGAGATCTCTCACCTGTCAGCCTAACTGAAGCCAGAGACAGTTGTGAAGGCTGGGACAGGTTTGGGTGAAAGAGGGTAGGGTGGGGAGAAGAACCTGATGATATGCATCCTAAATGTTTTGTCCTCATCTGACTTGAGGAGACCTGGAGCTGGGTAGTTTTACCCAGAACAGTAGCTGCCTGTCTCCCTAGATAGCACATCTCTTGGTTTGGCAGACTTCCCATCCTAGGAAGGCCAGCATCCTTTTCCACAGCCTCCCCCTCACTGGTGGCTCAGCTAGATGCATCCTCCCACTCTGTCCATGGGCTGCTGACCTCTTCTTCCCAAATGCTCCTATGCTGGGCTGAATTCTGTCTCCTTATGAGGTCCCCACTCCTACCAAACTGAAGCTCTTTTCAACACAGAAATGGGACTTTGGGAGGTAGACTGAGTGCCACTGGACAGAGTAAGTGGTTTGGGAGCAACAGATAAGTTTATTTTGGGATCTATGGGAAGCTGGTAAACAGAGATTGCCCCAACCTGGGTCCTGTGTGATGGGTGGGACTGGCTTTGAGTGAGGCCCATAGGCTGTCATTACAGCACAATTTGCTGACGGTCTGCTCTGGCCCACATTGCCATCCATCACTAGCCTCCTCCTCAACTTTGTTTAGTCATCTCTTCCCTCTTCCTCTCCCTGTTGCTATGTCAGAGCCTTCCCATTGTATACTACTATAAAACTGGGTAAAATATACAAGGATTATTATTAAATTTCATCAAAAGCAGAACTGGGATGGATGTGGTGGTGCACATGTGTCATCCTAGCACTTGGGAAGCTGAGGCAGGAGGATCATTGGGAGTTCAAGGCCAGACTGAACTACATAGCAAGACCCTGTCTCAAAAACAAAACAATAACAGGCCGGGGATTTAGCTCAGTGGCACCATGCCTATTGCAAGCACAAGGTCCTGAGTTTGACCCCCAAGACCAAAAAAATCCAAAACAAAACAATAGGCAGAACTGACTACTGAGAGAAAAGTACTTGAAGTCAGCCCTACATTAACTCTGGCCTCAAATCTCTACCTAGACACCATTTTCTGACCTCAGGATGGAGCTGGAACCCAGGCAGAACACAACAGTTCTATTGAGCTGGTTGGGCAGAGCTCAATGATGAGGACTCCCAAGACAGGTAGAAGTTGCAAGACAGAGGGCCAGAGAGATAGGTGCTGTGCACAGGGAAGTTGCCCCAGGTCTTCATGTGAGTTGTCTATGAATCCTTAGCTGAGGGCTGGGCTGCACATGCACATGGTGGGACCATGTGAGACTGGCAGAGCTACTGCTGCTGCTGCTGCTGCTGCAGGGCTGGGAGTGGAATGGAGATACTGAATGTCATACAGTTCTGGGAGAGTTTGAGTTCTGGCCTCACTAGAGTGGAAACACTTCAATAATATCCTAGACATTGGGATGAGATACCAGTAAGACCATGGTGCAGGAAAGGACAGTGACTAGAGCAGTCTGGCCGACCACAGGTAGAATATGGTAGTATTTGTTTACATATTATCAATGTCTGATTTTACACCATAGTGACAGAGGCCAGATAGCCTGAAAAGCTGAAAATATTTACTGTCTGGCTCGTTACAGGGATCAATTCTTTGCTAACCCCTCATACAGAGTGAGGGCTACTCTCAACTGGGCCTAAAACAAGTCTTAAAAATTAGATTAAGGAGAATTACTAGACATGAATTGCCTGATAAAAAAAAACTCACTGTTGTTTAAAAGAAAGTATTATCCAGACAAGTCCAGCATTCAATAAAAAATTACTAGTCTTTCAAAGAAGGAGGAAAATATGATCCATAACTAGGAAAAAAATAGTCAGTGGAAACACCCTGAGATGACCCAGATATTGAAATTAGTGGACAGTCCCTTACAGCAGCTACTCTAGATATGATTAAGGATTTAAGGGAAAATATGGTAGTCTTAATGGGAATCTCAGGAAAGAAACTGAAACTGTGACAACCCAAATTCCAAGCTAGGCCCAGTAGCGTACACCTATAATCCCAGTACCTTGGGAGACTGAGGGAGGAAGATTGCAAGTTCAAGCCCAGCCTGGGCAATTTAGCAAGACGTTGGGTCAAAATAGAAAAATACTGTGCAAGCGCAAGGACCTGAGTTCAATCCCCGGTACCAAAAAAAAAAAAAAAATAGAAAAATAAAAAAGGGATAGGATTATAGCTCAATGTAAAGTCTTGGGTTCAATTCCCAGACCCTCCCCCGAAAAAGAAGGAAAAAAAGAAATACCAGTATTGAAAAGGGCAATATCTGAAAATGAAAAATCCACTGGATAAGCTTAAAATAAGATTGAAAAAGAAGAGTTGGCAGAGAAAAGGGGCATGAACAATGGAATCACCTTTAAAATGCTAACTGGAAAAGAATTTCAGGCAAGAGTTCTATATTCAATGAAATATCCTTTTCCAAGGGAGAAATAAAGACATTTTTAGAAAAATGAAAAATGAAGGAATTTGTTAGGGGCAGACTTTTACTGTGAGAAATACTGAAGGAAGTTATGCAGGGTGAGAGGAAAGTTGGAAACTTGGGTTAACTGGAAGGAATGAAAAGCCACAGAAATGATAATATCTAGATAAATAGAAAAGAATAGCTTTTTTCTTCTCTTAATTCCCATAGGAGACAAATGACTGTTTGCAGCAAAAGTACTATTAGTGTAAGATATAGTTCGTGACATATGGAGGAGTAAAATATATAATAATAGCACAAAGTGAAGGAGTAAATAAAATTGTATGGTTGTAAGTTCCTTACATTTGTGAAATCTCAAGAAGTGCAATTAGACTCTGATAAATTAGTGATGCATATTATAATTTCTAGAGCAGCTAAAATAAGGAAGTATAGCTAAAATCAAATAGAGATGAAATATAATACTAATTACATTCTATGTATGTTCTAGATATTTGATACGTAATTGTAAAATGTACAATTATATATATTGAATATCAAATTATTTGTAAACATATTGCTTATAGTCAGTTCCTCAAAAGAATTCAGGAAAAGAACAAAGGGGCAAAAAAACATATGGGACAAATAGAAAACAAATAAAGTGATAGACTTTGTTATGGACTACATTGTGTCCCACTTCTCCCCTCAAAATTTTGTATGTTAGGGCCTGGGGGTGTAGCTCAATGGTAGACCACATTCCTGTTCAATCCCCAGCACCAAAAAAGGAAAAAAGAAAGTATGTTAAAATCCTAATCCTGGGCCAGGGATTTAGCTCAGTGGTTTCGCTGCCTGCTGCGCAAGCGCAAGGACCTGAGTTCGATCCTCTGGTACCAAAAAAACAAAAAAACAAAGCCAAAAAATCCTAATCCTCAGTACTTCAGATTGGACCAATGCCCTAAAAAGAAAAGAAAATTTGTGCTCACAGACAAGTACAAGAGAAAGAGAATATAAAGATGGCAATTTAGAGAGAAACTGACAGTGTAAATAAGGATTAAAACGAATAATTGATACTTTGAAATAGGAAAAGGTCCAAAGGTGTAGGGGTGGTGGGAGAGGAAGGGGAAAGGGAAGAAGGGAAAGGAAAAATTATGAGACAAGAAAAAAAATGGAAATGAAGTCTTTGTAAATAGGGAAGGGTGGAGGGGGTGAAGGGCGCACAGGTAGTGGGGAAAAAATAAGAACCAAGATACATCATGTACAGGTACAAACACCCAATGATAAATGTAAACCTATTGTATACCTAAAATGTACCAATAAAAGAATTAAAAATAAATAAATAAATAACAACAACAACAAAAAGATGGCAATTTAAAAGCCAAGTATAGAGAAAGCTAGAACAGATCTTTTTTTCTCATAGCTCTCAAAAGAATCAACCCTACTAATACCTTGATCTCAGACTTCTTCAGAATTGTGAGAAAATTAATTTCTGTTGTTTAAACCACCGAATCTGTTGTATCTTTCAACCCTGACTGGGGGGGGCACCTGGGTAGCAGAAGTCTCACTGAGCCTCTGGCTGTCTGGTCAGAGAAGCACAAGCCCCTTGTGTTTAATTTAACCTCAGTCTCTCTGAACCAGGCCTGTATTACTCTCGTCCATCTACCAGGCTGGTGTAAGGAGCTCTTTGGCCCCCACCCTTTCTCCCCATCTTCTTTCTCTCTTTCCTTTCCTCAATATTCCCTTCCAGCTTTTTCATGGTTTAGTTTTTTTTCTGGTACTGGGGATCAAACTCGGCTCCCTGCCTTTGCGGGGCAGGTAGCGGAACCACTGAGCTAAATCCTCTGCCCTTTGTGGTTTAGTTTTTGCAGAAGTTTCTTTGCAGGGCCCCTCTCCTGGCTGCCACCCTTTCCCCATCCCTCTTCACTGTAACCAGATTCCTCTGTTCCCTCCACTCCCTGCCCCCAGAACGAATGAAGTGTCTGGTGCACAACCTAAGTGAGTCCCACAGACTGAGTGGAAGAAGCAGATGTGCTGTATGGTGATATTGATATAAAGTTGCAGAACAAGCAAAACAGATCTTTGATCATAGAAATGAAATTGTATAAGATGGGAAGGAAGGAGAGTGTGGGAATGTTCTAGATCAGTGGTGGTGAACCTGTCTATGCCATGCGTGCCACAGCAGGCTGTTTGTATCATTGAAAGCCGTACAAGGTTTGCTATCACTGTTCTAGATCATAAAAGGACTAGTGGTTACAGTGTGTATACATTTATCAAAACTGTGCACTTAAAATCTGGAATTTTGTCAGATAAATTATACCTCAATAAAGTTGATTTTTTACAAAGTCTGTATACTGACATCTCCAATTCAAATCCAATACTTGAGGATTTTTCCTCACTTCCCTATTCTATAGATTTTCTTCATTTTTTTTGTAGTGTAGTCTCTGATTCGCAACATCTATGTATCTATTCATTTTTCTATCATAATGCAAAAATAGCAAAACAATTTTGAAGTTACTATACCAATGCCATTATCAACAACAACCTATCAAGACAAGTTCAGTGTTGTTTAGTAGTTCTTTTATTTATTTATTTTTTTTCTGTAGTCCAGACAGGCTTTGAACTCACTATGTAGCCCAGGCTGGATTCAAACTCACAACAATCCTCCTGCCTCAGCCTCCCAAATACCAAGATTATATGCATGTGCCATTATGCCTAGCTTTTTTTGTTTTTTTTAGTTCTTTTGTTTGTAGGAAGTCCATGAGCTATATCCAAAATTTACTTGAGTTTTTTTTTTCCTATGGTGGAGATTGAACCCACCTAATGCTCTGCCATTGAGCTATACCCCCAGCTTTTTCTTGAATTCTTACATTCTATTTTCTGTGGTTATATTATTAATTTGATATATAGTAAGGTTAATTTGTTACTGTGATATTTGTGTTTGTTTTTTGTGAGGGGGGGTAGTACTGGGGATTGAATTCAGGGCCTTCACACTGAACTTCATCACCGACCCTTTTCTTTATTTTTTAAATTTATTTATTTATTTATTTATTTATTTTTGGTACCGGGGATCAAACTTGGGTCCTTGTGCTTACGCAACAGGCAGCAAAACCACTGAGCTAAATCCCCGGCCCGTTTTCTTTATTTTTTATTTTGAGGCAGGGTCTCTCTAAGTTGCTAAATTGCCCAGGCTAGGCTCGACCCTGCAGTCCTCCTGCCTCAGCCTACAGATGTATGCTACCACTCCCAGCTCATTTGTTACTATTTATATTCAATATGTGTATTTTTTTTTCCTAGTACCAGGGATTGAACTTGGAACCTTGTGTTTGCAAGGCAGGCAGCGGAACCACTGAGCTAAATCCCTGACCCTTTTTTGTATTTTTTAAAAAAAATCTCTTTTAGCCAGGTGTGATGTTGCATGCCTATAATCTCAGCTATTAGGGAGGCTGAGGTAGGAGGATCACAAATGCAAGGGCAGTCTGAGAAACTCAGCAAGACCTTGCCTCAAATTAAAGTGTAAAAGTTGGCTAGGGACATAGCTCAGTGGTAGAGTGCATGCCTCTCATGCATGAGGCCCTGGGTTCAATCCTAGCATCAAACAAACCAACCTATTTTTATATAATGTTTCTAAACATGTAAAATATGTGGTTCAAGAGCTGAACTATATTTTAGACGTGGTAGGGTGTGTTCAGGGTAGTATGGCTATAGACCTAAAGTATATTTTAAAATATACTTAGAGACACCTCATTTGCATCATCTTCCCCTCATTCCTCCCTACCCCCAGCAGTAAACCTTTATTCATTACTGGTTTACACTTATTTATTTCCTTTTTCAAATATATACACAACAACTTGATAGTATACAAAGGTGGTATACTATGTATTTAACAATTTCTCCTTGAAATCACTCCACCTTGGCTAATGGAAACTTTCCCCCCTTTTTTTCTATAGCTACACAATGTTCCCCTGGGTGGGTTTATTTAGTCAGTCTCCTGTGGGCAGGTGCATAGGTTGTTTCTAATATTGCTGCTACAAATAATGCCATAATGAGTACACTTGTGCATGTGTTGTTTTATACTTGTAAAAGCCAGTCTTTGGGGTAAGTTCCCAGAAGTGATATTGTTCAGTCACAGGATCCATGCTCTACTGACCCTTACTACCACAAACTGTAGAAGACACCTTCCCTCCCAGTGAATGTGGTATAAAGGGTGCAGATCTGTAACTCTAAGATAACCACAAAATCACTGCATTATGTGGCACAATAGCCTTTTATCCTTAGTGGAATTGTTTCCATTATTTCTAAGATTTGTTGAGTACCTGACAGCTGGACAAGAATTATTTCTTACTTTTTTGGTTTTTTCTTTTTCTTTTTTTTTTGGGGGGGGGTACCAGACATCGAACTCAGAACCTTACACTTGTGAGGCAGGTGGTGGCACAACTGAGCTAAATCCCCGGCCCCGGTTTTTTCTTTTTTTGAGACAGGTTCTTGCCACCTAGTTTAGGCTGGCCTTGAACTCACTATATAGTTCAGGCTGGCCTCAAACTCACAGCAATCCTCCTGCCTCTGCCTCCTGACTGCTGGGATTACAGGCATGCACCACCAACCACCCCCAGATCTTATTGATTGATTACTGAATGGATAATGGAGTTACATGGTTCAAAATTTAAAAGTATTGCTCAATGAAAAATTCCCTTGTTCCTAATTTTAAGCCACCAAGTTATCTTCTTCTCAAAGACATCTAATGATATAACTTTCTTGGGTGCCCTTTCAGATGCATAATACAGTACTATATATGCATTATACAAGCAAATAACACACACATTTGCATGTATGTGTGCGGATTGCTAGGGATCAAACCCAGAGGTCCCACACGTGCTAAACACGTACTCTACAACTGTACTATGCCCCTGGCCCTACACACACGTATTTTTCCCCAAATGGTAGCATATTTACACTGTTTTGTAAATATTTTTTTTCTCACTTAACTGTATATTTCAGAAATCAGCTTACAATCTATACCAATACATGAAGAGCTTCCTCTAAACTTTTGCACAGTAGTTTTTTGTTTGTTTATTTGTTTGTTTTGTTTTGTTTTTTGGAGACAGAGTCTAGCCATGTAGTTCAGGCTGGTCTTGAACTCACAATGTAGCCCAGGCTGACCTGGACAGCACTAATAGGCCAAAAGGTAGGTGTGAATGAAGTGGGAAGGGGAAAGATCAGCTCTGAGTGCTTGCTGTGTAGCTGTGCATCTGCCAGGTCCAGTACAGAGTTTTTTTGTTTGTTTTTTGTGGTTCTGAGTAACCCAAGGCCTTATGCATGATAATCAAGAGCTCTACCACTGAGCAACATCCTCAGCCTTACTGTGTTCTAGTTTAGGACTCATGTAGATGAACTAGAGATCTACCTACACAGAAAACTTAAGAACCATTTCAAGAATCCCAAGCCAAGCATGGTGGTTTACACCTATCCCAGCTACTTGGAATGCTGAGATAGGAGAATCACAAGTTACAAGCCAGCCTGGGCAACTTAGCAAGACCCTGTTAAAAAAAAAAAAAAAAGAAAAAGAGGGCCAGGGATGTAGCTCAGTGGTGCTGCACCTGCCTAGCAAGCACAAGGTCCTGAGTTCAATTTCTGGTACCAAAAAAAAAAAAGAGCTGGGGACATTGCTCAGTGTGAAGGCCCTGGATTCAATCCCCAGTACTGCCATTAAAAAGAAAAACTCTTGTGCTTACTTTGGCAGCACATATACTAAAAAGAAAAACTCTCATAAGTCCTCAATGCAATATTAATCCAAATCTATCTCAAGCTGGAACTAGTGTCACATTCTTCTGTTCTGTTTCTAATCCAATTTAAAAACTTCTTCCTTTCCTTTGTTTACTTTAGTTTCTTGGTGTTTTATCTCCTTAAACCTTCAAGCTATCTGTGAGTTTGTTGAGGGTGGATATATGGTACCATAGCTGAGTCAGTCAAGAGAAGACTGGGCGGGGGATTTAGCTCACTGGTTTTGCCACCTGCTATGCAAGCACAAGGACCCGAGTTCGATCCCCAGTACCAAAAACAAGAAGAAGACTAGTGTGGCCCTTGTGGGCAGATGTGGCCCTGGTAGTTACCATAACAGTTCGCGAGAGAACCACAAAACCAGGAGGACAGAAGTAAGGGGAAATGTGGGGATGAAATTAGGGCAGGCCATCCCATCCCCTTTATATTGTTGCTAATGGGATCTGCCTGGATACCTCTGCGGCCTTGCTCATGGATGACCACTTGGGAAGTCCTATATCACCCTCAGTGACACTGCTGCACCTTGGTTTTTCTGCCACTGTGATCTCTCTTCCTTCTGGGTGGATGGATCTTCTTCCACCTTGTCCAGAGAGAATTTTTCCAAGCACCTTCCTTGGTCTTTACACCTTCCTGTCTTTACTGTCTCGTGCTGCTGGGTTCACAGGTCATTTCTGTGCAGGTAGTTTCCCTGCTGTCCTTTGGAGGCCACCATCTCTGCTGAACTTGAGCTGTTTATATTGCACACCAGATGTTTCCATTTGGGTATCCTGTCATCATCTCAAACTAAGCGTGTGTAAAATTGAGCCTGTCTCCCCCTCCCAGTTTCTAGTTTTTCTGCCCATGCATAGCATCAGCATTCTCTTATCCATCCAAGCTCAAAATTTGTCATATCTGATGCTTCCTCCCCATTCTTTCCTTTCCAGACACAAGTCATGACAGCTTCCTTTTCACCATCTCACTGTTCCTTATCCTTCTCACTGTATCTGCTAAGCCAGGGTCTTAGCACCCCATGTTTTAGACATTTAATAGTTTCTCACATCATCTTCCTGCCTGGAGTTTTTACCCCCAGTCTTTCTTTAACTCCTGGCCAGACAGATTTTCCAGGATGATTTCTTTTATCTTGTCTCTCTGCCCAAAAACATTCTCATCACCATGGACACTGATCCTAGCTCCTTGGGCTCAGGCTCAAGAGCCTCTTTTTGGCCTTAACCAACCTCATTGGCATTATGTAATCCCAACTACTCAGGAGACTGAGGTAGGAGGATCTCAAGTTGGAGGCCAGCTAGGCAAATGGGCAAGATCCTGTCTCAAGAAAAACAAAAAAAGAGGGGTTGAGTATGTAGCTCAGCAGTAGAGCACCCTTATGTTCACTCCCCAGTACCACTCACCCAAACACAAACACAAAGAGTACAGGCTCTGGAGCCATACTCTGGGATCAAACCCCGGATGTTGTGTGACTGTGCAATACTGAATTTCTCTGGGCCTGAGATTCATTCCTTTCCTTACTCCTTCCATTCCTTCCTGTGGATGTGTGGCCCAGCCTGTTCTTGCCTTCCTGTGCCCTCACAGCTCGGATCCCTGGTGCTCCTAGGTTGCCTGGGGGCAGCACTTGTATTACAAGGGTTTGTAACTCTCCCCATATGTACGCCTTATCTCACCAACTCCATCCTAAGCATCTGGAGCACAGGTGTGGGGTGACTGAGTGGTAGTGAATTCCTGCCCTGGTGTTTACTGATTGAGCAAGGCATCTTTCCTTTCACCCTTAGTTTCCTTATCTGTAAAACACGGCTAATGCTTACCTGATGACATTGTTCTGAAAACTCAAGTAAATAATGTGCCCTCAGTGTTCAGCACAGCAGATGGCACGAAGAACACTTAGGGGCAAACTCTCAGTAAACATCTGCTTCTCACATATTTCTATCCTCCAAAATTCCCCCATCCCTGTACCTACTCTGCCTGCTCTGCCTCCTTCCTGTCACAGTGGATGCACCTACAGAAGGCACCCTTCCTTGTGTCCTAGTTCCTTGTCCTCCCGACCTTTACTCCTGCAACTGCTGCCCTGTGTTCTGCAGCATTACATCCCCACCCTGTTGGACACTCTTCATTGTGTGATGAGGCTGCAGTATCACTCCATCTAAAATAAAAGATACAACAAAACCTCCCTTAACTCCGTACCTTTCTAGTTACCACACCAGCTCTCTGCTCCCTGTACAGTAAAAAGTCCCTGAATGAGTCGGTGTACTCCCTGTTTCCACTTCTACTGCCAGTCCAGGTAGGCTGTTAGCCCATCCCTGCACAAAACAGCTCTTGTCAAGGCCTCCAGTGACCTCTGCATGACTGAATCCAGCAGATCATTCTGGCATTTTACCAGCCTCTTGGGAACCTCTGGGACCTGAAACTCTCTGCCCAGGCCTGCCAGGCCTTCTACTCCCCTGATCTTCCTCTAGCCTCTTTGGCTGCTCCTGTCTCCTTTGCTTCATGCCTTCTCCTTGCCTTGAGTGAAATGGGCCGCAGGATGTCCTTAGATCACTTCTTGTTTCTACATTCACTCAAGTAATCTCCTGCTTGTGGCTTTAAATGCCATCTAAAAGATCCTCAAGGTTAGATCTCAAATCTAGACCTCCCCAGAATGCTACACTTACATTTCCTCAACTGACACCCCGGGGTCTTGTCACAGATACTTCAAATCCAGCAGGTCCAAAACTGAAGTCTTTCTTTCCACCCTGACCTCCCTTCCTGTAGTCCTTCCACTTTACTAATGGAAACTGTGTCCTTCCAGTTGCTCAAACCAAAACCTGTGGAATTATCCTTGGCTCTTGTCTCTTAAATCCCACAGTCCAGAGGAGCAAGCTCTTATTAGACAGTCCGCCCTTGAAAATACAGAGAGAACTGGCCACTTCTTAACAGCTCCCCCCACCCCTACTCTGGTGCATATCACTGTCATCTTTCACCAGGCTGATTCAATGGTCTCCTGAGCCGCTTGGCTACCTGTCTTCCCCCAAATCCACAGACTCTTCACCCACAGCTGTAGTCATGTTTTCACAACATAAGTTCAATGATGTCATTGTTTAAAGCCCCCCAGTGTCTTCCTTTCTCACTCAGAATAAAAGCCAGATTTCTTATCATGGCCTATAAGACCCTTTGAGAATAGCCTGCTATCTGTGTGCCCTCATTCCCCAGTGACTCTCCCCTTGTTCCCTTGGCCCCAGCTGCACTGCCCTCTACACTGTTGTGTAAACATGATAGAAGTACTCCTGCAACTAGGACTTTCTACTTGTTCTTTCTGTCTGGAACACACAGATGTAAGCCTTGCCCTTCACTTTGGTCTTGCTCAAATCTCCACCTTAGCAGAATGCCCAACTCTCCTGAAATAGCACTCCTGGCATTCTCTGGCCCCCTGTGGCCCCTAGCCCTAATTTTCCTTCCCACTGACCACTACCCCACATAATTAATTTGTTTGTTTTGTCTATCCCCTCACCATCAGTAATACCCCACGGAGACCTTTGGTGCCTGGCAGATGGCATGTGCTGGGCAGGGGCATGGTGTCAACTGGAAGAGCCTGATATATATAGCTCCTGGTGTCTGTACTACCACTTACCTGCTATGTGCTTTTGGATAACTCTACTTAACCTCTCTGCACTTTAATTTCCCTTTCTTAAAATCCACCAGAAGATTTTTTTTTTTTTTCTGAGACAGGGTCTTGCAATGTAGCTCAGGCTAGCCTTGAATTCACTATGTAGCCCAGGCTAGCCTCAAACTCAAGGCCCTCCTCTTGCCTCAGCCTCCCAAGTTCTGTGATTATAGACATGTGTCACCATGCCCAGCTAACCTGAAGATTTTTTTTTTTTGGTATCGGGGATCAAACTCAGGACCTTGCGCTTGTGAGGCAGGCGATGGCATCACTGAGTTAAATCCCCGGCCCTGGCCAGGGATTTAGCTCAGTGGTTCTAGTGCCTCCTCGTAAGTGCAAGGTCCTGAGTTCAATCCCTGATACCAAAAAAAAAAAAAAAAATCCCCGGCCCTGAAGGTTTTTTAAAGAGGATTAGAGAACACATTTAAAGTACCTGCTTAGTAAGATGGGGCTAACAAGGCATTCAGCCCCTCTGTAGGCTGTTTTGAAGAAGTAAATGTGTAGGGCTGTCTCCATCTAGCCTGGGATGGACAGCTGAAACAACACATGAAAGTAATGCCACATTGGGCCAGGGATTTAGCTCAGTGGTTTTGCCACCTGCTGCGCAAGCGCAAGGACCCAAGTTCGATCTCCGGTACCAAAAAAAAAAAGAAAGTAATGCCACATAAAGGGTGACTGAATCATTCTCCATATGGTGTCCTGACCCAGAGTCCCCTAAGCAGTCCCCTGTCAATAGCCAGTTCCCTTCCAAAGGCCCTCAGATGGTTACCTTATTGGAGCAGGTCCTGTAAGTTGAGACTCTCCTGCCTTGCTTTGGATGGAGGTACCCCTTGGTATGGGAAGCTTTCTAGGCATGGGTAGGTCTATCTGGACCTTATGAGCCATGACCCCATGCATTCTTCTCTGCCAAAGAACCCATGTTTGTGAGGTGGCCAACACTGCCTAAACTAGGTGGCCAGCAGGTCAGGCAGGTTTTTCCAGCTGGTAAGCAAAGGTGCCTACAGTGGTTTTCCTATGTGCCACCAGAGGGCACTAGAGATCGCTCAGCTCTGGGGAGAACTCCGTCTGTTAAGGAAGAGGGGTGTTGCGGGCTCTCCTGCCTACTAACTTGGTGGGGACTGCTAGCCAGAGCAGGGCCACATCAAGGGAATGGAGATCAGAATTCCAGGCTCAATGTTCTTTATTGTAAGCAGTAGTGAACCCCTTGCCCAGGGCAGCCAGTCCTGCCCTCAGATTGCCAGTCTTATAGTGAGAAGTGCATCTTTGCCTCCTGATTCATCTGGCTAGGCATAAGGGTTTGCTTGCTTTGCCACCCCATAGGTCATGGCTAGGTCCTTGTTCCCAGAGTCCACTGGCCATCTTGGAAGTCCACAGTCTGTCAAGGGGGGCTGTAGGAGCCTTCTGGTTAGATGGAGGGCCTGAGACCTCCAGACTCAGCTGTCAAATATTCTTCCACAGCAGAACAGAGCTGAGCAGGAGCAACTAATTCTTACTTCTTTCCTAAAGTTCTCTGTGGCAAGCAGGAGTGTCAAGGGGAGGATGGCCTAGATGGTTCTTCAAAGGTGATAGAGATGCCAGAGGCTTTGGAAGATGTGGTAGGAGGGAGGGAACACCAGAGAAAAAGTCAGTTAAGTCCCTTGATGGCATTTCACAGCCCCAGTTCTTAGCTGTTGCCTACAGTCTTGGCAAACCCCTCAGTACTAAATAGACAGTCCCTTGGGCCCTGGATGCATCCTTCCCCGACCAGTAAGTCAGAGTTAAGAGTTAACATGCCTTCCTGAGCCAGGCACCTTGGAGAACCTTCTTGCCTGCTCAGAAGGACCCCCACACCTGCATCCATTTCTCCGTTAGGTCAGGGGAGCCCCCACCCAAGCCAGCAGGGAGGCAGTGCCTAGAGAAGGCCCTGGCTTCCCTGAAAGCCATCCCAGTCTGTCCTGACCTGTACTGGAAACGAGGGTCTCCAGGGTGGCTCTTCAGCACCTGGCACACCTCTGGGGGTGGCTCCAAGCCCATCTGCTCTGCTCTATGCCAGCGCTGTAGTCGTGTGATCCCTGCCAGGGTGGGAAGAAAACTCATGGACTTCATGGAGGGTTGAGAAGAGTCCAGGCTACAGAATGGGGGAGGTTGTCTCAAGGGCCTCCATAGCCCCCAAACACAGGTGCAGTACCTGTCAGGCAGATATTAGTTCACTTTCCAAAATGTGGGTGACAAGACTGGCTCAGGGATGCGCTTGGTGGGCGGGGTGGATTCTCACCTGTGCAGGGCCCATACTCCCAGGTCAGGTCAAACTGCCTCAGCAGCTCCAGCTCTGCTTGCTCCTCGCTGGGGATCTGGGGCTCTTCCCCTGCAATGACACACTGCTCCTCAGGCCTGCCCAGTCCTTTGCCCTGCCCCTGGCCTCACAGTTGTGCCACTGTTCCTGGCTCTTTCCCCCCTGTCATCGCGCTGCTGGACCTTAGATGTTGGGTCAAAAGTAGAGTATATGCTCGCTTCCCCTTCCATCTGGCCCCCATCCACTATGTGGTCCCTGCGTGTCCAGTCCCTCTGCCACCCCCGCGCTTCAGAGACCTAGTTCTGGTGCCAGTTCCCCCTTGCTGTGCCCAGCGGGCCCCTCCCTCCTCTTCACAACAGGGTAGGAGTCAGTGAGGAGCCGCTTCCGGCCCATGGCGGCCACCCAGGCAGGCGAAGGAGGCGACTTCGGGGAAGAAACAGGCCAGCGGGCGTGCAAGAGACAGCTGCTGAGAGAGAGAGAGAGAGAGGAGAGAGAGAGACACACACACACACACACACACACACACACAGAGATGGGGCCAGAGAGAAAGATGCGCCAGCGACGGGCAGACAAGATGACCCAGACAAGTAAAGAGAGGAAGTCTCCAGGTTCCAGAGAATGACGCTTATCCCGCGCCCCCACAAGCACGCAAACATCAAGAGCTAAGCCAATGGCAGGCCACCTCTGTGGGGCAGGGCCCTGACTCTAGCCAATGGCAGGGGGCACAGGGTGAGGGGCGGGGCAGCTGCCGCAGCTGTGCTCTGGGGGAGGAGGGTTTAGGCCAGGGCTGGGGACCTGTCAAGATGCCCCAGACTTCACCACCTCCTCTTGCCCCCCATTGGTCTACATAGGTCCCCAGGGACTTGCGGAGTGTTATCCTCAACCTCTCACTTCCCGTTTTCCCTTGCTAGGCAAATGTTCTTTTCAACTTCACTAATCCCCATGGCCGGTTTGTAACTCCCCTGAGCCGAGCTGGAACCTTCCACTCTGACTCTTGGCTTCAGAGAGCTGTGGGGGTAGATTTGGAGGTCCAAAGAGAGTTTGGCCTAAGCCAGCCCCCCTCCCTGCTCTCACTCCACCCTCACCAACTCAAGGAGACCTGGCTGGAGAAACCTTTGCTTTCCGAAAGCTCCTTTCTCACAGTCTGAGCCCGGAGACACTGCCCACTCCTAGTCCGGGCAGGCCATTGCCTTGTCGGCCCTCCCACAGCCTGCCCCTGCCCACCCGACTAGTCAGGAAGATTCCATACCAAGGAGGAGGCCAGAAGAGGGATCTAGTCCCCCATCACAATGTGATTGGATCCCCAGTTCGGCACTGGCCGTATCTCTCCTGTGCTTATGAGCATAAAAGAAAATCAATAAACTTAACCCTCATGGTGCTCTTAGCACTTGCCAAGTACTGTTCTAAGAATTTTCACACATATGAGCTCAAAATAGATATCAAAAAATTTTTTGAAAGTAGGAAGGCTTATTGGTAACAGGCCTTGTGGGGCCCCCATGAAACTGCAAATCCTCCTTGTGCCTGGAGCTCACAGGTTGCAGGGAGAGGGGCTGTACAGTTGTCAAAGTGAAGCTGTAATTCCTAACTGAAAAGAGAGAAAGGGTGGGTCAGAGCTCTGTGGGGCCACAAGATGATTAGCATCAAAGGCCTTTTGGAAGAGGTGGGCTGCTGTAAACAGTGTGTTTCAATTCTCCACCCATGACCTTTGTCTCTTGGGCTCTTGTCATCGCTGACTCACCCCTACTCTCACCTCCCCCTCACCAACTTCCTGGCAGCAGGCGAAAGTGCTGGCCAGTGGGAGTCTGGGAACCAGCACTGGGACCAGCCCAGCACTAATCATCCTCTAGAAATCCCATCCAGTTCTTCCTTCCGGGGTACAAGGGCCAATGCCTGCTCAGAGACCTCTGCCTTCCTGCTTCTCTTACAGGTCTGGGATCTGGGAATAGAGGAGAATGTTCCAGAGAGACCACCAGAGGGGAAGAGCAACCGTGTCTTGGGAGCCCTTTTCCTGTCTAGCTCTCCCACCAGCTACCTCAAGGAGGGAAGGCTGAGAAGGAAGAATTTGTGGGTGCACAGGAGAGATGGAGGATGCCCCCCTTCCTTGTTGTTTTGGCTTGACCAGGTCTAATCCCCACATCTGCCTCTTAGGGTAAAGAGGGCCCATATCCAGGCAGAAAGGTGCCTGCTGAGTTGGGCAGGACAGTAGGGAGGCCCCCTCCACCAGTGGGGAAGGTGGTCTAGTCAGGTACTGCACGCTTGGTGGAGGCATGGCACCCCAGGTTGTGTGATGGCCTCTTCCCTGGAGAGCCTCTGCAAGGGGCTCCTGGGCTGTTCCCACAAGTGTGTGGCACCCATCACCTGAGTCCATAAAGCCCCAAGGGAATAGGGAGCCTTGGGTGGGGCAGACCCCTCCTCATTCCAGGTTCCTCCCACCCTTGAAAGCTGATAGCCGTGGGGCCTGCCACCGCCCAGGGAGCGTGAAATGGGGTGTGCCTCTGGACAGCCACAGCAGCTCCCACTGCTGCCTAGGCCTATTCCCTTCTCTCCTGTGGCAGCCACTGGCACCCTGACTTGTTCTGTGGATGCCTCCCTGACCAGCCTCTGTCCTTGCCTGCTTCCCCTAGCCTTGCCTGGCTCAGGTCTGGCTACCTTCTCTCACTCTAGAAGATGTCTCCCATGGGCTTTATCGCCTCACCCCAGGCCTCAGAAAGAGCCGGAGTGGTCAACACAAGTGCAAGAGCTCTAGGACTGGCCTTCTGGTCTGGGGTTTAAGGAACTCTCTCCAGCCAGCATGCCCTCCTCTCCTAGTCAGATGGCAGTAGGGCTGAGCCCCAGTGGAACTGTTGGCATACAGTGAATTTGGAACCATCTCTGACCTGCTGGGATCCTTCCTCGGCAACTGGGAACCTGGATCCCTAAGGTGTGCCAGCAATTGGACTGGTCCTCAGCCTGCCCAGCCTTAGGTCTTTTCCTCCTTTACTCTCCAACCCCTTCCCTCTCTGATATCCTTCCTGTCTAGAACCCCTTCCCCTCCTGTTTAGGTTGCTTCCTGGGCCCATCCCCCAAATTGCTATCCTGGCCTGTCACAGTTCAGCCCTTGGAGGCCAGGGCAGGCTCTGAGTGGGGAGCTAAGTTTTCTCCTTTGGGGAATGCCCAGAAGCCCAGTCATAGGTATTTTGTGTCAGCCTTGACACCACAGACTGGTGAAGGGACCCTCAAGAGTGACCTTTGCATATTGGGAACACATAGTGTTCTTGCTTCAAGGCCAAGAGTAAAGTCCTGAGAAGCCCAGGAATGACAAGAACTGGAAGAGAAGCCCAGTGCCTTCCTGGGCCCTGAGGTCCACTGCTGACTGCTCTAGAGAAAGAGGGATTAGGCCTGGCTTAGCTCAGGCTTAGTTCAGATGATGTGGGTGTGGGGGGCTCAGCGCTTGCACATGTCCTGAGAGCCCTTTCCCTTCCCCTAGCTCATCATGAGGCTTGTGAGGACAGCCAGGTAAGCTGGGAAAGAGGGGGCAGGTGAAGGGAGGGGAGCAGCTGCCTGGAGCCCAGCAGGCTGTGGGGGCATATCCAGCTCTCTTTCCCCCTTTCCAGCATCCCCCTTCCACAGGCCCTCAGGTGATGCCATCCCCCCTGAGCTGAAAACCAGGCTAGCTCAGGGGATTCTGGGCAGTCAGATGAACATTCCCCCAGACCCCAGTACACACACCCAGGGCCCCATCCCTTACCCTGTGGACCAGATTCAAGACCACCTCTTTGTCCCTCACCACCGTCCCAATAACCCCTCTTCTTCCTGATCCAGGTTCTCTGGCTTAGTGGGCTTAAAGGGCAGGATCTGGGGGAAGGGAAGGCTCTCCTTGGTCTCTGGTGTCTCTTCTTCCCTGCTCCTACCATCTTCCACAGCTTTTCAGGTCACCTTTCCTTTTACCTAGGCCATCCTAGTCCTGGATAAATTCTGGGAAGATTTGAAAGGGGGCCTTCAGGCCATTCCTCACCTTGGCCACCAGGTGTCAGTCTTCGTCCAGCTGGGAAGAAGGTCCTAGCTAACACCCCCTCCCCCCAATCAGCTAGGCCTTGGAGGTTAGGACAAATTGGGAAGGGGCAGAGAGGTGATTCTATGAGTGAGGCCTAGGGCAAGGACCTGGAACCTGAGAGTCTGAAGAGACTGGGACTCTAACTTGAGAGTGTTCCCACAGGCCCCACCACCTACTGACAAGAGCTTTGTCTCCTGCTGGGAAATTCAGTACCAGGCTGAGTCAGGGAGCTCAAGAATTTAGAAGGGACCAAGGCAGCGACTGTTGTGGCTCCAGAGAAGGGGGAGCTGAGAGGAAGTCGCCCATCAGAGCACCCAGCCAGGCCTGAATCACTGGCCTTTGCATTTTAGGCTGAAGGGAACAGGGGCCTCCATCTGCTTTCCCCATTTGGGGGAACTGGGGCTGGGCTGTAGTGAAGTGTGATGAGTGGTGGTGAGTGCTTGAATAAGCCCCCTCCATCCTAAGTCCTAGATGTTGGGTCAGTCTTTGCATCAAGGTCTGATGATTGCCACCTCCCATCAGAGCCTCCTGTGTACCCCTCCTATCCTCCAGGCAGTTGCCTCCCTCCCAACTGATAGTTCTCCCTCTTGTGTTTGTTTTCTCAAACTCAAGTGTACTTCCAAGCACCAAAATGACAAAGAGGTTTCTAATCTATATATTCTCTGCAGATGACAGGAAGGAGGGCCTTCTCTCCCTCCGTCCTCTTCCCTAGCCTTGGGAGTGGGTGTCATAGGAGTTCTAGAAATAATGCCCCCCCACACACACACACTGCAGAGCCCCAGGTAGTGTTGATTCATATGTTGGCCTCTGGATACCCAGACTCCTGCCACTAAGGGCATACTTTAGAGGTAAAACCTTAGCTAGAGAGAACTCATCACATCTCTTGAGGCAGCTGTACCTAAAGAACCAATGACAAGTGCACAAAAAACACTAATAATCTGTCATTTAGCAAGGGCTGTCT
Organism: Heterocephalus glaber; assembly: GCF_000247695.1. The sequence goes on along the minus strand of NW_004624767.1, from coordinate 19,156,137 downwards.
GATGGTGCCAGCAATTTTACAAATACCCTGTGGGACTCAGTGCCCAAAAAAGGAGAGACCTATACCCCTGTCACTGTGATTAGAAGCTATTTGGGGGAGAGTTCAAGAATTCAAGCTCTAGCTGGGCACAATGGTGTGTTCCTGTGATCCCAAGGAGGGTGGGAGGCTGAGGCAAAAGGATCAAAAAAATCAAGGCTTGGGCCAGGGATTTAGCTCA